>CM068584.1:19339399-19664399 GCA_035048485.1 Pteria penguin
TCGCTGGAGCCAATTTGAAGTAATATTCGGATAATGACATATAATCATTCTCTATTTTGTGACGGTGTCAGGTCTATTTTCATTTTCATTGTTTCACAGTGTGAGGTGAGCATTAACATTGTCGCCTCGGTATGGAGTACATTCGTACTGATTAAAAGACATGTAGTCTACATTATAAAAAGGATTGCGAATTCTATCAAGTGATTTAGGCTAAAATGTACATCTGTATATGGTGCCCTGACCGACTGTACATATTTAGTCCGACTGTAAGCATTTTATGGGTAAATTCCCTTTGCAAGTCAATAAAGATTATAAATTTATCTTTAGTCCAGTATTCCATGGATATTGGATGTTATATGATTTTGGTACCAGACACCTGCCAATTCAGTAAATTACTGTAAAAATACCTGCATTATTTTTACTTTACATAACATTTTGAAAAATCATATGATGGTATTACTTTTTTTGTTTTGTTTGTTTGTTTGGGTTTTTTTTTTTTTTTTTTTTTTTTGTTGTTTTGTTTTGGGTCTTTTTTTTTTTTTTTTTGTTGCTTTTGTTTTAATTTGTTTTTTGTTTTGTGTATTTTTTGTGGACAAAATACATTTAGCGATAAAGATTTGTAAAGCAGGGGTATCAATAAATGGATGTCTCAGAATGCATATGCAGCACTCAGCCAATGAATTTAACATATTTTAAAACCATGAACACATGTATTAACCCAATTTTTCATCATCAATTTCAACTGAGCTTCAAACTCATTCAGTCAATTGTTGAATATGAAATATAATTATACTGTTAAATGGAAATGTATATTATCATTTTAAGTGTACAAACACAGAGTCTGACCTAGATTCACTCATTCGTTCGTTCATTCATTTGTTATTCATCATGCAAAATGTACATGCATGTATTTCAAAATAAATATGTAAAAATGCAAATAAAATATTCAGTAGATTTGCGTGAAATTTCATCATTCGAAAATCACATTTGAAATAATTCAATTAATTATGTCAAATCCAATAAGAGGAAGATGGCATGCGTATACATCAATCTGCTTCTGGAGTCCATGCAATATCACTTCTACATTAGGGTATTGTAATGACCACCTTGGATTCATCAATCCTGCAATGGCGACGTCGTCATCAATCTTCTACAAATACAGAAGATATTAACCACTGATTATGCAAAGAAGCATGAGAGAAAGAGGCCGCTTATAGCGGTGCAAGACAAACGCTTTAAAGACATTGATGAAATACACGTGGCCGCTTATGACATTTCCAATGTAAAATTACTGCAATGATTTGTTATGAAGAGGCTGACCGTTGTAACACGTGTATGACAATGTCTCCCGTTTGTAATTGAGTGTCGTTGCTCATGTTGGATGATTCTATTAAATTTTGACATTTTAGCGAGAAATATTTTAAGTCATGAAGCAAATAATGCAACAGACATCAAATGTGAGAAACCAAACACCATTAAGCTTCCTGAACATCATGTCATGTTTATTATTGTAAATTAATCATCTAAAGGCCGCATGACTTATATGTACAACATATAATATTTTCTCATGTAACTCACTGCATGATTTTATAACAACATTAAAGATAAATGTTAGGAAAACACATTTCTATACTTAATAGATAAATATGTGATACAAGTAATACATTGATAAATATAGCATATACAGGTTGAAATGCATGTATTGTAATTTAAACTTCCTGTAAGTTACTCAAGTGATTTTCTTAGAATTTTGACAGAATACAAATATTTACATAAATGAATAATCTGTTAATAATTTCCTTCCCATAAAAGCCTAACTAATTTTAACATAACATACTATACAGGGCATCTAAAAATGAAATGGAATTTGTCAT
This sequence comes from Pteria penguin, assembly GCA_035048485.1. Taxonomy (NCBI): domain Eukaryota; kingdom Metazoa; phylum Mollusca; class Bivalvia; order Pterioida; family Pteriidae; genus Pteria; species Pteria penguin. The sequence continues at coordinate 19,341,274 of CM068584.1, forward strand.
TAATGGTATTCAAACGGCATATCCTTTGTGAAAGTTCAATGTTTAGTATGTCTGCCATTTTCTTTTTCAAGATCATGAAAATATCATTTGTGTTATGTTAAAAGTATTTAATTATTTACCGGCAATGATTTTATTTTGGAAATAAATGTGTACATACATGTATATATAAAAAATATTTGCTTTTGATATGTTCTTACTTTATTAATTTATTTATTCATTTATTTTTTTTTTTTCTTTTTCTTTTGTTTTCTATTGTTTTGTTTTTTCAAAGTTAACAATAAGATACCAATTAATTTTCGTAGGAAAACCGATACAAGAAAACAAAACATGTCTTTTTGGGTAATTTATATATATATGGAACTGTTATTGATAGATATTTGATAAAATACAATTATCAGTTTCTAATAATTTCAACCACTATTTTAAAAACCTTATCCAGTAATACATAAAGGATATTTACCAAGTTCAGTTCAGACTGCAATCTATTATATTTTAAGGTGCATGGTTTATTCTTTTACATAAATCTACATGTATTTCTATCAATATTTCAATAATAGCGACATTCTGATAGAGTCTTTCAAATTCATTCAAAATTACTTTAAAACATATAAGGGAAGTTTTTTTCAATATCATCACTGCTTTACACGTACGCATATTCCTGCTATAAACCCTTCACTAGCAGTACTGATAAAAAAATATGTTAGCAAGTCATTTGCTCATTACGGTTGATGCAATCATTTTGAGTTATATGTGTAATATGGATATATGGGTTAGAAATATTTATCAGGATACATGTGTATCATCCCACTACTTTTCAATAATTTGTTCTTCTTCTTCTTCTTCTTCTTCCAATACGAAGTGTACTCAAGAAGAAGAAGAACAACAAATTATTGAAAAGTAGTGGCATGATACACATGTACCCTGATAAATATTTCAAACCTATATATTCATATAACACATTTACCTCAAAATGATCGCGTCTACCGTTATTATTGGCAATCGCATGAATCCATTTTGTTTATACTTTATTACTTTTGGTATCATTGATAAGGGTTTTTTTTTTTACCCAGGAACATGCGGTCATTGTCCACATTGAAAATTCTGCCTGGTATATATATAGTACATAGTGTTTCCGAAGTCTCATTACAAATGATCATAGGTTTATCTTACGTACGATTGTGTTAAAGTATTGAAAATACATACATAATAATTTCAGTATTTGTTGAAATCAAAGGTAATATTTTTAATAACTCTTACCCACATTTGGATAGGTATCCTCCGTGTTAATCATTATGATACCTGCAATTTTATCAATATGTCATGAAACCTCATTACATTTATATCAGAAATATTTTTTATGTCAATTTTTATTTTCATGACCTCTCAACTTGAAACACTTGTTGACCCTTGATCTCTATATGGAGGGATATTTATATTTTTAAATGTGTGTCCTTTGATTATTCTGCTAGTGCGATGAGTGGGAAGGTGGGCCGGTACACCGGTTAACTACACTAATTAATTGATTATTGTCATAGCAAATGACCTCCCTAAGTCGGTTTATAATATACATTAATATATAATATATATATATATATATATAATATATGCAATATAATCGAGTGTTTTGTGATATCCTTACGTGTTTTTCCTTATCATTACATTGTATACTGTATATTTCCGTGGTGACTTCTGTCACGGCTGAGTCAGTAACTTTTCTTTCTTCTGTTACAATGTTTTGCTCCAATAAAATTTGTACTGTACGTAAGTCACGTGTTTTACTAAAAGGAAAACATAAAAGTTACGAAAAAGAAACAGAAATACGGAAACGGTATATTTTGTCTTCATTTCCTGCAGAAAACGATTAAAATACAAAATATGCCGAGAGTGAAGCACCTTTGAAATTATAGTGCACCATCATGTCAAGGCAACTCATATTCCTTGTTATTCTGAGACAGTGTTCAAAATAAACTGACATACACGTGCATGTTCCCACAGTTACACGCGCATTCTGCAATTAAATTATCTTACAGAAAACAAACTTGATATTCTCTTTTTGATTCAACGTGCATCTCATGGAAAACAACATGAAACAAAAGCCAGAAAACAGCGACATCTGTAATTAAAATCAGAGAATAGAAAATTAAAGGTCATCAGAGAAGACAGAGGAAACTCGTAAAATCGCTGGCGAACCGATCATTAGATCCTCCAATCCATTTTACCTTTTTCCTCTTGCGTAATTTTGTTGAAGATAAAGAAAATATATCTTATTTCATCTTATTTTCAAAGGTATCTCCCGAAAACACTGCATCATTGAATATGCTAGATGTTATATCGTCAGTACTAAACCGTATACTCTAATTAAAGATGCAATAGAATAAAACCCATTTTCTTTAAAAATCAGTTACACATTACATGTAGAGTTGGGATTTCCCATATCATATTAAAGGTGTCATGATTTGTTAGGAAATTTTGTATTCTGATAGTTCTGACCAGTTTGTTTGGGGTTTTGTTTTTGCTTTTTGTGGGGTTTTTTTTGTGTTTTTTTTTCGGTTTTTATTTTGTTTTGTTTTTGTTTGTTTGGGGGTTGTTTTTTGTTTTCGTTTTTCAGTCTTGCAACATTGATAAAAAATTTGCATTACAGAATGTTTTACAGTTCTCATTAACTGCTATTCTTATATGGTTTTTACATGTCTTTGACATCCCTTTGCACACTAGTGTATACACAACATCACTGGATAATCGCGTTGCTCGTTATTCATATCAATATAGCATGTTCTGCTAGAAATAAGTACCGTCCTCAGCAAACTTGTGTAAGACTTCGGGAATTTTGAGAAAGATTCCATACCTTTAATCTTGATTTGTAAATAAATAATTATGAATTATATATATATATATATATATATATATATATATATATATATATATATATATATATATATATATATATATATATATATATATATATATATATATATATATATATATATATATATATATATATATATATATATATATATATATATATATATTCAGAGCATCAACTGCGTACGCTTCTCATACTGCCTTTGAAAAAGTTTTACAACCTTTCAATGTGAAATTATATAATTTTCAAATTAAGATATATGTTTTCAAAACCACATTTTAAACATTTATTATTCTCTGCTATTCACGGAATAAATTTAAGCTTAAATAAGATAAAAATATAATAAAATATAAGTAGAATCCAGTAACTACATCTATACCCGGAGAACATTTATCGTGACTGACAAATGCTTACGAGCATATTGCAACCTCACTGCATCTGCTTTACCTTTGAACAATCCAATTACTGAGAATTATTTTAAGAAACCTGTCATGAACTTACGTTTCATATTCCATTTAATCAATAATTTTTGCTTACGACAAACCTGTGATGTACAATATTAGAACATGCAGGTGCGCCAATATCATTGTATAATATTAATATTCTCAAATAAAGAAAGTATTTCCTGTCCAAATTTATTGTCTCCATTCCAACTTTGCAATATTCTCTTTCTATTAGGAGGTACTACAGTCTTCTCTGCTTACAAGTGCACTCTTTTAAACTTAAAGAGTTTAAAGTTTTCTTTAATGACCGATTGACTAAACTGAGGTTGGGCATGTTTTGAATCACTTTTTTCACTTAATGACTTGAAAGATAAACATAGAGCAGAAAAATAGAATGAATAATATTAAAGTATGCTTTTCAAGACACCTTTTGGCTTGCTAATATTATAAATATATTTCGAATATCTATTATTTTATTTTGCTCTTTGTTTTGTGATGGAAACGATTTTTGTCCCAATAATATAAGGCTGACATAAAGCTTGGAATAAGAAACTTTGGGTTTATTTTACGTACAAGCAAGTGTTGTAGATGTTATTTGTTACGAGTAGTCGTGCGTTGTTTGGACTGAAACTGAACAAAGGTTTTGTAGCCAATTCAAGTTCTTCATTCTTTATGCCATGTGACACATCAAATAAACACAAAGTATATATATAAACATATGATTAATGTCAACGATCCAATAGCTGGAGAGTGAGAGTGAACATATATTATTTCAAAATATTATAAGAAAACAATTTATGACATACGGCACATCAGATAGACATCAGTGCATAGACATAAGCCAACATTTCATTCCGGAAAAATTGATACTCAAATATCTGACTATGAATGTATTTGAATATATTGAATCAACAACCTCAATAAGACAATTTCACGACCTGTCCACTTACCACATTTGAGTGCCATAAGTTCGCTGTCCATCAAGCATTGATGTCTTGAAGTCCTATGGTCTTTTATTAAACTTATTTCATCGTTGCAAACTACAGTTTCGTTTCCCATACTCTGCACGAAAAGGTAGTGGACTCAATGGATAAGTATGGGAGAAATGGTTTGTTTCTATAGTTGATTTAATTCTAGTATCCAGAAGTATTAGTATTTTGCAACTGATATATGAGCGAATATTGTACTTTCGGTCAGTTGCTTTTAATCTCTCTAAAGTGCGAAGGGACCGTAGACATGAAATTTATCAGGAACCCCCCACCCTTTCAAAAAAGTAGATTTAAAGATGATAGTAATGATTCTTCATAATTCGCATTTCAAATTCCTTTTAATGTTATCATAAATACATAATAAATTTTCAGATTAAATCCAGAATGTCTGACAATAGAGAGATAAACATCTCTATAATTATAGTTTCATATCAATATGCTGTACGTATACCTGTAGTTTTAATTATTATTCTCGAATTATTATTATTATTACTATTATTATTAGTTAGACCAACAATCATTGTGTTCAATTTAAAATAGGTTATTTATTAATAATGGTTGACCTTCTGCAAAGATTAAAGTATGTCATTATGAAAATAACACATTAATTGATCTGAAAACGTTGAAATTTATGTACTTAAATGGGCGAGAAAGATATTGAAGAAAGGCTATTCTTGGACTATGAGTACTACAACACGAATTCTAAGACTATATCTAATATAATAAAATGCAGCTCAAAGCATAGAAAATCGTGAAATGATGCATATATGTATGTATGTACAACAACTACATTTACTAAGAACTAAAGACAAAACTGACAGTCCACATGACAAATGTTTCCAGAAGCATCTTCATTTCCAGTCCCTGCAGTTTCTACGAATGAATGACCAAACTGATAAAAGACATTTCCACACTTAAGATTTGGGACTAATGAACTGTGATTCTATGGCATTTGACAATGATCCGTAAAGATGTCCATTGTTCCGGATCTTGATCCCATACTTGAAAAATTCAATTGCAATAAACACGTCCATATGTTCCGTATTGTCGTATGTATTTTTCTCTAAGTGTTCGCCGTATTCTTGGGTCGACGCTGACTACGAACAACAATACCACTGATGGGATTCTCTGATTTTCTTTTCATCCAGAATTTCCTTTGATGGTTTTAGCTTCTTAGTTCTTTGATTACCCTCAGATTGGACAGGAAGAATGAACGTAAGACAAGAGGATTAAAACTCTGGGAATCTGTCCCTATATTACATCCTACTCTTATAGAAAATATTGCAAATGTGCGAACTGCAAAAATATTTAGAAGTACAAATAACTTTCACTGATATATACACTTGTTCTGCTTCTCAACTTGATGTTCAATGTTACTCTTTAGACGAGGATTTTTTCTCAACACTTTTTAAAAAGGCATATCATTTTGATTATAAAATGGGAAGGTAGGCTAGTTAACAAGTTATCTACGCCAATGGATGTTTTATTCATTCGCTTTCCTAAGTCAATAGTGTGCTGAAAGTGGGATATTTTTGTGACGTCCACTATTTGTTTACTGTCATATTTCGTGTTTTATTACTCTGAGAGTGGATTGTAACATGTAATAAATTTCTTTCTATCCATTATACATATAAACTTCAAACACGCTACTGAATTTTATGGAGTCAATGTGGTTTGTAAATCATAAATTACTTCAAAATTTCCCATGGGTTTGAAATAGTTTTGCACACATATTATTTTAAGAATAACATACATATTAATAAGTGGTAAATAGATATCTCTTTACGCTTAATTTACTTATTATAACGCTGTTTTTTTCATATGTTATATATTATTAAATATTCAGTTAATAATTGCAAATTATATGCTTAATTTTAAATCATTTTGTGATACATTTTCTTGACAAGAACAGCTATTATTTGATTTTTTTCTGCTTTTTAAAATGTTTCTTTAATATTTTTGTAATGTTGTTTTCAGCTTTTATTTGACTATAATCATGATTCCTGTGTATGTCCCTGGTGATTTGTGTCGTGCAGCCTGGTCGGATATCTTCTGCCTTCTTTTTTAAACAACAGTGACAGAGAGGGTTTACCCTAGAAACATATGTTCGTTGCATATTGTTAATGGAATTAACTTTGTACAAGGGTATTCCTGACAAATTTTTTACCGGATAATTACTGGGTAAGCTACTAAGTAAAATAATAAAATAATTACTATACCGTTTTGAAGGTTAATAATAATAATAATAATAATAATAATAATAATAATAATAATAATAATAATAATAATAATAATAATAATAATAATAATAATGATAATAATAATAATAATAATAATAATAATAATAGATAAATAAATAAATAAAGTAGAATCATCAGATTCAATTTACTACCCGTTTGATGATCGGGTTTGTTAAGAAATTTTCATTTTTTATAGACATTTCATATAGGTATCAGGAAGACAATTTTTAATCAATCATATTGAAGTTTTAACGATAGTCAATGCAAAAGTGAAAAGAAAATTTTAAAACAATGTCGACTTTGGACGTAATTTCCCAGTGGTTTGACTCAACATGCTGTACAGATATAAAAATGAAAGTTTTCATCAGCAAAAAAAAAAAAAAAAAAAAAAAAAAAAAAAAACGTGTCGCGAATATAATACACTCATGTGGAATGTGAGTATATAACCTTTATTTACAAGTTTGCTTTGAAAACGAAACCTACATTTCAGTATTCTGTTCAAAGTAAAACAAAATAAAATTATATTCTATATTACACTCTGCAAAAACTTGTATTGGTACATTGCTCTCTGATTGCAGTTTCGTTACGTTGATACGTACTACAAGCCTATAAAAATACCTTTATATATTTATTATACTTATTCATTAATTGCGTCTTAATTTCAATCTCAATTTTAATTTTAATGTGTTTTACCTGTTCTGAGTGAAAACAAACAAATAAGAAAAGAAGAGAATTTTTATTTAAAATTTTTCCGTTATTGGAAATGAAATAAAGCTTTCCCAGTATTTACTAGCAGTATCCACGGGTATCACATATCGCTTCCTATATTTCTAAACATGAACCCACTTCCATGTTTCTAAGGTCACACAAGTAATTGCGATAATGACCATTGCCTACTAATATGACAGTTACCGGATTACATTTGCTATATCAGTCAGTTATCTCCCCTTTATAACGACACTAACATTGTCAAAATCATCCCTACATAGTGTTCACTCCACGCTTGATGAAGTAGCAAAAACGATCAACGCTTAATGAATTTACAGCTTCTATTAATACAAGCCTAATATCCAGTCCTGAAGTGCAATAAACGCTCATAGAACATATTGTAAAGTCAAATGATTCCTAAAGCGGCACTGGGAGTTGGCAGTGAATGGGCTACTTAATTATACGGGTACTTGCTCAGATTTGGGTATCCTGCATGAGGTGATATTGAGATAAGGGGAAATAATTTTTGCGCAATTAAGTGATATTGAATATCTGCAATTAGAACCCATAGAAAAATGCAAAGAATAAAGAATATCGGCAATAATAGAGATACCGTTCGTTTCTGATTGCCCCATTCGACTTTTTGAATTTCTATATATGAAGTGACTCATCTATTTGATATTTAAAGAAGAACGAATGCGAATTTTCTAACTATAATTTTTATATCTTTTCTTCAGTTTTTAACCTATAATTTCAATTGAAAAACATTTGTAATAGTAAATTAATACTTCTTACATTCATGTAGTAGTAGTAGAGTATGATATAGCTAAAACAGAGCTGAATGTGAATTTCAAAGTTAAAGAAAGTAAGTCATTCGAAGCACACGAAATTAAGAGAGTGCAATCATTGCATGAGTCATTGCAGTGTTATGAGGGACAATTCAGTTCATACAATATTTTGAAATGTCAAGAGAGCATAGTTTATATTCATGTGCAATTAATAGGAAGGTGATAGAATGAGTAGTGGCGGTACATTAACATTCATTTTCAATTTGATATTGATATTAGTGTAGTAAATTTCTGTAAATTATTACAAAACTAAGAAGTATCTCTCTTATGTACAGCTCTGTCCTTTTATTGGATCTTTGGCTATTACTTGTAGGTAAATTTGGTAATTACCTTGCTTTTTAAATATTTATGATTTGAATTTTCAGTTTCTGCCTCTAGCATCACTGAAGAAACAGAAGTTGTCAAAATACACATATGGTGCGATAAATTAATACACGTTTATATTTTCCTACATTCATTGCAACACAATACACTTCGGAAACAGTAGATTAAAACATTTCGGGATTTTTAATTTCATTGCAGGTAAAAAGCTTTTGATCCAAACAAACGGTGTTTTAGTTTTAGATTGATTGATTATTGCTTAACGTCAGTACACATTTGTTTCACATGAAGGTATCTATCTGCCTGATGCAATGCAGAGAAATTTATACCTTTGCAACGGACTCATCCAATGAATCCCTGGACTTTTTAGGTACCATGCCTACATTGACATTTCGCATTTTACATTTGAAAAATTGAAATACGTCGAAATCACAGTTCACTTTATATTTTAACCTTTCCATTATATAAACGAAGAATTGGACCATAACTTTTATAGGAATATATGTAGAGAAAAATATTAAGAAGCATTCACATATCTAATACCATGAATTATGTAAGAGTTCAAAACCTCACTACAATTCATATCTCATTTATGGGTTTATTTTCAAGCTTTTATTTGCTCCCTTGCATGACAAGAGTCGTAAACCTGATGTGGAATCACTCGTTTAAACAGTCCTGAATTTTTCGCTTTATTTTCCATTAAAGCATCAAACGTTTTACACGGAACCTCTCTTCCAAGGTTATTGATCATGAAATGGGCTTTTCCTGTCTCCCTTTCCTAGATTGGAATTTTGAACGTGAACATTGTTTATATCCTGGGGCAAGGCGGGGATGTCAGAATACAACGGTAATTATTGGGCAATTTTAATGATAAATGGTCCATTCCATTCTAATGTTGATTCTGCAGATTAGATTGATTACACTTGCCGTCTTTTGTTTTCATTTTATCGGGAAATGTAGTTATTGAAAATGGAAGTAAAGTTTAATTCATATAGAGACGGTTGTTTGTTGAATGTTTGATTACATTTCTAGACATTGTGTATTTGTCGGTGTTTAAAAAGGCATTGTAGTACCCTCTTCCGAATGATTAACTACTTCTTGGTTTAATTTATTTTCCCTAGTTTGTTCCTTATCAGTCAAGGACTGATCAGTTATTCAAATGATAAACCTTAGAAAGATTATTAAGTATTAAACATGCTTTACTTTTCATTTAATATGCTCAGTTTTCTTGCATTTATATCATTGAAATAGAAAGAAATATCGTCAAACTGTATATGTTTGAATTTAAAGTTTCCGAGTTTTGGGCGTTTAAGTGATGCATACAACAGAGGCGAAGACCTACTATATGGAAAACACAGTAAATACAGATATTTCATTCAGTATGCCAGTGCGAGCGTGTATATGGTAACCAGTTGCTCCTCATTTGTTATATATTTGAGAGTTTAAAATCATTCATGTTCCTCAATTGAAATGAATTCGAATGAGTTGCATAAATTTCTACAGAAAATTTTACATAATGATAGACAGAAAAATTTATTATTATTATATATATATATATATATATATATATATATATATATATATATATATATATATATATATATATATATATATATTTATATGTATAAAATTTTGGAATCAAAGATTCAATAGACAATGCAGAGAATAGAAAAAAAACAACTTAAATATAGAATATTCAAAATTTCAGTAAAATATATTTGTTAGAAATGTATCCAATTTTTTAAAAAAAGAATCTAAGTCTTTAAAACCTCAATTGCTGTTTTAATTTTAAGCATCAATACCCAGAATATACGTGTATTAGTAGAAACAACAATATGATAGGGAAATGCTATGATGTATTGGAATATACATATAAAATAGAAATTTCTTTGAGACAAATTCTGAAGTATAATTTGGTCTTATCACCAATCTTCATTTTTATTTCTGCGTTAAGCGTGTTTATCTCAAATCCTCTCCTTTGATTCCGAAATGGATTGTCTTATGTAGATAAGGGGTCTGGAAAGAAAAAAAATGAAAAAGCTTTACATTGCCAAATAAATGCATAGCATTTTCTTATATAACATCAGAAAAATACAGTTTACAACGTAATGTGACTTTCACAAAGCGAGTTCCGAAAAGATAATATCGATCGTTTCCAACAAATGCTTTCGTGTCAATAGAAAATGGCTTTATAGTTCAGAAATATGTGTAAAATTTGTTAAATGCACGCCAACTCTTAATGATAATGACAGTGAAAAAACATGTTTCATAGGTGAAAGCTGTAACGTTTTGTTCTGTTAAAAAACAAAATAAAAAATATATCTGAATTGTTTAATACTTTATTGGTAAACATGAAAAATCGTGATTATATTGATTATTGAAATTCTATTTTTCTAACTTTTAACTTCTAACAAGATCGGTCTTTTCTCTATTGCAGTAACGTACTTTCAATAATCATATTCTAAGGAGCATATGACCACCCTCTCCCCAAATGATGAATGAAGAAAAAACGTTATTGTCGCAGCCTTATGACAGATGTCACCCAGGAGATATATAGTATATAGTGTAATGATATAAAAACACAGTATAATAATGATAATAATATTATTTGTACAATATATTAACGTATTATTATTATTATTATTATTATTATCATTATTATTATTATTATTATTATAACTATTATAACAAATATAAAGATACATATGATTACCAAATGAATATGTTTTTGAAGAATTGTGATGAGGTGAAAATGAAAACATAATATATTTTGTAACATCGTTCCATGACTCATTCTGGCTTATATTTTACCCGTTATTAAGACATGTATACTATTCGCTTTCAGTACTACGTCATGAAATATTACTTTAAAATCTATTCATTATTTGTTTTCACGACATCATTGACGACAGACACATGACTATTGGTTGTTGAACACTACTTTTTTCAAAGAGCTCTTGCGTTTGTGTGGAAGGAGACAAGCAGGATATGCATCAAAATTACAGAAATATTCTGTATTTTACCCTTTTTCTAATTTTCGTTTTTCTAAATTTTGATAATCCTTGAACAGCGCTACTGAAAATAGATATATATTTTAAATACGTTTTACAGTTCATTATATAGGAATTTCATTTAATTTAATCCTGTGAAGCATATAATAAATATAGAACATATATACAATATATTGGGTAACATAGTTCAACAAAGTACACGTAAAACAAATTATCTAAATATGAAAAAGGACATAGTAATATAATTGTCAGCTTGAAAGTTTGTTGCAGGACTTTTGCGACGAGCGTTGCATGCAACCAGGGGACGCTTACTTCGCCCGGGCACCTGGTCTCACCTCTTTTTATAGGGGTTCGCATTTGTCTGAATATGACACTATTCACGATATTGTCCTTCATTCAATGGACTATGAGATATGGTATACCCTTCGGTACTTTCTCGTTTTAAATCTACATTTATATCTTCGAAGTAATAAGCAAAACATACACGGTGTATCCAAAATCTATTCTTGACACACTGTTACATTGACAAAATAAACATTTACGATGTAGGGATGATGGATAAATCCAAAGCACAAGTCCAAAAATCATAAAACCAGAGGACATACAAAATCAGTGAAAATGAAAAACAAATGGAAAATAACAAAATATGTCTACTTGAAGAGCATATGTGAACCCCTGTGATGGAGTGAGATCAGGTGCCCGGGGAGAGTGAGCATCTCCTGTTTGCTAGCAACACCCGTCACATAAACCCAGTAGAAAGAGTCAGATCGTGCAAATTCCATATGTATTTATATGTGGAGAAGTCGAAGTAGGTAACCTTCTAGTATAGAAGGTGTCAAATCTGTGTAAAATGATCGGAATCGGTCTCAGTCCAGAATATCATTTAAAAGTCTGGATAACGAGATATCATATGGAGTAATAAGATTCTCGTAACGACCATAGAATTTCCTCAGTGACGTTGCTAGTCTAGCACATATATAACCCTGGTTGAGCAGCTTAACTGAAAGTCGCCTAGCCCTCAGAACAAAGTCACTGTAATTTGAACATGCTCTGGAATAACGTATTAACTGAGATATGAATACGCCTTATGCGGGCGATGATGGAATGTTGCTACTTATGAAAGGAAAGTTTGTGATAGCGAAATTGAAATCGTCACGTTTGTCATAGAGTGAGGTGTTCAAATGATCATTAATGTCGAAAGACAACATAATATTAAGTTAACACAACATAAAGTTAAGACATAATCGTTATTCTGTGTATTTTCTTTTATTCTTACATACATAGGACATTAAGAATTATTCACATGAACAGTAGCTGTCTGTATATTTACAGGAAACCAATTTTTGTGAAAGTCTGACTTACACACATATTTGTTTCAAATAGCTTGAGTTGGTAGTATGCTTTGCTCGTTGCAGAGATTCTGAGTTCAAGCCTAACAAGCGACTCGTTTGTGTTTTCTAATTCCGTTGAGCCTGCGTAAATCTACGTCCCGTGTCACAAATATTGCATATGTCTAGATCTAATTAATATATCGACAGATACCTTTACCATAGAATGGTAATAATATTACCAATATGACATAGATAATAAAGAAACAAACTAAATAGAGCTGCCTTGGTTGAATAGACTATCACGGACCCCTGGAAGAACCAGAGATTGGAACAAGTACTATAGACAAGTAAGCATCCCTTGCTGACCAGTCACATCTGCCATGATTCTTTAAGATTATTAGAATATAGAAAATGAAGATATATACTATATCACTACTATCCCGATATTAGTCTCTTATGCCATCTAAATTACGTGTCTCTACTTACACAGAGATTTTCATTTTAACTTTACATTGACAATCTGAGAGAAAAAAGAGGAGTTACTGGCTCAATTATGTGGCAGAAGTCACCATGGAGATATGAGTAAAAACATCTTTATATCTATTTTTACTTTATCCTAATCCTGCCGTATAAATCATAGCCGTGCTTTGACATTTCTTTCTCACTTCTAAAGTACTTAAAGACCACTGTACACAGCATCCATGAATGTAAAGATGATGGATAAATCCAAAGCACAAGTCCAAAAATCATAAAACCAGAGGACATACAAAATCAGTGAAAATGAAAAACAAATGGAAAATAACAAAATATGTCTACTTGAAGAGCATATGTGAACCCCTGTGATGGAGTGAGATCAGGTGCCCGGGGAGAGTGAGCATCTCCTGCTTTCTAGCAACACCCGTCACATATACCCAGTAGAAAGAGTCAGAATGTTGAGATTGAAGATTTGTATCCTTGCCTCCTCTTACTATGTAAAATACTACTTTGTTTCTGATGCCCCGAATGGTATAAATAATTGTTTTTGTGTGCATGTCCTTATGATTTTTGTCGCCCAGATTTGTCAGATGTCTTCAGTTTTCTATTTCATATAATATTTGTATACAATGAAATAAACTTTCTGTTATAACTAATATAACTATATACAGTATCGTCAGTTAATATTCATTATTCTTTATACTGGTATTATAGTCTTCAGAAGACTGACTTATTAATCGAATATCCTATTCAATACCATTAAGCTTTGACAAACGTCCTTCCCTTGTGAGCACAAATACCAGATCTTTCATTGATGTACAAGAACATTGGGTGCATTTTTCATTGTTCGTCTTTAAAATTTCGTTTAGCTGTGTAATGGTAAGTAAGTCTAATAAATTTCATAATATAGTTCAAACTCATTTAACGAATTTTGAAATAGCGTTCTATATATATTTAATCAGTCATAACAAATTTATTTACTTGCAGCCGTCAATTACAGAGTGTTCCACAACCTCAAGAATTTCTGATCATAATGTGTGTAGATTCTCCTGTTTGGGTATAAAACCCTGTAAAATATGATAGAAAATGATACAATGTTACTACTGACCTTGCAATCCAGGGGGTTCTAGAAACCATAAATACATGTAAGAGTCTCTCGTATTATTATTATTATTATAATTATTATTATTATTATTATTATTATTATTATTATTATTATTATTATTATTATTATTATCGTCATCTACCATCCTGACGTTTAACCGATTGTAAACCGCCAATTCTGCTACTAAGCTCATTGTAATGGGAAGAACAGGCAAATCTTATGTTTTCTAAACTAGATCATATAATTAACGTGAAAAATCTATCAGACACAAACATTATTTCCCAAATCTGATATATTTTGTATGTGTCATGAATGAAGTATATCGATGAAAAAAGCACAATGATAAATCTCTCTCGCTATATATATATATACAATTATTGTTAATAAAACACTTCTGATTATGTAATATCTCAAAATGTAACGTCATTACATTTCTTCAAAACAATATTGTTTTACATGTATATATTGTACACGAATAGGTAAAACACAAACACAAGGTATCCTGTTTAACGAACGAATGAATATACAAATGTCTGCATTCATCGTTTTGGGAAAATTTCCTGAAATGTTTCATTTGTATTGCTATGATACCAGCTAAACAGTGTAGCATTTTACCGCTCAACACATTCGCCATAACCAGTCGAACTGTATACCATACATATACTTGACACTGGGTCAGATAATATACTATGTGAATACGTACGAGGTTTCATGGACGAGACATTCCCATTACAAATATAATGTAATAACAAATATCAGAAAAAGTATACATCTGAAAATTTAGTGCACCATATATACCATCATTGATTCACAATACATATTTGCTCATCAGTTATTCTCAAAGCCAAAATGGTGAAAATCTACAACATATATAGAGCAAAGTAATTGCCAAATTAATCTACCTTATTCTAAAGCCAAGTATAATTTGAAATGCTATTTCGTGTGTATATTGAGATTAAAGCACCAATAACAATGCAAGGTAGCAGCAATATATTCAGGTGTAATTTAAACGATGAATATTATTGATATATACACTCTCCAAATATGCATTATTCGCATTTTGATTTATGTTGTATTTATCGTCAATATAAGTTAATTATCAATTAAATATAGCATATATAGGACAGGTTAAATTTTAATATACATGTAATGTATTAGATACCTATGTGGTACACAGCAAACAGAGCTTAACACAGAGTATATCCAACAGCCGATCAACATTGAAAACAGAAACGAAACTTGTATATGTTTTCCTCGCGTTCTCTTTTCGAAAAAATTTTCCTTATAAAAATCAGAATGCAAATTTCAGTTTCGGAATCAAATTACAAACTGGAATGATAAGAAGTTGGATAATGAAATGAAGGAAAATGAAACCAGAGAATTAAGATCTATGCGCTAGCAACACCTTTCAAGTAAGTACTCTGTGAATCGTCACATGGGGTACAGTCCAAGTACTGACTGTCACAAATTAGATGTTCAAAATGGTGAGAATATCATTCAACATTTTGAACAACGAAATGCAATATTGTACGATAAGAACCTAGTATCGACCACAGAACTTCCTTGGTGGCGTTGTACGTATACCACCTATCTACCCATGGATGAGCAGTTTACTTGGGAGTCGCTTTGCCCACAAAACAAAATTGTAATAATTCATACCTGCATTGTCATCACGTATTAACTGAGATACGACCATAGTAAGATGACAATGCATCCTCGAACCTATACTGTACAGAACTGAATTTAACATGATTTCCTTTCACATTCTACTGTATTTTCCCTATTTTTTGGCTCATGAGTGATATAGCATACATGACAAAGTGGTAACATCAAATTACAAATTACGTAGTAGCCTTAGAGAAAACTCTTTCAAATGTAAAAAAAAAGACCCGATGAAGTACCGAAGAGTAAACCATATCTCATAATAAAGGGAATAAAAGAACAACATCGTGTACATTGTCATATTCAGACAAATGCGATTCCCAATAAAATCGAGGTGAGACCAGGAGCCCGGGATTTGTAAGCGTCCCCTTGTTGAATGCAACACCCGTCACAAAAGTCCTGCAACAACTCTTCAAGTCGAGGAAGTAAATACATAAATATACATGTATGAACACATGAAGGAGAAAAGAACACGAAGTAAACTTTTCCTATTCAAGGCATAAATTGTTTAACTGAAATTCCGGCGTCGGAAATGCACATGAACAAATGTCTGTATATATAGATATTATGTCAAATCAAGTATGGTCAAAAAGTATGGTCAGTTCCCAATATATCGGTTAACATTCTTGAAAGAGGAATCTGAAATTGCAATAGATCCCTATATCAAAAAATGAAACAACATTCTTGTAAAGACTGGCGTAATGAGGCTTCACCAATACACCACAAGACTGTAGTAAGAGGTACAATTAACTAAATTGACCATACATGTATATTGTGGGTAGCAGTCTCACAGCAAATCTTAGTGTGTGATTGTAGTAGCCAACAATAACTCGAAATTAAGAGAAATAGTTAGACTGGCACACTGAGACCCACAATTTAAACAATTTCGAAACATTTGGACACCTGTTAATTTATTACATTTTTGTAATAGACATATTAAACATAATCGAATCCTGATGCATGTTACTGACTTTATCTGACCTCGGATACGACTGGATTATAAGTGAGGAAACTCATTTAAATGTACCTATGTAACGGGACTTTAAACGTGAGGAAAAAAAATAAATATGGCTTACACATGCTTATATCTGGTAACAAACCCACATCTGTAACCCTAGAGCAAACACTTCATGAACAATAGAATGATCGCCGTGGCCAATTATAAAGCTGCAGTTAGGAAAATATGCGGGATGGTACAGAAGTACCCACCATTATAAATATATGATACTTTGCATAATTTCACTGCTAATGGTTGATAAAAAGAAAAAAGAAATTCACAAATACCATTTCATGAATATATCATTTGTTGCTATGCATCTATGAGTAATTCTGTATCATTACTATCGACGGGCACAGTCCCATGTTCTTCTAAAAGGCGTGATATTAATATGCAACCATTCCTTGACATTACAAAAGATCGGTCATCCATTTGTATTTTTTACTTCCGATTATATTATAAATTCAAACTTTATGTGTTATAAAAGTATATGGGTTTAAAAAGTACAATTCACCACTATAACACTAGGTAAATACATGTAAAATATTGTTTTTACATTCTACTTCAAACATGTTCGTTTGACAAAAACAAAGTGGTAGATAAAGATTTTGTTTAATCATAACTAAAACAATTTTTTATTAAAGATGTGAACATTGCTCGAATTGGAGTATCTAAATTATGCTTATCATCCTTATTAAGATAAAACTTGAACACGATGTGCCTTTTAAAAACGTGTCTGTTTTAACAATAATGGTTACCGTTTACAATTAATATAGGATATGTGATTCGTCGATATTTTAGAATTCGATGTGTTCGTTACCAGATATATTCATGTGTAGTCCACATTTCATTATCTTGTCTATATTATAGCCCTACCATATTATACTATATACCATACTATATTATAGCCCTACCATATTATACTATATACCATACTATATTATAGCCCTACCATATTATACTATATACCATACTATATTATAGCCCTACCATATTATACTATATACCATACTATATTATAGCCCTACCATATTATACTATATACCATACTATATTATAGCCCTACAAGTATTATATCTTATAAATGCTACCGTAACATACATGTAGTATCATATTCTCTCCACATTATTAGGAAAGTAAATAAATATTGAATGTCAAAGATATGTTTTAACGGAATGTTATTATAGGAGTAGATGGAGATATTATTTTACATACTGTGAAATTAATATGTATTACAGCAAATTGTTGAATTGATTTTATAATTATTCTGTTTTGCAATAAATAGCCTTTTTAAATCAAATCATGAATTTGGTATTATATACACATTGTGTGCTTTAAAACCCTGATAAGCAGTCCTTATATAATGAAAACGTTAGGGAAAATAATTAAAATGCACAACATTGGAAAATGTCAAATTTTAATATCACACGGTGTATTTAAAATGTTTTGTCGTATTTTACAGTAAAAGATACAATTTTGGTTACGGAGTTCTCATTGGTTGTTTTCATCAATAAAATAGGACGTGTTCCAGACATCGTACACTTCTATGAAATCTGAGATAAATCGTCACAAATGGCATGTTGGAAAAAAAAAATAGGTTGATTGTCTACTACTAATTTAGCTCATTCAGACCCACCTTTTTTCCTTATGGGCTGCAGACGTTAAATCTATTTTTGTAGGTGTGTCTTATTTTTTACATATCATATTAAACATTGCCTATCAAATTCTGCATCGTACCTTCAATATTGTCGATTTTCGTAAAACATTAATTCTTTTTGATATGGAATAATTCAATAATAAACTGGTCTTCGTAGCGTTATATAACTATTTTTATAGCATGTACTGACACAAAAACTCTCATATAGAAATCACGAAGAAGAACTTTGAAAAAATTATCCCAGATTTCAAATCTACATATGTTTGAATTTTCAAAAAGATAACGATATAGCTTATAATGCATGTATAGAAATACTTTATAAATGACAATTTCTTTGCACAGCTATTAAGCTTTGTCACATTTCATACTAATTGGAAGTATATTTTTAAAGTATTTAAAGAACTGTCTCAATGGATTGCATTTTGAACAATGTAAATTAAGCTAATGTGTTATGCTGGCATATCATGCTCGCCTTATGCATTCTACATGGTAGATTATGTCCGTGTTTTTATACACATACTTTTAAAGCTTACCCAAAATTAAATTTCATTGGATTGATAATAATTAAGTACTTTATGCAATTATTTATTGCAGTTGAACTTACATATTTGATATTAATTTCGAACATTTTGTGTATTCTATATTCATATCTATTGGTTATATTTCATATTTTTTGGTTATATTTTACATTTATTAATTATACTTTATATCTATAGATTATATTTTATATTGGTTACGTTTTATATTTATTTGTTATATTTTATAATTATTAACATCGATTGCAACTTCATGAGTATTGCAAGGTGACTAATTATCTAAGGAAGATGGCAAGATCGACGTCCATAGTATACAAACGTGTTCAGATACTAAACAGCAGAGTGTGTTATATATATGGGTGTAGAGGGTTTGTAAATGATGGTAGTATTCAGTAACGTTTGACAGTTTTGAGTAGCACGGCCACGTGTGGCAAAGAAGATTCTGAAGGTAACAATCCCATTTCCTTATATAATTCTAGACAGTAGTACTTTAAAATAGGAAAATATAAAGCAATATTTTGGATAAATAAGACAAAGATTTAACAACCTTTAGCTTAGTAATCGGAGTTTAAAAATCTCTTCATCGGGCAGTGAAAAGAAAGTATCACTACAAATTGCACATGCAAACATTTTGTTTATCAAGTTCAGTTTTTATATTAATACACATTAATGTATATTCATATTGATACATAATAATTATATTTTCTTAACATATAGAAATATGTATCAAGCATATTCATTTTCGTGCAGATAACAATTTATTAACAGGGTTTCCACATGATGCAATCTTGCATTTTCATAGCTGGTATGGATTTCCAATATCCACAAAAATGGCACTTATCCCATGTAATTTAATTTACTCCATTTGATATATGCATTTGCCTACCATTCCAATAAATTCCACTGAAACAATAACCATAATGTAAAGTATGCACAATTTTCCCCTTATAAATCAAAGGCAACAAAGACATTAAAAACCTCCAAATGGATTCAGAACTCTACACATTTGATAAATCCGTCACATTCATAAATCAAGATTCCAACACCTCTCATGATTTGATATGTGAATGAGGATGTGTACATAAGCATCCCAAATGAGTTTGCAACTTTTACGATGTTCATTTTCGGAACTTCACACTTATTCTGTAAATCGTACGAAGAAGAATTTTCTGGGAATATAACCAGTTCTTTTATACTGTTTTCTAGACGTTGCCTTTCCTTAAATCAACCCCAAAACAAAACTACCGTGATTATGAAGACGAGAAAAATATATCTTTAGCTTTTTATATGTGACATTTCACGGGGATAGATTGTAATTTGCCGAGATTGCCTCTATTATTATTAACATCGCTCTGTAATTTCAAATAATTATTGCGAAAATCAAAAACAAAATACCGCGTTTTGATAGCAACTACCACTTCATAAGGTTAATAATCAGTATCGACCATGCTTTAAACTATTTTGTTGTTCTAAAATTGCAACAATTTGATGATTGAAAAATCAATGTTTTGTGCAACATTGGTTGGGATCAATGAAATGCGAGAAAATTCGGGCTAAATGATTTCAGACGTACATGATACTGTATCTACGGTTCTGTGTATTCATATTCCATGAAATAATTGGCCATTTTCCATACGATATTTTTCCTTGATTTTCTATCATTAAAAATAATGATGACGTACGGGCTCAGTTGTCAAGGGATAAAGATTGAATCGTATATCGTGCCCGATCGATGTAATTATAGACGAAATCTGATGAAGTCAAAGCGTAGGTTTTAGAGATATGCAAAGGCACGCGACGGGACCAAATCACTCAGACGGAATGCACAGTAATTGTTACTTTGTTTTTCAGAACAAAAAGTCGACGACATTTTAAATACAGGGTGTAATGAGAGAATTGAAAATTAGCCAAGATTGTTCTTAAAATCAATAAACACATTTGAAATTCCATGCTATAGTTCTGGCTTGTTTAGTCAAGATTTTTTTCATGTTGTTAAAATTATATTTCAGTTGTATTAAATTTTATTTAATGTTATTCTTACCAACAAAAGCAAATAGCCTGCACCCTGTAATAATGGCAATGCTACATTATACGTATCATACAGCTGTGGTTTATTCTAGCTATTTTAGTACACAAATAAAGGCATCTGTATAGGGTATAAGTGACATGATATACATTTGATGTCTACAACATTAGCATTTACTACAAAAAAGAAGATATTTAACGTCAACAATGTTAGATTCATCTCGGCAACACCACATTTAAAACCACCCAAATTATTTCATAACATTTCTTAATTTTGCAAGTGGTTACAAACTAAAAATATACATTTTCTTTCTTCCATTGAAGAGGTTTCTTATTTAAATATACTATTCGTGTTTAGCGACTGTTTGGATATCAAGAATAAAAATACCCCATCCTTTCTTGGTTTTAAGAGTCAGAGAATAAAAAAACAAACAAAGAAAAGTCTAGAGCACACAGAATAGAAGTTTACCCGTTACATCGTAGCTGCACAGCAAAAATAACCATTATTAGTAAAAACTCAGAAGTACCGAAGGGTAAACCATATCTTATAGTCCATGGAATAAAAGGAAAATATCGTGTATAGTGTCAGATTCAAACAAATGCGAACCCCAGTAAATCAAGGCGAGACCAGGTGCCCGGGAAGAGCAAGCGTCTACTTGTTGCATGAAACACCCGTCACAAAAGTCCTGTAACAACTTTTCAAATCGAGGAAGTAAATACATAAATATACACGTATGAACGCATGAAGGAGACAAGGACACGAAGTCAAATCTTCCTTTTCAAGACCTGAAATGTTGTTAACTGAAATTCGGCGTCGGAAATGTACGTGAACAAAGGTCTGCATATATACGTATTATGACGAATCAAGAATAGTCAAAAAGTTAAGATGGTTAGTTTGTATGATCAGGTCCTAAAATATCGGTTATCATTCTTGAAAAAGGAATCTGATATTGTACAAGATCCCTGTATCGATCATAGAACTTCCTCAGTGACAATTTTAAACGTTCCTCAATAAATCCTTGTGAGAGTAGTTTCGTGGCAAGAAGCCTCGCTCTCAGGACGAAATTTTCGTATTTACAGCATGCTCTCGCAAAGCGTATAAGTTTTGAAATGAAAACGCCATATGCGGGAAAGGAAGATATGCTGCTACTCAGAAAAGGGAAGTTGGCAATAATAAAATTGAAATTATCACGTTTGTCATAGAGAGAGGTTACTAATGAACAATCGTCACTAATTGATTAGAGTATATCGAGGTATGAAGCAGAAGATGCGCACTAACTTGTGTCTTTTATCTCGAGTTCGTTTGGATATATGATGTTGAGGTGATTCTTAAATATAGGGTTGTTAAACGACAAAATCAAATTAAATCGACAAAATTAAATTAAATCAACAGGAGTAAATATCAGTCCCCTATCCAAGAGAGGACCTCGGTAGTGTTTTGTGTGTATTTGCTAACTTTACGAAAATAAAAGAGAACTGGAGATAAAATCTAGCGCCAAATATTCATGAACCTTGAAAGCAATAATTGCCCCGCCATATATACGGGACGTAGGTGGCCATTATAGTTAGCAAGTAGTGAAGTAGGAGAGGCTTCCATTCCCCGGGGGTACCTGATCATTCATTTTTTTTTTTATTTCACACATGCTCCTTTAGGAAATGTTCTTTGGACTTTTTTCTATTTGTTTTCCATTTTACTAATTTTTGGACTACAGAGAAGGTTTTATTCAACATACCAAGATAAATCATTTTGGTAAATGTAGTTCTCCGGCTTTTCCTATGTTTCAGGTACATCGACACAATTGATTGATTGATTGATTTTTGTTTTACGTCACACCACGAATATTTCACGTATATGGTGACGGCATCTGCCTGATGCAGGGCATACAAATTTTGACCTTTGCAACGGACCCACCCGAAGCAGTGAGGATCTTTAACGTGCCATGCATACCACGACACGGGGCCTCGGTTTTTACTGTCTCATCCGAAAGACATAACACCGGCATGACCAGAGCGGGACTCGAACCCCGGCCTTCCGATCAGGAGTCCAACGCGATACCACTAGGCCACGCCGGCTTCACATCAACACAAACTTTTATAATAGTAGTATTACTGGTAATTTGTGAAGTATAAACTGAATGATGGGGGATTTTTTATTAGATGTGATTAGTATCATAAAGATGCTTTTACTTAAATGACAAAAAGGCAAGTGTTTGTGCTATCAGAACACATGTGCTGTTGTTACCAGTTAACAATTGCTGGTGCTATCAGGAAATAACTCCTGGTGATATCAGTGAAAAAGTGTTGGTACTAATAGTAAAAAAGTGTTACTTCTATCAGTAAACAAGTATTGGTCCTATCAATAAACAAGTGCTGGTGCTATCAGTAATCAGATGCTGGTATCATATGTAAACTAATGTAAAATCTTAACATTAATAGGTATTAGTACTTTCAGTACCTAAATGCAGTTGCTAGTAGTAAACGAGTGCATGTAACTTTCGGTAAAGAAGACATCATATCAAAGTATGTGTGTTTATTTTTTATTATTATCGTTACTATTATTATTATTATTATTATTATTATTATTATTATTATTATTATTATTATTCATTAATGTTTCGATGTTTAGGATAATCATCAACTAAATATATAAAATACACCTTAGTATTACAGTGTTCCAGTATTGCTTGAAACTTATATGCTCTTTCTCATACTATTTTAATGCATATTGTATTGGTTTGCAATCGAACACACCCTTTCACAAACTCTTAAAATACAAAGCACAGCTACATTGGTTTTGCGTCTGAAATAAACTGCATGGAGGTATCAGGTAATTGTGTTCATTGTACATTACGGTGAGACGATAAGCTTCAATGACATTTTGCTTCTTCCATTGCCTTATCTCTGTTTGGGAGTCAAAAGTCCGACAAGTTGATCAAAAAATGACAACGCAGATCAAAGCATCTTTAATCACACCGGCGATGTTTGTCGGTCTTGTTGTTTTGAACTTTTCAGTATTTAAAACAAAGATATCGTTTTCAAAGGCGATGAACAATTTCTCGGTTGGTTGATCACGTGATAAGCCAGTGTCGGTTTCCTTTTCCGTCATCGCCTATTAAATGGTATTTAACCGCCATTGTTCTAAAGATCACGTGATGTACTTTTAATGTAATTGATATCAAAAAGACAATGACTGTATGATAGGAGGAAATGGGTAGAAAATTGCCGTGATTCAAATGCGAATCGTATAGGAAAGTAATTATTTGACACTTGGTATTTTGCGATATTTGTTTTTGAAATGATATGGTATATCAATATTCCATAATTAATCTTATTACTAATTTGATATCTTCATTCCTCACATTTACATCAAGGATGTAGTGATTAAATATTTAGGAGATTTTTCACAATGTTAATGTATCAAATGATATTGAAAATAAGTAAGTCGAGAAGTGGTTAAAAGGTTTTGAGTTGGATTCTACTCTGAAAATTCATTTTGCAGCCATTTAAACGTGACACAGGTGTTTACCCGATATGCATCACTGTGAGTGATTCCTTTCCTCCTGATTCCTTGTCAAGTATAACTGAAAAGGAGGTGTAACTTGGCAAAGAAAAAAACCCGAAAACGATTTATCTCTGTAATACATCATTTATTATGGACATATATTAAATATAATATCACCGTAAACATATATGGATCCCCTGGAATTCAGAGGATAGACCATATGACCGGGAGGAATAAGTGTCTCTTGTTTAGCTAGCCACATCTCATGAATGAAAGGAAAGAAATGATCTCACTCAGCTGTATGAGAGAAATCGCCATCATGCCCAAATGATGAAAGAGTACAAACAGAGGTCTCGTGAGTTAGGTATACATTGTCACATAAAAGAACCTTTACTCTTTAGCTAGGTCCATGGCATAGGCAGAAATTACTTCGCGGAGCACCAGATAGGTGCCGCCACGTATAAATGAAATCATTGTATTGTGTACGAAACAACCACAAAACAAATAAAACTACCACACCTATTATATGTAGAACATGTACATATAAATGCGTTTTACGGTTTATAAGTATACATCTTGGCGCTGTAGGTACACAGTGTACTATATTTATCACTATTTTCTGATAACAGGACAATGAAATAAAATAATTTACTTATGTTTCATAAATACATTGTCTAGAGTCATTATTACAGCTGTAAGTATGTAAGTCATGCCGGTGTAATATATAAACTGTTATCTCACTAGCTTCGTATATGATCTGATACTATCTACGAACAGTGTTTAGATCTAAATTGGTATAACTTCAAAGTAATTTATGTCTAAGCTAAAGGAGTTATTTAATTGTTAGAAATATACAACTGAGGATTTGAATTTTCAGAGTTGTCTTGGACGTGTATTTTTTTTCATACACGTATGTTACAAATCTATACAAAATTGGTAAAAATCCCCATTTAAATAAGAAAACATCGAACCCCCAAACACACACATACAAAATAATAACCCCCAAAAATTCTAAACAATAACCAAACAATATATACATATAGCATTTGAATAAGAAATTCTTGAATTTTACATGTATGCTTATTCATAAGATTTACTCAAAATTTTAAAGTAAATCATTGGTAAGGAACTAGAATGCAAGCTTTGCTTCTGAAAGCCTTCACCATCTAGTTGTAAGAGACAAGGGATTGAATAGCATCCATCACCAGAGATATAGAGCAGTTCTTGTTTCGGTCACGTCCGTATCTACACATCCATGCATCAAGAATTCTTGATGACGGGTCACAGTTTGAGACTTGCAGACCTAGTGTCGTCACTACATAGGTAAAACCTTGTTCGTTCAGTAGATATGTGTGATAAGTAAATAGACGGAAAATATTGACAACTAGGTGGGTATATGTACATTTTTTCTTCTTTTTTCTGCTTTTAGGTAAGTACTTTGGGTCGTATAAATTGTCTGGGATTTTCCCCGAGCAGAAGACTAAAGGATTTTCCCCGAGCAGAAGACTAAAGGAATATTAAACAAAGACATCTTGATGAGTCCATCATGCCACCTAAAGTTGAAACAACAATTTGTCATATTTATTGCAGCTTGGGGCTGGGGCAGCTGCAACAATATAATAAATGCAATACACAATTGACAATAATATTTACCTACACAAATTCACGTCTAAGCAGTTCAAGTCTAGCGCCAAGAAGAACGAAACTCGTCAGGTCACGTGAGAGCTCTCAGGAAAGTACTTCCGGAGTGGCGGATATGTCTATGTTACTGAATGCCAGATCCGGTATATACATAAACTATTACATATTGTAAATTAGTACTGTCTAGAATAAAGGCCGACATTTCATGGGGCCAACCAAAACAAAGCGATTAAACCGAATATAGTCTGACGGCATCCTCTTTATTGTCCTTGAATGTTTTATTATAGTTTTTGTACCGCAAAATAAAAGAGAATAGTTCATAAATAAACTTAATGATTTACTTTTGATTGTATACAATTTACCGTTGAAGTGTTTAATGGACCCTTTCACTATTACTGCGTGAATGACAATTTGGTTCGCAAAATCATAACTGTAACCGCAAAATGGTGTCTGAGACAATCAATTTTTTATGACACCAAATAATCAGTACACAGTAGCAATGAAAAGATCTGTTGTATCGCTTTAAAGTTCTGAATGCATGACGTCACTAAACGTCATTAAAATTCCACTCCTTTGACACCTCAATGATAACAGTGGTAGGAAATACATGGATCCATATTTCAATCAAGAAAGCAGACATCTAGATTGTTATGTTTGTGACGTCATAATCAAAAGTCTAACTTGTTCTACTGTAAATGACATCAGTACAATCCGATTTTGCGTTGATCTTTTTTTTTTTCATTTGTTATCATTATTATTCAATACACTTTAGATTGACAAAGTAACAAAAAAAAAGACATTGACATATACATTTACACATTAAACACTCTTACACATCATTCATACTAAACTGCATTTCTTTTCCTTAATATGTTACTTCAGTCCTTTGTCAGTTATCATACAGGATCAAATATATTGTTGGGAACAAAACCAAATCAATACATGCATATATATATATACAAAAGAAAATATAAATACTGTAAGGGCTTTCTGTTCATGAGAGGTGTAAGACAATTTGGAAGACACTTTCTTGTAGATTTAATATTTCAATATAAATATGCCTTGTAATGTAGAGCTGGTTAAAATGTGATAAGGTAATTGTAATTAATATTAAAAGTATTCTCATTCCAGATTTTCATGGAGAACAGCAACTACTAAAATCCGTCACGGTTTGCATTTAGTCACCTACCAAGTCCATTGTTCTTGATGTCGGCATTTTTATGTGGGCAACTTACGTCATAATTATATGACGTCATAACAATCTCAAAGTGCGCGTGTATATCGACGTTATTGTAGTTGCGATATTCCCTATTGTTGAAATGTTCTGTACTTTAATTTTATACAGACCTTTTCATGATAACTGCGGGCCTACAATTTGTATATGCACAATGCCGTTTCCATGTGGTTAGCTACAAATTTTCAATGTATTGAACATTGCTCAGCATTTGTAGCAGATCACTTCTCTTTCAGCTTTGTAGCTAACCTCTCGGAAGGGTTATTGCGCATATAGAAATTGTGTGACCGCAGTTAACTTGAAAAGGTTTATTCTCAGCTTTAAGTTTCAAGTTTATGAATATATAAGTCCTCGGAAATTAAGGACTTTTTCTAACTTTAAATTTAAAAAAAATACTGTTTATACAGAGTATTACACAATTCAATGCACTATCATCTGGAATGACACCAAAAATAGTCGTAAAATATTGAAAGTATACATATAAATGTTTTAGTTAGTTTTGTCTAAGAATAGTTGACTCAGCTGGTTCCAAAACCACAGCTATAAAAACATAAGTAATTGTTTCTATATCATTGTCACAAAAAGAAACAGATGTCATTATTCTTTATGTTAACTTTTTAAGGTAACTACCAACAGGTAAAATTCTATGTATTAATCGGAATTGCAGCCATTGTTAGGTAGAGTCATCTGTTGTTATAAAACGAACACTGAAAACCTCTTTATCATCAATAAGATTATTTGAAAATTCTAAATTTCACCTTCTAATTGAGACTAATAGGGACTTTTCAGTTTTTCAGCCCTGAAAAAAATAGCTTTAGAACAAGATGTAGCAAGAGATCAGGTTTTGGCAGAAGTCGCTATTATTTGTTTTTGTCCGATGTGTGTACAAATAAATATACAAATTTTATTCTTATGAAAATATGCTAAATAGATTCTTTGACTACATCAGTGACTAGAATTCCTCCATTCTACTTTCCTTACCGCGACAGTTTTGTTGAATTTTGATGACATGTTGATATTAACGACTGCAGCACAATATATGACCTCGTGTTAACGACTGCAGCACAATATATGACCTCGTGTTAACGACTGCAGCACAATATATGACCTCGTGTTAACGGCTTTAAAGTGACTATAATTTCTAGAGCCTCACTTGTAATATGCCATTTCAAAATACACGCCTTTGATTGATTATTCTTATTAATAACACTGAGAAAATATATTTAAAAGTTGTCTCTATGCTTTTGGGCAATCAGACCGAGTGGATACAGCCACACAAGAGAGTCTTAGTTTTCCATCAGTGACTCTGCGACTGTCCATCGTTGTACGATTATGTAATATAACACAAGGTTGGTATATTACATTATCTGACGAAACCATTCTAAAAGTCCTCAGCATATCAAAGGTAGTACTTTTATTATACAATGTCACACTGCTAGTACTCTTCTAGGAATTTGTTTGGTTCTGAAGTTGTTGCCATACCGTTATTTTTTTTCGGCTACAGCCTTTAATATGTCTTATCTGTAATGACCCAAAAAATGTTGAAGAGAGCCCGCCAAGCAAGTGTATAAAATGATGACAGTCCGGGTTTCTACCCTATCATTTTTATTAACATGTAAAATATATCGTTTAAGTATTCCAAACAAAATAGAAAGTTATGCGTTTCTTTCTTTATATATTACAAAGACTAACTTTGTGATCTTTCCATTATCAATAAACTCTTTTTAAAGGTGCTGAGCATGATTATGTCAAATTTTAACTATTTTCACTACGTTACTTTTTGTCTATTTGATATACGTACTGATATATATTTCGTGGAATCATAATTCTGGTAGGATTTATGTTAAGCTCAAAACTGACGCCGTCCGCTTTCTTATACACGGTTGACTAAATGCAGCAATAAGTAATAAATCATGTAAAAAAAATCTGATTAATTTTTCATGCAAATGTTTGTATGATCCTGTGATACTTAAATGCTATATCAAGTCTTTTTTTTTTCATGTATACTTTTTAGATTAAAAAAATTCCGTGGATGACGAGTACATTTATTTTTCCCAAAAGTAACCCCTAGACCTTGCTTGAAACCATCATTATACAGAAATAGAGTAATCAAGTGAATTACACAGGAGATAATTGGTATGATGCCACAATGAAACGCAACAAATTGGATATTCATGCGCCCCTGATGATCAGAGGCCAAATCTGATACCAGCTTCTCCTGTTTGGTTAGCCTAACCCGACAAGAATACCCAATACACAAAGACGATAAAAATATATTTCAACATTGCATCGCTAACGCGCATTATGTCTAATAAATGCATCAGCCATTGTACTTTATTCCTGCATGAAACCACAAAATAAGACACCTATTCTATATATATTACTTTTATTTCAAAGTGATTTTGAGGCAAAGTATACTGCCTTTAATCTTACACCCTCTACTCCTCCCCAGTCATCCAAGCAGCCTTCTCCCACAGCTACCTTCCAATTTCCTCAACCGTCTTTGCAGTCTCCTCTCCATGATCCCATTTCAGTCTTTTCAATCATCGCTCTACCGATTTCGATTTGTCAACTTAGCCCTTTCTTCAGAATTGTTAAATTAATATGAAGAGAATCTTTCACCAGATTCCTTTGACATCATTGTTTGCCTTCAGGGAATAACCTTGCACAAAACGTAGGTAACTGATACAATTTTACTCCCTTTTGTTCACCCCAAATTTGCATCCTGCGTTCGTGCGTAATACAATAGGGGGATACGTAATCCTTTGAAGTGTCGAGGAGGCGTACCTGTCAGGTATTAAACTGCCTGAATTCGTCCCTCCCCTACCCTTCGGTACCTACTCAGCGTGAAAGAATGCAGTCAAAGTCTACCCGAATTGACATTCATGTGTTTCTTCATTTCTCACTGATTACGTCACCTATCTTTGATCACCTTATCATGAAATATTGCTGCGTTTTTATGGTTCCACATCAATGCTTACATCAGATGGGCTGTTCTAAATGTTTCTGTGCATCAGTGGAGACTGAAGTGATTTTCTTTTTCAAAGAATGCATTTAAAGTTGTTGACGTGGAGGAATAAGCAGTAAGCGAAGCGCAATCAGCTATCGCGCTAATTTAATGCAATATGTATGAAGTTGTGACAAACAGAATGTAATATTATGGTTTTATTATTTTCGTATTTAAACTGTTTTATGTTGCAGACTTTGATTTATATTTATATACCTCAGGTGTTTAAGTCATAGTTTTCAATGTTCAACAGTGTTCCATTTTAAGATTTTGATATTTTTCGGGAATACCTTGACTTGATTGGACTTTACAAATAAATATGTGGCACCGGAGTTTTTAATGATTTATTTTCAAGCGGATGTTCTCATATTATAGCACTGTAATGCAAAGACGAAGAAAGCTGTAGCTTTGAAATATAACCTCGATTCTTAGTGCAGCCTTTAGTCCCGTTTCTTATTGCAGACTCTAGCCCCGATTCTTACTGCAGTCTCTAATCCCGATTCTTACTGCAGCCTCTAGCCCCGATTGTTGGTGTAGCTTATAGTCCCGATTCTTACTTCAGCCTCTAGTCCCGATTCTAACTACAGCCTCTAGTCCCGTTTCTTTCTACAGCCTCTAGTCCCGATTCTTACTGCAGCCTCTAGTCCCGATTCTTACTGCAGCCTCTAGTCCCGACTCTTACTTCAGCCTCTAGTCCCGATTCTTACTGCAGCCTCTAGTCCCGATTCTTACTGCAGCCTCTAGCCCCGATTCTTACTGCAGCCTCTAGCCCCGATTCTTACTTCAGCCTCAAGTCCCGATTCTTACTGCAGCCTCTAGCCCCGATTCTTACTGCAGCCTCTAGCCCCGATTCTTACTTCAGCCTCAAGTCCCGATTCTTACTGCAGCCTCTAGCCCCGATTCTTACTGCAGCCTCTAGCCCCGATTCTTACCGCAACCTCTAGCCCTATTCTTACTGCAGCCTGTAATCCCGATTTTTACTGCAGCCTCTAGTCCCGATTCTTACTGCAGCCTCTAATCCCGATTCTTACTGCAGCCTCTAGTCCCGATTCTAACTACAACCTCTAGTCCCGATTCTAACTACAGCCTCTAGTCCCGTTTCTTACTACAGCCTCTAGTCCCGATTCTTACTGCAGCCTCTAGTCCCGATTCTTACTGCAGCCTCTAGCCCCGACTCTTACTTCAGCATCTAGTCCCGATTCTTACTGCAGCCTCTAGTCCCGATTCTTACTGCAGCCTCTAGCCCCGAGTCTTACTGCAGCCTCTAGCCCCGATTCTTACTGCAGCCTCTAGCCCCGATTCTTACTGCAGCCTCTAGCCCCGATTCTTACTGCAGCCTCTAGCCCCGATTCTTACTGCAGCCTCTGATCCCGATTTTTTCTGTAGCCTCTAGCCCCGATTCTTACTGCAGCCATTGGTCCCGATTCTTTCTGCAGCCTCTAATCCCGATTCTTACTGCAGCCTCTAGTCCCGATTCTAACTACAGCCTCTAGTCCCGTTTCTTACTACAGCCTCTAGTCCCGATTCTTACTGCAGCCTCTAGTCCCGATTCTTACTGCAGCCTCTAGCCCCGACTCTTACTTCAGCCTCTAGTCCCGATTCTTACTGCAGCCTCTAGTCCCGATTCTTACTGCAGCCTCTAGCCCCGATTCTTACTGCAGCCTCTAGCCCCGATTCTTACTGCAGCCTCTAGCCCCGATTCTTACTGCAGCCTCTAGCCCCGATTCTTACCGCAGCCTCTAGCCCTATTCTTACTGCAGCCTGTAATCCCGATTTTTACTGCAGCCTCTAGTCCCGATTCTTACTGCAGCCTCTAATCCCGATTGTTAGTGTAGCCTATAGTCCCGATTCTTACTGCAGTCTCTAATCCTGAATCTTAGTGCAGCCTCTAGTCCCGATTCTTACTGCAGCCTCTAGCCCCGATTCTTACTTCAGCCTCTAGTCCCGATTCTTACTGCAACCTCTAGCCCCGATTCTTACTACATACTCTGCCTCGATTCTTACTGCAGCTTATATCACCGATTCTTACTGCAGCCTCTAGCCTCGATTCTTACTGCAGCCTCTAGCCCCGATTCTTACTGCAGCTTATATCACCGATTCTTACTGCAGCCTCTAGCCCCGATTCTTACTACAGCTTATATCACCGATTCTTACTGCAGCCTATAAGCCTTATTCTTAATGCAGTCTCTAGCCCCGATTCTTACTGCATCCTCTGCTCCGATTCTTACTGCAGCTTATATCACCGATTCTTACTGCAGCCTCTAGCCCCGATTCTTGCTGCAGCCTCTAGTCCCGATTCATACTGCAGCCTTTAATCCAATCAGAACACCGTCGCCATTTTTTACAAAAATATTTGTGTACGGAAATGGACGAGTTGTTACGACTGCCTCTAATCCCGATTCTTACTGCAGATTTTTATCCCGATTTCAAATGTGAATATCTGCCACGAAATCATCTGACTATCTGTTGTTTTCTCTGGGTGTTCTTCATGGGTTAGTTCAACAATTCAAACCGTCATACATGAAACAGACACACAAAACCAAAACAATAAAAATAAAAACCACTTGAGAATTGTAAAGTGCACATGCATGATGGTCAGTTGTTTTCATGTTTGGATCTTAACAATAGATTTTCCGTCACATTTCATAATTCACAGTATTTAGGAATGCAGACCTGCCTTCAGACAATTTTTGAATTTTCAAGTTATGCAGTAGCCTTTGATTCAGTTTTAATACCATTCTAATTCTAATCAAATTAGTACATATATACATAATGTATACTACATATTTAATATATACATATTTGTAAAAACAATAAAATTTCAATAAATAAAACAAACCTCCCCTCCCCCCAAAAAAATCCGAAAACAAAAACAAAACATGAAACCCCAAAAACAAATCAAAAACACAAAACAAAAACATAAAAACCCGTTTCTTTCACGTATAGCTTATGTCTCTACATTCAATATTTATGTGTATTATATCATAGGAACAGACACAAACATAAGCCTGGAACGAATATTTTTTTCTCATGTCCATTGCAGATTTGGTGACCACAATTACACTTTTACAGAATATCCTGGACTTTTCCCTTAAAATTACTCACCTGTCACACTTCTGTTGAACAACTGAGAAACATGGTACATGGATTAATTGATTTCAACCCAATCTACAGTTCCATCAGTTCTCGGTGTCCCTATGCCCCCTCTGATAACTGTAGGCACCGTGTGGACCTTTCAATGTCACACTGAATTCAATATTTGACCCTTTCCCGGCGTGACCCTTATTCATCCCCACTGAAGAATGCATACTATCTTTTTATTATTTGTGGATTTAAGATTTCTAAAGAAACATAAATATTTGTTTATACGTCTTTGTGGAATGACAAAATCTCTACAGCGCGAAATCGTGTCGGAAAGTCCCATCAAATGAACTGTCCTCTCTCCACGACACAGCGATATTAATGAAAGCGTTCGGTGGACCATGACACTGAATCAGATGGCGTTTTAATGATGCGGATTTTAAATGGCTCTTTCATACATGTTTAAATCTCATAGGTGAGAGAGGCATGTCGATAAAGTAAATAACATCATCGTAAACCTTATTATGAGGAGAGGTACTGATTCAAGCAGGATAAAAAGGGGAGGAGTGCGGTCTAGATATTGTAGCCGATATTTCTACATTTATCATCAATGTCCGTTTACACCGATTGACCACCCCTGCTAGATTATTCCCGGACACTTCATTTTTCTCTCAAATTGAATTTGAAAAGTTGTCTATCGTTCTATCATACGAGTACAATGTCCGTTTAGCCTCCCAGCATCAATCAAACGATAAAATGGTTAATGGTGTAGAAAGCAAAGAGGTGAAAAGTCTTTAATGAGATTTAATTGAAAAAAAAAGATGAAATTTGGAACGTCTTATAAAAACTACAGAGTAAATTTCCTCTTCGTAGCATTTCACTTATCAAATGCAAGTGTATTATATTTTTAAATAATAAATGGTACATTAAAATGCATAGATGTCATATGCAAATTACAGTATGGTAAATTTCTTTGACATTAGATATGTAAATACATGTATGAGGAATAATTTTCTGGAGTACAAATGCAATTTGTCATTTTTATAATCTTTCTTGCGTAAATAGGGTTGATTAATCTTTTGTTGTACATGCACGTCGCACATTATGAAAACGCAGGAAGTGATTATATTATGAATTGTAAATATCATTTTCATTGTACGCATTGTTGTCGATTAATGTTTTATATCACTATGTTCAAAGAAACATATTCAAGAGAATGAATTAAGTGTGATATGAATACAATTTTTGATTTCTCATTTAATTCATTTGTGTTTTGCTATGTCATATGAATCATGATCTTGGAGTCTGTTCTAAATAATATTTAAATAAATTAATGAAAAACTGAAATAATAAACAAATCAAGTTGAACAAAAAATCTCGTTCTTTTCAGCGCTATTTATAAGTCGTTTCGAACGATATACAATTCGTGCCATATGAGTTGGATTCGACGTAATCCCCGCACAATCTCGTTATACAGCTCTTCACGACGTGTCAAAATCCTTTTTTACTTTATCGTGTATCAAAGTTCCCACCATACAGCAAATGCAGGACTAGACACTGAAATGTCAACAAAAGATCACCATGGGAAGTCGGTATTTGATTTATCTTACCCCTGGCAAAGTTACAGGTACACATCTCGCTGAATAACGCACAGCGAGATCTGACGTCCCGATGAAAAGGCGTCCATGGTCGTGCGAAGAAACCTTCGCACTAGTTTGTTGATCGGAGGCTCCTGACTGTCGGACACACCACCGGAAACAATGAAGTAAGACATAGTAGAGTAAATGAACACATAGCCCGGGTCCGCAATCTTGTATACAGAAGAAATGCACGTGTTGCTTACTGGTAGGCTATTGTACTGTGTAAATTTGCGCATGCGCCAAGATTTGAAGAGTCGTACTTTTAACATTTTCTGAACTGTCCCTGACACAAAAATGAAATGAGATTGATAATTGAAATAACCTCTTTAAAGGCTGCACTTATTTGTATACTTGTTAGTTAGAAGGGTATAAGAATTTGAGTACATAAAGAAATAATTATTTTGTTTTACATGAGCTAGCTTCATTTTTCTATATAAAACCAAATATGATACCACTTGAATTCAGTTGAGCACTATTTGAATTTTCTCATTTTCTTCGTTAAGCACATAAATTATAAAATACAGATGAAAAAAATATAATTTAGGAGAGTAACAATCATTTTTATATATAATTAATAATTAATGAATTAAAATAAATTAATGGACAGGCACCGTTTGATTTATTCTAAATTGATAGAATGAATTGTTAAAGAGGAGTGATATAATAATTTTTTATATATATATTTTGTATAAGCTATATCTAATCTCATATAAAGTTTTAATGATATATATATAATCCAAACCGGTTATTAAAATCTAAACAAGATACTCCTTATTATTCATACCTTTGTGTACTTGAAAGATTACTTTTTAAATATCTCTACGGAATAATCCCCAACCCACCCCCAAATCACCCACCCCACATTTAAATTTTTATCTCAGATTTTGATGATAATTCGTTTTCTTTTTAAAATTTTAAATCAGCCATTGACTTAATCAAAATCAATGTGAAAAAGGTCCTTCTCCAGGTAAAAAAAACCCGAAAAAAAAACCCAAACTCCTCTATAAAAATTTAGATTCGCCACTTCCCTGTGGTAATGTCCTACAATCAACATACCCTACTCTAGGACTTGTCACCCTCTACTATCAGGGTTTACACTTGCCAGGGGTGTTAATTTCTGGAATATTAATGCCTGGAATAGATGGAACAGCATACGTCATGCGATATTTTATCGGATTCCCTTTGTTCTTGCCAATAAAATAAAGACAGAATTGACGTTCATATCAAATCTATATCCCGAATCAGATTTGACACTTCGCTTTGTTATCTCTAAATCGTTCATAACATTATTCAATAAAATATTTTGATCCCGGAACCCTGAGTCCGACGTGTGTTTAATTTTTCTTCGTTTTGTCATTTGCCATGAAGAGGATCGTAATTATTTATGTCATTTTCGTAAACTGGGTGAATAAAGAGCGAAAACGTAGCTTTTGGGTTATCCATTACATGTCTTGGCCATAAACAAAGTGTTTGGCGCGTGCCAGCCGTACGACTATGTTATTTTTCATAATATCAGATTTGATAAAGCTATTAAGTATAATTTAGTGTAAAATTCAATAATCTCTGTCTTGTAACGCTAGACCGCTAAGTGCCGCAGCACGGTCATTACTCATAATTTATAAAAGAAAATTATCGTAAAGAAACGAATTTTACAATGTGTTTACGATGCTTGTTTTCCTGGAGGCTAAGGACAGAACTCCTAGAGCCCTAATTACATTAAGATAGAGTTGCAATATACGATACTTCCAACAGAATATATACTATGTTATAGCAAAGTGAAGTCATTAGTAGAGAATAAGACATTTGGCGGTGACACGATATGTAGAAAAAGAGATGGTGTAATATATAGAAGACAAGATTATCGGCAGTATTACAGAATACAGATGACAAGATTATCGGCAGTATTACAATATGTAAAAAAAACCCCAGAATATCGGCAGTATAACAATATGTATAAGGCCAGAATATCGCCAGTAAAGCACTATGTATAAGGCCAGAATATCGGCAGTATAGCAATATGTATTACACCAGAATATCGACAGTATAACAATATGTATAAGGCCAGAATATTGCCAGTAAAGCAATATGTATAAGGCCAGAATATCGCCAGTAAAGCAATATGTATAAGGCCAGAATATCGCCAGTAAAGCAATATGTATAAGGCCAGAATATCGCCAGTAAAGCAATATGTATAAGGCCAGAATATCGGCAGTATAGCAATATGTATAAGGCCAGAATATCGGCAGTATAACAATATGTATAAGGCCAGAATATCGCCAGTAAAGCAATATGTATAAGGCCAGAATATCGCCAGTAAAGCAATATGTATAAGGCCAGAATATCGGCAGTAAAGCAACATGTATAAGGCCAGAATATCAGCAGTATAACAAATGAGTCTTTTTGTTAAACAGATGTATTTCCTATTTTTACGGTATCTGACGTGAAACACTTATGACGGCATCAATTTCCTATGAAAACGTCATTTGCGGACTATCTTTACCCTGAAGTTTAGACCAATTTCCAAAGAATTTGACGTAATAATAACTGTACGTCAGATACCGTTTCAAATGGGAAGTAACTCTGTGTGGCGAAAATACCAAATATGTAGAAGACAAGATAATCGAAGTGTAACAGTATGTAGAAAACTAGAGTATCGGCAGTAATATAATGTGGAACAGAAAATACAAAACGTAAAAAATGATTATCAGCAGTTTCTCAACATTAAGATTATCGGCAGTATCGACAGAATTAAGATATCTAGAAGACAAAGTTATCGACAGTAAAATAAAATGCTGAAAATATCGAAAATATCAAAATATATAAAAGACAAGATCATCGGCTATTAATCTGTAGAACACAAAACTATTGACGCGTTTCTTTATACGGAAGACAAGACAACGGGTGGTCGTACACCATGTAGAAAAGAACATTGTCTGAGGTGTTATAGTGTGTAGAGAAGAAGAATAGCCGTAATGTTACGATGTGTAGACAACACTGCTGTCGGTGTTCTTTGATATAGGTGACAACGTCATCTGCAGTATTGCAGTATGTTGCTAACAAGGTTATCGACGGTGACAAATTATGTAGAAGACTATCGAAAAAGGGCATGTTTGTCAATGGTATTGCAATATGTAAAAGACGAGACTATTTATATCATTATTTATGCAAGGTTTCACTATCGACGATATCTTCATATTTTGTATAACACAAGACTGAAGACAGCATTACAATATATATATATAAAAAATACGTGTGATGTGGGAAAATACGTGGAAGACAAGATTATAGACCATGTTACAGTATGTAAAAGGCAAGATTTTGACGGCATTACAATCTGTAAATGGAAGATTACCGATGACGTAATCATATGTAAATACTATAAAGTGAAGACAAAGTTGCCGATAGTGTTATGTTATTTGAACTATAGAACTCTGGACGGTGTAGCAATGCTAGTTAATTTGTTTTATGGTATGTCGCCTGAGAAGCTAGCCGACATTTTTTTTTTGTATAGTGGAACGGGATGGAACCGCTATCGGCTTTACCGTGCATCACAAGAGTAACCACTACACCACGTTGTCCTTCAGCTTGAGACGCTGAAATCCCCGGATGTCTACCATAAATCGGAGGATATGACTTGTCCGCAAACGATGCTAACACCTGTTAGTTACAGAGTCTTCACTAGCAGCTAAGGCTAGAGGACAGAAGCTGCTAACACCTATTGGACACAGTGACTGAGATGTCAGCTATGTCTAGACGACAGGGGATGATAACACGTTTTGGACACAGGTTTATTAGCGGCTATGGTTAGAAGACAGGAAATGCTTACACCCTCTGAATACATAGTCTTCAATGGTAGCTTTGGCTAGTCAACAGGGGACGCTAACACCTTCTGAACGCAGAGTCTTCAATGGCAGCTATGGCTAGACAACAGGGACGCTAACATCTTCTGGACACAGAGTCTTCAATGACAGCTATGGCTAGACAACAGGGACGCTAACATCTTCTGGACACAGAGTATTCAATGACAGCTATGGCTAAAGTCAGGGGGTTATCACCTTCTGGACACAGTGATCAATGGCAGATATGGCTAGAAGACAGGGGCTGCTAACACCCTCTGGACACATACCCCTCAATGGCAGGTATGGCTAGAAGACAGGGGAATGCTTACACATTCCAGTGTTGATAACACCCTCTGGACACATAGTACTCAGTGGCAGCTATGGCTAGAAGACTGGGGTCGCTAACACCCTCTACACACACAGTCTTCAATTGCCGCTATGGCTAGAAGACAGGGGCTGCTAACACCCTCTGGACACATAGTCCTAAATGGCAGTTATGTCTAAAGGACAAAGGCTGCGAACACCCTCTGGATACATGCCCCTCAACGGCAGCTATGGCTAGAAAACAGGAGATGCTTATACCTTCTAGACAGATAAACTTTACTGACAGCTATGACTAAAGACAGGGGCTTCAAGCACCTACTAGATACATAGTACTCAATGGTAGCTATGGCTGGACGAAAAGGAATGCTAACACTTAAACATATTGTCTTCAATGGCAGCTATAGCTAGCTGACAGAGGATGCTGACATCTTTTTGATACGAGCGTGTCAATGGCGGATACCACCAATCAACATGCAATAGTTACTCTTTGATAATTACTTCTTGTTGGTGAATATAGCTACAAAGCAGGAGATTCTATCATAAGTTTTGATGAATTTGTGTAGTCGACAGGCAATTGTTATAGAGTCTATTTACGACCTCATTAAGGTGAATACGGCAAGATGGCGATCATAATACTTTAAGGATATCATTTCTTCAATGTAAACATCTTGTTTCGAAAAAAAACCTGTCACTGCTTAGTGAGTCAGCGGACATTATTACATAAAGTGGTACTATTAACTGCACGTTATACAGTTCTGGCACTTGTAAGACGCTTATAAATGTATCCATAGTAGTTTCTTTGATATATTGTTTACGATTTGTAGTATTGCAAGGCGTTTTTCTAATATGTTGTGATTCATGCTGTTGTACGTAGTAATTTCTCGTTCTGATTTAAGAAGGTGCTTATTTAATATTGATTTCTGAAGTTAATTTGTAGAAGACATCATGAAGTTGGGACGTCGCAAAGCTGTAATTACATTCAGAAGAATAGAGGAAGTCGTTCTTAGAAAAACTGGAATGTAGAACCGCAATAATACATTGACAGAAGAAACACAAGGGTTATCACAAGCTTCTGGAAACCAAATGCAGATGACGAAAACACTTTTTTTGGTCTTGGTTTAAGTCTTTAATATAGATTCATAATTAGCTTCAGTGAGAACTAGTGAATAGATCAATGCTACAGTTCTAGTAGAAAAACAAATTTTGCTCGATTATAGATCTTCATACCTATAAATCATTGTAATTACGCTATTTATGACAAAAAGTCAAAGTCCAATTGATATTTTAAGAAAGTCTGAGTATTCGTAACGTTTCCGACGCATTTTGATTTGTTCTTATTTCAAAGCACAACATCCATGTATTTTCTTCCATTCAAGCAGTGCCTGGTGGAGATGGATGTGCGTTGTTCATTACTGCAAAGTTGTGGGTTCGAATCCCGCCGGATGAAACAGTCAGGTCAAACTTCCATGTCACGGAATGTGTTGCCATGTGAACGATCCTCCACTGCTTTGGGTTGAGACGTTTCATACATATAGGTCAAGATTTAGTACGCAAACGTACCTGACTAGTGCTGCCACAATTTGGCTGAATTTATTCAGATATGACCTCAATTAATAGTCAAATCAACCAATCGGCCTTCATCAAAGGTAAAGATCATTTACGGATACCAAAATGCCAATGGTTTATTATAGCTTTACACGTTTTCCGAAGATTGATGTGCAGGGGGAAGGGTTGGCTTGCATGTATCTTGATCGGCATGATATTTACC
The DNA here is from genome assembly GCA_035048485.1 of Pteria penguin. Taxonomy (NCBI): domain Eukaryota; kingdom Metazoa; phylum Mollusca; class Bivalvia; order Pterioida; family Pteriidae; genus Pteria; species Pteria penguin. The sequence continues at coordinate 19,382,520 of CM068584.1, forward strand.
GCACACATTATCATTCTTTGTAACGTCACAATCAAGGCATTTAAAAACGAGGTAATAAAATGCCGACAAAAGCTCGAGTCTAGTTTGTCAGGGACTGAGCATTGTTGTGCTTCGAGTGCCGCTGTCTTTCGGATGAGTGAAAATCAAGGTTCCGTGGCACACGTACTAGAGGTGTGTAAAAATCCTTCAATATTTCCGGGGGGGGGGGGAGGGGTGTTCGTGGCATATGTCCAAAATGTATTATATTGCGTCAGATGCCGTAACTACAAAAGTGCAATAATCTTGGTGTGACGAAAAACAAGTATCAGACAATCATTTAAGTCATCATATAGAGACAGATAGGGTATTTCCAGCAAATACTCAATGCAAACAAATACAACAGCCATCAAATGACAATAGCTCGATCTTTTGATAAATTTATTGCAGAAATAAAGACAATTAACAATAAATATGTAAATTATTTTGGCTCAAATCTAGTATGGGCTTCACGTGTTAATCGTTATGGCATTACCTGTACATATACTGTACATTACATGGAATGTAGTTAATAGAACAAAAGAAACATATCACTTTAAAACGTTCTGAACAAAAATTAGAATAGAGAGCACTAGAGGTCTCATATCCAGGTCCTTATGGGTACATGATTACTTTTCATTTTGTATCTATAGTTTAAACTGTTACATCAAATTTCCTCAAATTGCTGTATGTGGTGAAAATATAAAAGGAAAATAAGTAAAATGAATTTGGCATATTTTTATACATATAGATCAATTTCTAATTTTCCTTTTTAATATTTGTATAAATTCTTTTTGTCATTTGTTTTACATTTGTTTTAGAACCGCAAAACTTTTTCCATAACTTGATATATTTATTTTTTTTTTACAAATGTTTGAATCAAATACGAGATTTAGATATAAGGCAACCACTTCATATTTTCATTAGATTTTGTTGTTCTTTTTAAAATATTCAATGAAAGAATACTATCAAAGTACAATAAAGATTTATCTAAACATTCATCGAATGGAATTATCATTTAATAATAGTTTTCCTCGATTTGAAGCATATTAGAAAAAAACATATTTATGAATAAATAACATAAATATACAAAACCTTGTATAACATTGTGGTTTATATTATTCTCAATTTCTTTATATGAAGCATACTTTATACATTGCAACGAATATTTCAAGAATGAGTGATATTTTACGAGGCAGACATACATAAAAATAATATATAGCATCACTTCGTTCACGGTAGTTTTGATTTGCATCTTACGTTGACATTTTGTAATTTCAGAAGCTGATATCCATATTTTAGAATCTACTGTCCAGTAACGTGACTTCTTGCCTCGGGAAATCTCGATTTATCTTACTGTTTCTCTTGCAAACAAATTATTAAGGATTCTACATGAAGAAAGAAAAATACTTTAAATAAAAAATGACGATTTCACTCAAGTAATCCCATATGCAGAATATCGTCATCTAAGGCTGTAGGAATACTTAACGCCACAATAATGAAAGTGACAAGCGCGTAGTGATTTGTGGGGGACGAACATAGTCCCAAATCAAAATAGTTCCAACATTTAGCACTGTACTGCTGGCTTATGATAATGAATATGTCTCTTTTTGAAATGTCTCTATGGAAAGGGGATGTGAAAGAATTACAGTTCAGTACTGAATAAGATTGAATTTATCAGAAACAATGTGATTTCCATGGCTAAAAATATTTTTTCGATACTGATTTAAGAGTTTGGTTTAAATTTAAATGACAAAAATTCAATCTGTCATTACTAGAAAATTTGATGAGCAATATATCAATGAATCTTATCAATCAAAAGTTATTTCCAATTTTTCATTACAAGAAATGAGATGCAGTAATCTGTTATTTGCTCGAGGGAACTTGTAGTAATCGGCTTACGGAAGGTCAAGATAGATTACAGGTTATGAAATGTATTATCATGGATAAAGAATTTCTATAAAACTGCCTACAGATAACGAGGCCATTATAATTGTCTCTTTGGCATTCATATTTGTCTTACGCATGAAATATATATTAGATCTAGCGTAGTTTTTTAGTATTAAAAACATAATTAATAAAGATTTACTGACTATGGAACTTAAGCATTAAGCAAGTTTTACCATTATTAACACCATAATTACCTTATATTACACCTTGTTACACACAGAGTTATTTGTTTATTATTCAAATTGCTAAAGATTGTTCAAGCCCAATACAGACAATTTACGAAAACCTTCAATGACATTTTTTTCAAATTTTCAAACTTTTCATTATATGACTACGCGTCTGTAGATATAACGATAGGAGCATAATAAATCCTCTATGTTGACCCGAAATACATATTTCAAATTTACCGTGAAAAGATTGTTAATTATTATAAAACTGAGGAATATATTCTACACGCTTAATGCTGTCCTAAGACGGGATCTTAGGTTCTTTTAGGTCACTTTGACAATGAATTTGCTCTTCAAATATCTGTACTTTCGATTTACACATTTCAGGGCTTGAACGTCGATGAAGAGACATAAGTTGTAGACATGCGCAAACGGTGCACCAAAGTAATACCGGTACACATGTTCTTATACTTATTATTTGTCCTTATTCTATTAAGTCGTCATAACATCGCGGTATCTATACATCACCTTTCCATGGTTTGCCCTGATAAAAGTACGTGACATATTGTTCTATTTATGACGTCATAAACTAATGCGTACGGTTTGTCGGAGGTTCGTCGGACCTCTGATGACATCATTACAATAGACCCTTTCACGTTTAATTCATTCGGAACTTTTTCCTAAAAAAATAAACCCATTTCTGCCCACCAACATAATGAAATGACGTCATATTACGCCAGATCGCATGCAATGACGTTATTTGATTGTTCTGGTGGGCATGAAAGGTCAAAAGTGAACCGAATGAAGCTTAACGTGAAATGGTCAATACAAAATATACTGCGTTTTGTGGAAGTAACTTGTTTTAATGTGTTGTCACTATGTGAATTTGTCCCCGGGCGTATATATGACGACTGCATTATTTATGCAAGATACCAATTCATATGCAATAAGCCATGCATGAAGAAGCTGCAGACTTCTATCAGGTTCATTTTCATATTTACCATGAAATATCACAATGAAAAAGATTCAAAACGAACGTACAAACCAAAAGTACAATAAAAATGTAAACGGTATCTCTATATAAAATTTACAATACAACAAAAAAACAAAAACAAAACTGAAGAAAATACGCAGGAATGGTAAAATTGATTGTTAAAATATATAGATCTAGAAATTTGATCAGTTATGAAAATATTTGACTTTATGACATACATGACTGATTTGTGTTCATTTGTTGATTATACCACGAGGAATGGTAGTGAGACATTGGCGGGAGTCCATACGTCATTGATGACGTCATATTTGACATATATGCACTTTGATGAGGATTGTTTACAGGAGTCATTTCGGTCCATGTAGGCTGGTGCTGCGGACTGTCTGATGCATTGTGGGAAGACATAAGCGAGGAGGTCCTGTGTTGCAGTTGTGCCCCTTGACTAGCAGGTGTACTTTGCTCGTTAGGTGGCGTGTCTTGTTGACGATTTGGTGACGTAGATTCTGGTGGATGTGGGTGAGGGGAAGTAACTGGTGATTGAGTTTGTTGTTGCCCACTAGATGGCGTATGTTGAACATGCTTCATTACCTTTTTGTATTTTGAACGCTTGTTTTGAAACCAAATCTTAACCTGTAAATAAAAATAAATAAATAATAAATAATAAATAAATAAAAGCATTCAAATATCAAACAATTTTACTAATTCATATCTAACATTAAAATGTATTCATGTTCTATTAACTGTAAAATTTAGAAGTAGATCTGAATAAAAAAGATCTAGTAGAGAAAAGTGTAATTTGTGCAAACTTATGATATATAGAGGTATTTTGTTTCCTGGCAGAATGCATTTTGCGTTGTCAATATGCAAATAAGAACCCACTTATGCAAACACAAATTGTAAATTTATGTATAATTCGAAAGCATTACGTTCACATTCCATGATGCTAATAAGGTCAACTTTATTTTGTACAATGTACAGAAACTGTACTCTTTTAAGTAATAAATTAATGTATATGTATAGGTGTAAACCCAGACAAATTCTGACCTGAAACATATGGATCAATCTTAAATATTCATGTTTATCGGAGCTATCACGCTGTTTTTGTTTTACAATGACATCGTAGCTGTTTACATTGTTTCAATCTAGTCTGGAATCAAATATAAACACCTATGCCAAGACATATTTACCCTAAAGAAAAATGGGAAACGCATTCCCTGATTACACAACAGCTTCACAAATATATTAAATATTACACGACTTGGTACGAGCAGCATCTTTTGGTCAAGACACAAAGATCGTAAAGACGTGGGAATCCCAAGACCTGTACGACATTTGCCTATTGTTTACACCACACAATCCATTTTCCCCCTCCTAACTTTATTACCGTGAAACTAAATATAATTATTTATATTTCCAATGTCTCCCCTACGAAACATGTTCCTTAGCAGATCCTGACATAGGGTGAATATTTTTTACACTTTGATGACAGCACACGGTAGGTCAAGTCATACAAGGGATACGTCTGAACTCAACGTATGGGAAAATGAAGGTTAAGGACGTAGTACTCGCTACGGGGTTGGTAGTGTCGGTGTTACCTCCCCTTAGGAAAGGTAAGCCGTATCCAATCCTTACGACTACCCGAGCATGCTCGTATTATATAAAGCGTTCGTCAAACATTTACTAAACATAATAAAACCATGCATCAATATTATCCTCTTTCTTGTTAAAATGGGCTACGTTCCTTTTTGTATTGAAAATAAACCATTGACGATAGATTCTTATATACATGTACAGCACAACGAATTCATTTGGAAAGGAAGGCATAGAAAACATTCTTTTATACATGTATCTCAAAAATCCGAAACAGTCACTTTGAAATAGTCTTCATCACACAAATGACATCACCTTGGGAGAACAAATAACAACGGCCGAGTCATTTCGGTGAAAATTGCAATAGACCATATTCTGGTTTTTATAATTGTTGTCTTGTTGTCCGAGCTAATACATTTTGGCGTTGTTTTTCATAGTGACGTCATAACGCATGACATAGATTCATTATAACGTCACTATGAAAAACAACGCCAAAAGGTATTAGCTCGGACAAAAAGTCGTCATTTATCAAAACCGGAATATGGTCTATTGAAAAAGGATTTAGAAAATACGGAATAGAATTTTTTATCAACGAGAAACCGCTTAAGACGGTATGATCGGATTGCAAAGCAAAGTCCAATTAAGATCAAGGTCACAAGGTCAAATTCATGATATCAATTTGGTCTTTTCGTAATGCAGAATTATTTCCCATATGAATAGGTATGTGACGTCAAACTATTGTGACATCTTACAATTTCCATATCACTTCCCGTAATTTTACACCAGTTTCCATAGAAATGGTTGACGTCACAATGGCACAATGGTTTGACGTCAGATACCTGCTCTAATGAGAAATGACTCTGTATAACGAAAAGACCCTATTGAAATCTCTTAGTCATAAAGAGCCTATGATTGAACTATCAAGGTCGACACGCCCCGACCCCTAAAAACCTAAACAAAAACAAAACACGACAAAACCACAAACCAAGCAAAACAAACTTTTGCATTACTCCTCTGCTAAATCATACATGTATTTTATATTTTAGAAACAATAAAGTCAAATATGTCTTATTGCTTTTATGACGTTTTTTAAAAAGCAAAATAATAGCTCTCGGAAAGATGGGGTCGACTTAAAAGGCAGACGACAGAAATATCCAAAGGCCAATTCCCAGATCATAAAGACCTTTGACATTCAATACAACAAACAATCAAATGAAGATAAAATAATATTTATTGATTTTGGGAGTTTAAATAAATACGGTTTTTACCGCTTATTCACAAACATGTACAGAATTAAAATCACATCAAAATGCGCTCTCATCGTGTCACAGCTGCCGTCTGCTATCATTCCTGGTCACCTTATGGACGCTGGGCTTACACGATCTGACGCTGTGCTAAAGAGAAGTAAAAATCTGCTAAAACAACGAAGTAACAACGAATTTTATGTACACGAAAATGAAAACATTTAAAAGTTTTTACTACGTCAATAAGCTTCAATATAAATGGAGAATATAATAAACCAATCAGTGCCCATTTTGAAATTCATTTCATTCAGTTATCATGGGAATGATATACAAACATAATTCATTGACATGTAATAATGTACATTGAGCACTTCTACAGAGAGAGTCTGAAGCTATCCGCAGTCGGAAAAAATTGTTCACATTGCACTACAATGTCAAAATCATTACGCGTGACGAGTCCAATGACGTCACCAATGATGACGTAACAGGAGAATAATATAATTTTGGCGGAATGAGACATTAGACGTCCTTTGTAAACAATGATATATTCCTGAGAACCGTTCCTGGGTGAATTCTTCAAGGCTGTGTCATTGTTCAGAGGTCGCGCCTTTGCCAACACCTTGGGCAATCTAAGGCCCTCCAAATATTTGGGAGTTAAAGTGTCAGATGTCCTTTTAACTTCACCCACATGCTTTTGATTAGCTAACGCAATCATGTTAGACACGATTGTTGGTTTGTCATTGGTTGCGAATACCATGCACTATGATAGTATGACATAGGCATGCCTGACGTCATCATTGACGCTGGTGGCGGTGGCATTGATGTCATAGACATGTAAGGTTGTGACGTATGATTGTGGTGTGCGTGAGACATCCCGTTCATGTGATCATTCCATTGATTCTCTGGCTCGGGACTGGCCGATGATGTCGGAGACACCATAAGATTGTTATGGTGTGATTCGGGGGCCTCCATTTTGAGTCCATTTGGCGGAAGTTGTTGATGAGGTGTGTGCGCATGCGCATTAGACGTTGGAGGAGAATCTTGGATGGGTGACGATGGTGGCATTTGCTGCTGATTTGATGTTGGTGACGTCACAGGTGTGGTTGGTGATTGATTAATGCCAGGTGGTGTACCTCCGTGTTTGATTATCTTCTTAGCTTTAGATCTTCTATTTTGAAACCAAATCTTCACCTGCAATTAAGAAGATTCCTTATGAAGACTACCCAACAGGTGTTACATTAATTCATCCTATGAAATCTACGTTTTTGTACATTTCTTAAATACGTAATTATGATTAGATAGCACTGAGAAGGATGTATCCAAGAGCTCGACCCCAATGAAAAGATTTTTTTTTTTTTTGCAAAATGTCAGAATTATACAAAATGACAGTATCAAGCAGGGATAAATCAACACTAAAATGGTCGCCATAGTTACAAGGAAATCACTTTATAACGTGTTAGGTTTTAATCATCAAATCTTTGGCATGATGTCACGATATTTTTGGAAGGTCTCGAGTTTCGTTCAAGGAAGAAAAACCAGTTGATAACACCCTGCATAGATCAGAGTATGCCGACATGTAAGGAAGTGTCAAAAGGCAAGGCATTTATTTAGACCTTCTTCCCTTCAAGCCCGACCTTCGATCCCCAGATCTGTTTCAAACATTAGTAACTAAAACTGAAACTTCGACAAAAATTACCAGCCTAAACTGATGTTATCTTAACTGCCAAGAGATCAATAAAAAGTTAGAAGTGTTGACTTTGATCGGGAATTGAGGTGAGCGGGTGGAAGTCTACAATATCCCATCATGCATCAATACGCGTGACAACATACGCACCTATTGCCCTCTGTGGCGTAGTCCGAACTTACTCTGCGACCGACCACGCTAGGTTAGGCGCCCATTCTCTTGTGTATGTGCATTTATAAATGACAATACAACTCCGCCTCTGCGTTTTAATTGAAAATAAGAAACAAAAGCCCCAGCTGTGTTGTTTAAGGCTTCCGGAGAAATCGTAAGTTTGAGGTATGCAGGAAATAGCGCGATCTGAGTAGAAGATACGTTTGAAGTCGACAATATCGGCGGGTAGGGATGAGTAATGTATTTTCAGCAAGTTTATTGAATATGAGACTAAAATATGTGTTAGAAGATGAAAAATAATGTAGCTCATTGAAATAAATGAATATATATATATATATATATATATATATATATATATATATATATATATATATATATATATATATATATATATATATATATATATAATGGTATTATTATAACAATAATAATACTTGCTTATTTCATTTTCAGTGTGTTAAATAAATCAAAGGGAATGATATAATAAATAAAGGTATTAATGAATAAGAAATTCGATATGCCCACATTTTGCATACTGAAGAAAATATCATTTACAACTCAGATTTGCAACTGACAAACATTGAATAAATCATGAAGAAACATCAGGCAGAAAATTGTTAAAGAAAAATAATAACATTTGTATACCCTACTGGTATAGAATTTAATGCTAATAACAAAGTCGATGGGATATTAAACATAAACTACCCACGTGGATTAAAATATTAAAAACGGTACAAACAATATAATACGGATTTGGTTTTTATGAAGAGTAAAAGGTAAGAGGCATGCTATGTACTACATTATGGATCAGAAATTTACGACATTGATGTTATCTGACATGAACATTGTCTCAGATCTAATATAAAATCTTGAGCGAATATAATTCTATTACTAAATCGTATATCCTATTTAAGAGCTAAGGTAATGCCCACCCCATACATCAACTTGAATTAAAATGAAAACTATAGAAAATCATTTCAAAAAGAACATCAGCGACTAAAACGCCACCTAAATAGCCGTATTATGCGGTTAGTCAAGGCATGATAGACTTTGTCGTTAGAGCGGCATTGTTCGAACTGAATAGCCCCTCAAACTGAAGGAGAGGGTGCTGAGAACGTTCACTGCAGTATTGATTCAAAATTTGAGTAAATATCAACTCAAAATTTCATGCAGAAACGACAAGCTATGAAGGGGGCGTGTCTGTTTGTAGTCTGTACAGAGGTGGCCTTGTGAAGAATATTCTGTCATCCGGCAAAGGAAACAGTTGCCCTTTTACCGCGTGACAATACCCGTAAAATATCGTACTCGCTAGATTTTAAAATATTATTGGTTTTTACTTCCTTTTGAATCGTGTAAAAAGGTGTCCTATTTACTTTTTAAATTCGTATTTTGTATTGCATTTTTAGTTCATTTTTCACTTTCGGGAAGAAAAAGACTGGCTTTTTGTTTATTAGACAAGAAATATTTTTTCTCTTTTTTCGTGTATCCTTTCTCAATCTCGCGGTACGGTGATCAAACTCTCTCCAGACCATTCTCTATCGGAGTAATAACTTTTTACTGTATACAAATTTCCTTTAACTTCGTAGCCTCGGGGCTACGAAATCTACATGGTCCCATAAACGAAAAGATTATCGTATTCAGCTTTAAAACGGGTTGCTACGTTATCATATTAAAAAATCTCGCGTCTTTTCTCACTTTCGTTTGACATCTTGGTTTACGCGGAGTTCACGTGCTTTTCTCGGTCTGTTTGGCGCTAATAGATTTGAAGAAATATGAAGAATCCGTTCATTACCAAATAAAAAGCTAAATACGATATTTTTGATGGAAGATAAAATAAGGTACTGTACAGACAGTGTTGATTACAATGAATTCTGACATGTTTTTTTTTCTTTAAATCGACAAGAATATTTGGTACTTTTATTCTATCGTGTTACTTTGTTAGATTTTCTACTTCCTTTTGTAGAAGGTTAAACTGTTTTCTTTCAATCACTTCATCTGAATATATTCAACTAAAACTAAAAACAAATCCAGAATAATAAACAATTTTGAATGAAAATTAATTCGCAACATCAATACAATCTATACAAGATCATGGTTTTGAATAAATTATCGATTTCAGATGTGCTTTTTTTTATCTTTCATTCATTTTTTTTTTTTTACTTTTTTTTTATTTTATTTAATTATTTTTTTGTCACCGATGGCCCCATTATAAAAATAAATTAAATTACATATATATTGAATATTTATATACAATTTATATCTGATTTCAACTTTTCACAAATACCCAGTCAAAAATGTACCCGATTTAAAATGGCCATCATGCACTTAAAATACACCAAGTAAGAAAATCGCTTAAAATTAATGGCTTTGAAAAGCTGCATTTCAAATTTGTCATTTAAAATGGCTACACATTTCTTTACATTTCAAAATATTAATATGCCGCGTTGCTTTTTTCACTCGCAATATCAAAAATAATTTTGACAATGCATTAATAATATTAAACTTGAGGGAATTTGTTGCGGCACAATTTGTTTCGCCAGGTTTTAGTTATGGAGGTTCCCGTTTAGTGATAGGAATATAATTATTTGTAAGGGATAGGAGCAACACATTATTGAAGTATTTGATAGCATAATGGATGTTATCTAAGGTCATCATACAGATTTACAATCTTTCATATGTATCACTTCGTTTTCCTGATTTTGATGTGTGCATAATTCATTGTTCAAGTCAGTATATACAGTTTTTATGCTTTTTATTGTAATCGACTCCTTGTTTACAACATCTTTATCTCGCTTTAGTCTTTCTGAATTGATTCATTTTTTTCCTTATGAAATAAATGTTTTCTAAACCGTCATTTTAATTATGCATAAAAAAATAATGTTTACATTTTATGAAAGCGTCTTTTAAATGAATTTCATTTTATGACGTACGGTGCCGTTCAGTCTTCGAGATCGATACATTCAATATATCAATTCATTTTTTTTTCTCGTTAAAATCCATTCAAATAAATTGTAACAGAATATTCACATGGTTAATTTTCGATAAAAAATTGATAATTTTATTTACTCATCAATTCATTGCTAATTTAAAATAATTTCATCAATATTCCAAGAATTATATCAACATTTTTGAAATTCGGAACCGCCCTGTTATTGCACAATTTATATTTGTTTTTCCTTGTTTAAGAAATCACAAAAATCACAACTAAGCGATTATAGATCACGTTAATGTGCTTACGAGACTTTGGTTAAATTACATTTCCCATGTGTAAATTGTTTGTCTGGAATATCCTCGCCGTTCTGACGTAAAATCAATAAAGGGGTTGCTCTCAAGAAACTCGTTCGATCTCTGTCATCCTGTACATTATGGTATCACTGGAGTATTTCAAAATAAAGAACACTATGCGAATTCCTCGTCTCCGCAGGGGAGAGTTCCGATTGATCAACGTCACTGTGGGAACAGGCTTGAACTCGAAAAAAAAAAGAAAAAAAAAGAAAGGGGAAATGTTATCACTCATCCCTCGAGTGTGCAAAACGATTTTGACGATTTAGATTTCCGTTGCAATATATTTATTTTCTTTTTTCTTTTTTGTGTTTGTTTATTTTTGTTTTCGTTCTTGCCCTTTTTTCTCATATTCTTTCCTTTTAATTTTTGTTTTCTGTTTTTTTTCTTTTTTACTTTCTTTCTTTTTTCTTTTTAATTTTTTTTTGGGGGGGGGGGTCTTTTTTATTTATTTTTTGAGGGAGGAAGTGGACTTGTTTTTGTGGGGGTGGGATGGGTTTCCTTTCTTTTCTTTCTTTCTTTCTTTTTTTTTTTTTTTTGGAAGGTGGAGTTCTACAGAAGTATTGTTTACATTGTTTTTCACTTATGAGCATTGATTCAATTTATAGTTGCAACTTCAGTCTCTTTCATAATCATTCATCAGCTTATTCAATCCATTTTACTTGTTAGTGAAATCGATCACTTTCCTTTTCTTTTTTCTATGGTATCCCTAAATCAGCATCATTTATTCCTTTCCCTTATTTATGGATATGATTTTTAGAACAGAAGTAGTGAAATACGAACAGCAGGAAAGCAGGTGAAGTACTTGATGTTTCATCAACAAACATACCATATCCTTTGTGGAGTAATACCATAGTAATGGCTTGCTAAAATGTCCCCTTTTAGTCACTGCAGATTTAGAGATTCGGTTTTTCAGAGTGTTAAACATATGGTCTACTCGCCGCCGGGAAACAATAACCGAGACCTGTGGAGAAACCGCTAAAATTCTCGCCTTTTTTGACGTCGCCGGAGCCAGGGAGGGCGGAAACCTTTTGACGACAGTCTGTGGGGGATTTCCCCCAGACATATTGACTCCGTTCTTTACACAATACCTTGGAATACAACGGGTGGATCTAACTTTAGCATTCACAATACTCAAAGAAAAAATTTGATGGATCTAAATACTTCCGTTTAACCACTTGCTTTCAGTCTATGTGGATATTTATTGTAGTTTTTTAATGAATTAATCAAATTCAAAATGAAAATGATGTAATTTTCATTTTTTAACTAATCTTTATAAAAATATTTCTCTCAATTTAGCTGCCAAGCGAGTAAGAAAAACAATGGAATATCTAATGATAAGCCGACATGAAACAATCTCACCGCAGATTACAGTATAGATATCATTTTTACTCAAAACGGAAAAGTATTCATATTGCATTTCTTTATATACAATGTATCAGAATATGAAACATCCCCTATAGTAGAATTAGGTAGACTGCATTCAGGTCTAAACCACAAACAGCCTGACGAGGGATCGTAGAGTTTTATTTATAGGCATGCAGTTGTTCAGATAATGTTTTCCGCCGCACAAAATCGTCTAAATCAGATAGTGGCGGCACCTGCCTGACGCGCATGACAACATACGGGTTACTTATCGAACGGACTCACCCGAAGCAGTTAGAGATCTTTTATGTGCCCAAAGTATATCGCGAAGAGTCATACACGACCCCGGTTCATACTTTCCTGGTCAAGAGGGAGAGAGAGAGATGGGATATTTATCATCTGCATAGCCTGAACTACGCTAGGCTGAGGTAGGGATACTCTAATAAAACTAATTTCGAGTCCTGAATTGTTTGTATGAAACTTTATCTTCTGCTTTACAGTGCTATCAAATGACCAGGTATGCCAGCTCTCGGAATAAAACGGCTTCGTAAAACACATCAAACTGAATCACATTGAACTTAGAACATAAAGTCTCGCAGGTGGCGAGATGTATTGCGATGCTTGGCAAGAGGTGCATATTGCTGACCTTGGGGACAAAAGCTAGCGCCTTAATCACACGTTAAATACTGCAATGATTTGTGCACGAATTTACACAACATAAAATAAATCTCAACTATATTTTAGTCTTTGCACGCTGCCATTGGGTAACACAGCATTTCAGGCTAAGAGTTGACACGAGGCATTGTTTGCAGGTAAATCAAGCGTGCGTCATCGACTTTGCACGATACAGATACGATCAGAAGATTTCTTAACACCATCTTTGAAGAACAGAATGCAAGGAACTTTCGTAGATGCAGGGTTGATGTACATACTATTCTCAAAGTACCAGATTTCTAGGTTTGTTGTTTTGAATAACAATTAATGGTACATTACGATACTACCAATGAATGTATATAACCTGTGTTTGAATGTTTATTGTCTGTCATCACGCTTGGATGATCTCCCTTGCATGATGGCGCCGCCGGTCTGGTACATGGTCTCTTATCTTTACTTGTACGTCGAGGGATCTTTCATGGACTAACGGATACTGTGACAGAGGCCTAGGTTTATACTGTCTTCTTTAATAATTAGATACAATCCCCTCTTTTTCAGGAGGTGATTATTCAAGGTGAGTGATTAATCACCTTAGAATTCTACGAATCGACGGTAGGGTTTGAATGCTGTTCGTCAAGATTGGTTGGTTGGGTGATTGGTGTTTTACGTCGCTTTCAACAATTTTTCAGTTATATCGCGACATAAAAGCAGGACGTAACCAACCTTTTAAACAAAGTGGCGCAATCCGGGAATCGAACCCGGATCGTCGGTGCCACAAGCCAAGCGCTTAACCGTAACCCTAAGTCTCCCCCGTCAGAATCATACCAGTGCAGAGTAACTGAGAATACAATATAACAAATTTAAATATGAAATTTACGATACGAATTATACATACATGCATGTTTCGAGGGCCCCTATCGACGATTCTAACGCCAAACAAAAAATAAAACAGTGGTCTAAGCCTATAGCCGATAATGCATGGACCACTGAGAAGGAATCTGGGGTCGTGCACAACGATCCCGGCTTAGAAATTTTGATAATTTTAGTTAAGTGTAAATTCAGACCGCCCAGGAAATCAAAGCATCACCCCAGGTGAATTTGACACTTGGTGTTAGGTCTTTTTGGTAATACATGTTCAACTGCAGCAGGAATCAAATATTTACATACACATTAAATAACACACGAGTCCAGTTCTAAAAAGAAAATGGCGGTTCTACTTTCCAATCATCGGACAATCACTTAATATAGCCATTTCAAATATAAAACTACCATCAATAATGTTAAAGTCGGAAATTATTATTATTTTTAATTTTCTCAGTACATCTCATTCCATGTTTAGAATACACCATTAATCTACTGACCGGCAACCAAGTCCGTGAACCCGTAAAACTTTGGAATATTTGAATACTTCTGAAGACATGGTCAGGGAAACTTGCCAAGGAAAATCAGCACAACTTAGTCGCAACATAAAAAAACATTACTTGACACATCGACGGCATTATCAGTTAATCTTGCCAAAATTCAATTTCAAAATCACCCATGGCATCATCGGCAACCCAAAGACTTTTGCTTTTAGCAATGTACCCATGGAAGAAATTCAGCGGTGCAGAATATAATAAAACTAAGATTCGAATGAATCGCTATTATGAAAGAAATTTAATTACCAAACATGAAGATGATCTGTGAACACTCCTGAGAAAAATGACATTTGGAAAATTATTTCTCATACGCAGTTATTGTTCTTGACTATGCGAATTTCCCGATCAATTTTTTTTTCATTTGTCACAGTACTTTTATATTCTTCTGTAAAAAAGAATTAGTACCATGACTTATGAAAAAATGAATTTGGCAGATGTGTATAAGAATTTTGGGGACAACATCAAAAATATTCAAATGAACGCAATTTTTCGGACGACCAGATTTGGTGGTCCGGAGTGTACGGACATGTATTTCCATTATAAGTAAAAGGAAATTTGAATATAATTGGGTAAGTTCTCAATACCATTTTGTTATGTTGGAATCAATGTAGCACATACATCATTAGCTATTCCCGTCGTAAGTCAACGTAAAAATAAACCCATTCCATGTGTCCTTAAATCGGAAGCGTTACGAGTAAATTCGCGCTACCGTTTCATTTATTTACTTCGGGGAATTGGCCTGCGACAAGATAGCGCTATAAATCGCTTTTGAAAGGATACTAATGAATTTTATTAGGCTTTGATCTAATCAATCTAACCACAAAAAGTGACAATCACTTCAGGACGCCACTGGCAGAGCATCAAGCGACTTAATCTCGCCAATTATCGGATTCTGCGAGAAATTCTTGTTTGATGCTGCAGTGATTTGCGTTCTTCATTTTTTGTTGAAATGCCTTTTTACGTCAAATGAATCAATTGTTACTGAATTGTCAGGAAGAAAAGAATTCTTTTATTACTATATTAAAAAGTAATTCAGAAACTGTGAAACGTTTTGTAGATCGGCTATATGAAATATTTCAATATAATTTTTAATGTTTATATCACTTTAAATTATTGAATTAATTCAGCCCTATAATAAAGAAAACGTCGAAAATTCGATTAAATGCAACAAAACAGTTTATATTAGTTTCAAACAAAATACTAAAACAGAAATAAGAAATGGTTTCATAATGTATGTCGCACGACATTTGAGATGAGCAAACATACCGCGCCTAATATGAAAGAACAAGTAATTAAAACGCATTTTAGGTAATATAACCTGATTTTTAAATTCAACAATGTATTTTTTTAATTGTAAACCATCATGAAAATAAATTGAAAATGACGATAAATTCATAAAGGAATGAAGTCCAATATTAGCAATTTGAAATTTATTAAAAATGAGAAAACTGAGTGTGATGTATATGCCACGTCCATTTAACAACAGTCTGAAGTTAATTTATTTTTATTCCAAAGTACACCAGCTATAGCTATCTATGGAATTAAATTTCATCCATAGACCTTTAATTTGACTCAGATGTCTTGTGATTTAGAAAATATTCAGGCAAATGTAACAATACGATAACTTTAAAGTGAGAAGAAAGTAAAGTAATTATATATAGTACTGCTCTTATCAAAGGAAACATATAGTGCAATCTGTGTTTAAATAATTGAAATATATATTATTGCATTTCTCTCGATAAAAAGATTTCGAGATGTGCATACATGTATATATCTTATAGCAAATTAAAGAGAAAAAAAATCGTATCTTAATTTCCCTTTTAACTTATTGTGATTAAATTTTATGCATTATAAAAAAAAGGAACTTGTATCTCCGTCATGCATCGATATCTAATTTCAGCTTTTAAGATTTTCATTTTAGTTGATTTTGAAAATTGTTTTGCTGTAAATATATTTTAGCCTTTCACAGTGTCGACTTATGCATCTGATAGAGAAAGGGAAGGACGGTTTATGTGTTGTCACAATAATTCAAAGTATGAAAAAGTAATCAGATTTTCTTTCTTTCTTTTTCTTCTTTTTTTTTTAAATATCAGAATTGTCTTACATGAAGGAGATTAATGAGGTAACTTACATCTTTTCAGCGCTGTAAAGTTACATCAAATAAAAGTCTCAATTTACGTATATTATTATCATTTACTTCTCTATCGTAAATGTGAGGTAGTTTTGGTATAGTGGTTAAGCGCTTTGTTTGCGGCGCCGACGATCGGGGTTCGATTCCCGGATTGCGGCACTATGTTTAAGAATTTGGTTATTCACTGTTCCTATTTCTAAATGAATTGATCTGAACTATTTCGCGATATGACTGAAAAACTGATGAAAGTGGCGTAAAACAGCAATCAACCAACCAACGTAAATGTAGCCATTTAAAATACTGTATGTCGTATATTAAGGTTTCTTCGGACGGGATAGAATAAACAACAAAAATAATATATCTATATTCAAGATATATAAAAAGAAAAGTTATGTTGAAAAATCAGTTTTGAAGTAATTAATAATCAATTAATATCAATTGCTTTCTCAAATATTTTAAAGTTTCAATAAGACTTGAATAAATTGATATGCAAGCATTTTATGAAATCTTGACAGAAAGAATTTTTGTCAATTATTAATCAAAGATTTAAATGACAACATGTAAGAACATGAAACACAAAGAATTTTATATTGAATTTTACAGGAAAGTCCCGACAGTATACCCATCTCTCTAGTATATTGTAACATTTTTCATTGTATATCTTTTCAAAATAATTTAAAAATGAAATACATAAAGAAATGGGACACGGCATTCCATGTAGATGAGTAAGCGATGGCGAGCTATGGCAGAATTACTTAGAATGGACAAAAATAAGACATCACTCTCCTATCAAGGTCCTCGTTTTAAATTACTTTTTTTATCGATCGTTTAAAATTCACGGTTGAGAGATCCTTCTCCAATCGTCGTACCTCGACATTAGATAAAACTGCGTGTGAATCTAGAGAAGTGTCTGAGTCATTTAGACGCTTAACTAACATTTGTCCCCCACAATGCTGTACAGTAGATATGTTCGGAAACGTTTCCCACAAGACATTGTAGAAAATCTCTATAAAGGAGCAAGTAACGTACTGGAGCCATTCATATTTTTGGACAGAAATGTCACTGAGAAATAAACGAGTCTCCACTCTCTGTTGAGACAATTTTCGTTTCTAAAAACTTTCTGTTTTGTTAGGATTGCCAGGGATCCATCATACAGCAAAAGGTGTTTAAATTTCATTCTTTCCGCTACATCTCGCATGTCAACTCTCGATATTGTTTTACCCAAAGTCCTTAGAAAGTCGGTGACACGCGGACCTCGAGAGTTCAGTGGTTTCGATATATTAGCGATACCGATCTCGAATTTCCGCAACTTCAGCTGGTACGGCACATTGTCGCGAAAGGTCGCTGCGTGTAGCGTTGAGTAAACGGTCATGTAAACAAACAAGTACACCCGTGTAACTTTACAAATATGGTAATGTAATCATGTTTCAAAACGTTTTATTTAGATACTAAGACGATTTATTCCCCCTTAAAGTTCATTCGGGGCTACTCTGGTCACGGGATTTGTGTTAGTCCGGGTTTCCTCTTACATACAAGGTTAACTGCGTTACTGTTATCACACTTTATTACGAAGTTTTAAATGTCGATACGTCTAATTTAATATAAGTACCCGTGGTAAAAATTCCTTCGCGACACGTGCTGATCTCGGGCGAAGAAACAAACGATGACGAAACAGGCGCGAATTCTTGAGTGCGAAATGCCTAATTTTACACGTTAAAGTTTAAACAAAAGCAATGCGCTGTTCACAAAGATCTGAAAAGTATTGAAATTCTGATTTGACAATCTAAGATTATGACATTGTGGGACAAGAAACTGAAAATTAAATAAAGTGTCATAAATAAATCATGAAAAGTGATAGAATTCTATCTTTCACAATGAAGAGTTCCCTGCGGTCATTTCGCATATCTCGGCAGTTTGTAATTGATAGGTAGCGATTCCATTTCAATGTGACCTCTGGCCGAAACGGCTAATTTCCTGACGGTGATAACAAAAACATTTGTAAAAACACTTGTATAACACGATTAAATACCTACGATGAAGAAACTTAAAGAATAAAGAAATCGCAAATTACAACGAATCTGTACATATATATATTCCCTAGAGCATAGCATGCTGGGAAATTATACAGACTTATGGGAAATAAATTGCTTTCTTTGAGATACTTATAATAAATGCATAGACTAATTCAATGTTATAGAATGCAGCATCCAGTCATGCTTATCTCCCATTCCCCGGATATTCGCTGCAGTTAATTAGTTATAATAAATCGTAAAACGGTAGCTAATGAGAATCGGTATAACTAAAAGCAAGAATACCGTCAAATTGAAGAAAATTAGACTTAATTCTTACGAATATCTGGTGATTATATAGAAAATCACCAATTTTCTATAAAATCGATGAATTTTGCCAAAATAGCAGATATTTCCCAAAGAAAATAGCGCTTAAATGTGCACATTATCGACTGGAAACTACATGCAAGTGATATAAATTAACAAAACAATGCATTACCGACCGCAATCTACAGTGATTGCTAATGTTCAAGCTGTTACGACTAAGAAAATTATAAGCAATTTGGTCTAGATCTATACAAGGGGTATATGAGGGAATCACATAGCCACAGCGGTCATTTCTATACCTAAATTTTAGGTAAAACATATGTGGGCAATAGTGCACAAAAGTTTATAATTCACGGGATCGAGCTCTGACGAATATAAATTCAGGATTTTGAGTTACACACACTTGGTAAGTGCAAGTTGTTAAATAGAAATACTATATAATGTGAATGTTTGTTATTCCTAATAACGTTCTGCATGTCAGTTCCTCCTCCTTATCGTGTTTATATTGCTAATTTAGTGCTGTATATATCGACATTAAGATAGTTATGTCAAATTCAATCCTATGGATATAAAATCAAGGAATAAAATACGATTTACATATAAAAAGAATTCATTCCCTAGCAAGCAGCATTCCTAATGCATACGCCTTAAATTCAGATATATTTAATATGTGTATTGTGTGCAGCATGTGTGCAATATGTGTAATGCGTGTAATGCAAGATGACCACAATATAAATATAATGCACGATACATATAAAATACAGGAAATACATACACCTGTTTTCAAGGCAACAATTATAAAAAAAATCAAGATGGAAAATAAATATGTGCTCAATTATTATCATATTTTCTATCATTGTCATTATTTTTAATTCTTTATTTATTTATTATAAAGAGAAATATATCAATTTTGTACATTTACTTTTATTGTCATCTAATGAAAGTCAACAATGAAAAGTGTCCCACTATTCGTTATTGTTTTTTGTTCCTAACTAAAATATATTTGAAATATATATTAAATGAAAAACCATGTTCGAATATCATTCCTATAAAATTTCAGAATCATGTAACCTCTGCAGCAGTTTGTATGTAAATCCACATTTGCTCTGACTATCCATATTATTCCGTTTTATCAAAAACTATTATTTTCATACAAGCATTTAATTTATTTTGTTCACTACAGACCTGATGCAGTAGACCACCGCTTGGGAAATAAACTATCTATATTTCTAACAAAACCTTCTACGTTTGTGTTCAAAATCTTATAAATAATTAAGGACGCACGGAAGGTTTGTGTTGTTTCCTTCCATATTTTAAACAAATCTTCTCTGGTGACTATAGATTGCCTGTGGTAATCAATATAGTACTTGATGTTTTTTTTTTTTCGCTTAGTAAAAGATACCATGCTTACTATGAGATGTAAATATGGATAGGACTTTGCGCTTATCCCCAATTCAAACTAACTGAACCAAAAAAAAAAAAAAAATTATGCACATATCGTACTTGTATATTTTTCATGATTTATCAAAAATATTTTGAATAGATCGAATTTTCAAATATACACGTATCAGACGAAAAACAAATTAGGGACTGGGATTAAAATATGGATAGTTAAAGCGTTCTTTCTATCTAACATCACCCACCTGTGTTTGAGTAAGGCCCAGGGAGGCAGCAAGTTCAGCCCGCTCGGGCAATGCAAGATACTGTGTCCTCTGGAATCTTCTATTAAGCTGTTGTAGCTGAAGGCTGCTATAGATGGTCCGGGGCTTTCTCATTTTTTTGCCTTTGCCATTTATTCTGAGTTCATCTATTTGAGACTTATCTAAATTTTACAAAGAAAGACTATAAGGCTATTGTTGTTATCCTTTCCTTTTCTTTCAATTTCGTAAGTTGCACATACAACATAGATAAATATATACATATTGTGTGTATATAATGTTTATAGATAAGCGTGTATATATATATATATATATATATATATATTATATATATATATATATATATATATATATATATATATATAGTTTATAATAAATCTCTTAATTTCACATATAACCAAACAGCATATATCTCGAATAACAATGAAAATAACTAAATAAATAAATATGATTTTTGTATATAAAACTCTTCACTTTGCATCGATCGAAATCTAAATTAATTATATCTTTTAATGAAATCTTAAATTTTACTTCGATTAATTAGGGGGTCAACACCTTTTAATATTTATCATCAAATAGGTACTCTTGCGATGATAGCCCCTCGGAAAATTTCGCTTACATGCTTATATCACAATTAATCCAACCAAAATACATGTGCAACCTGCTGTAATATTTACATATCGATATCTTATTTTATATCTAATTCATCCATAGCTACAAATATTTCCTGCGTTTTAAACCATGCGTTGAATACACATAAAACTACGCCGCCGCCAGGTTGAGCGACCCCGGGAAGAATCTAAATGACGGAACCGATTCCAGTCTGTCTATCCTATTCAGTGTCACACCGTTTTGTAAACATTGAACTTGTGAAACAGCGGGTAGCCGGTAATGATGGGTAGGACTCTTTCTTTTATTATAACGAATATAAAACCTACCAAGTTTACATGTTGTGATTTTGACAGTAAAGTGTTAAATTTGAAGACCGGAACATCGTTACAATGTGCGTTACACTTTAACTAGTTTGTATTATATCCGACGCATTGCGGGGGATTATAATTTACGAATGTCTCATAATAATTTGTATATCATACAGAAATCAATATATCTAATTAAAATAGTTTTTTTCCAACCACTATCCCAGTGATTTATCCGTTTTGGTAAATCTGAAGTTATCGTCTCTAGATCGAGAATTTTCGATTTTTTTGGATAATTTATTACAAATTATCTTTCCGAATCTAAAATCACACACGCAAAAAGAAAAGGCACAAAAATGACACATTTTGCTTCCATTTTCTTTGCTTTGTTCGTTTTCAACTACGTTGTGTGGAGATAAAATCAGAAACCTAGAACGGTACAATAGTGCTCACGAATCCGTCACCCCGGGACATCTGTCCTGGTACCCAAGTTGAACAGTTGTCATGGGGGTAAGTTTCGCCTCCGTCTCCGTTTTCTTTTGTCTCATGTTTATAGGATTTTTCGATCCTTTTCTGTCTTTTATTTCATCGCATGCATTATGCATAATAATAGAAAACGATGTCAAAGAAAATGCATCGAATTTTCTTTGCAGTATGTTTGAATTAAAACTCTTCTTTTTTCCTACGAGTATCCGGCATATCAGGTTCAACACGATGAATGTATTCAAGGCAAAATCAAAAGTATTGAGTACGAATGATTACATACTATTATTATTATTATTGTTATTATTATTATTAAGTATTTTTACCACTGCAGAATAGTTTTGCTAATCAAATTTTATACTCTAGCTGCTTTTTTGTAATTTTGTCTCCATCACCAATATAAAACCTATATCTATTATCATCATCGATAATTTTAATTATTTCAAAGAATGAATGAATGAATGAATGAATGAATGAAAAAAGCTATCATTTATGACCTCCTGGACATGTTTTGGTTATCTCGTCTTTGTTGTATTTCTGTTATCACATGATATAGTTTGTTTTTAGCATGGTTATAAACGTTTTCCTCTTTTACATATCCTCAAATGTTTTACTTATTAGTATGCGTGTGGTGTTTCATTCGGGGTTCGAGTTTTATACTTGGTTTTATTGCAACAACCGCAAAATGTAACCGAAAACTTACTTAAACATACAAGATGACCTTTTCATAAATGAATTTTAAAATTTCTGATTTTTAGTACAGAAATTCTCTCTAATATGCTAATTTACAAGTTAGCGCGAAACTGAGATGACTTAAAAAGTGGAAAGATATGCAATAAACATATGCTGTGAGAAACAAGAGAAGACAGATCTCGACTTTTAATGAGAAGTTTTCATATTTGATTGAACGCTGACAAATGAATACAGTCGATGCAGACTAATACATTACATGGCTGTTTAAACGTCGTTGTTATGAAAAGTACAATCTGATCATGTTTCAATGTGATTTTTTAATCTATGCAACTAACGTAGAATTTTTCTTTTACCTCAGAGAGGACAACATCTATAGCAAAGACAAAATATTTTACTACTATTCTCATTTCATTTAATCTACAGTGGAAAGAAATGGTCATACTAATGTCCATTTTCTTCTCACAAAATATTTCGGATGAGTTATTAATTAAATTCAAATCCAGGAGTACATTTATCTTTGCTTAAATGCCCATAAAGAGAAAGGCAGATGACTAATTATTACCACACCTATGTCGCCAGTGGTTGTATCTTTAAAAATACTACTTGTACAATAGTTAGAATTTCCCCCTTAGTTATTGATTTCGTGATATAAGGGTAATGATACAATCATGGAGGTCTTGGTAATATGATCATGGCGAAATATGACTAAAATATTTTAGGAGAAACCTACTAAATCACTGGTTTTAAGGAATTGTTCAAGTGGCAATTCGAATTGTCTAAAGACTGTCGTCTCATTTTTTCTGAAGGACAGAAAATTTACAAAACACCTGCGGCATTGGTACCCCCCCCCCTTTTTTTTTCCTTCTTGTATAAAATCTATCAGACTGAACCAGAATAGGTAATACATCCATGAGCCAATGAGCACTTGTACAGTCTTCCTGTTACTATTTTCTTTTTATAAATATTCTTTAGACATTTTACAAGACTTTTTTTCCCTGTCATTTAGAAATAGGTTTATTGTAATGCTTTCGGAAAGCTTGCTAAGTTAACAAAAGCTACATACGTCAAGTTTTGATTATAAATACATCCCGATTCTGTGAATTCTAAACCTAAATCGTTACAAATATGCAGAACATAAATTAGGAAAACTTCTGTAAATCGTTTTCAATCTTTATTGATTGATTATATCCGATTGTGGATGTACGCAATCTGTATTGACCAACCCTTCAAGTATATAACGTGTAATGTACGGACTTGGTCGGGAAGCGACCTTCCCTGACATATAATGAAGAATACATACCTTCCCGAGTGGGAGAAGGACTCTGGTAAGGTGGCATGGAGAAGTGGTGCCCGGAAGCTGGGTTGTACGATGTGGGGGACATGGCATTCATGTGGAAGGGATACCCTGTCAGTGGTCCCCTTCCCTGGGAATTCGAGAACACGGACTCTGCATGCTGGCCGTGATGGTGTGGTTGATAAGATGACCGCATAGGGTAGGCTGGGTGACCCATTCCCATACCGGACTGCTGAAGTTCCATGAAAGCTGACTTTCCTGCCATATCTTGTTCCATCCCGTCTACATTCCCCACATTCAACATGATGTATTCGTCCTTTTTTCTATCTGTCTATCCAAGAATATTTCCTACTCACTGCACTACAATCATTGAGCACTTTCTTATTCTCGCAAAACTCGGGTTCAACAGAATTCAGTACAATTCACTCACCGGGTACTCAACTCTCTCAAAATATCCGTTATCAAAGTTAATCACAACCCGGGTGTACATAAGTTGTTGTCTAGCTATAATCGACAAATGTTTCCTCTCAGACGATTAGGGGTAATTTTCGGATAAACGTTTACCGAACTCGAGTCATAGATTCACCAGTTCTATCTTTACTCTCTCACCATTAAATGTTATTATGATGTCGCGTACCCAGCACTTATCATACAAAGCCCGGCCTCAACATACGAGCAATTGTCATCGGTTCACACAAGCCCCGCCCTCTACTCAAATCCAGCCACCTGATTGGTCAACTTGAATTTCAGATCACAAGAGATTATGATTTCGACTCAAGTTCACTTTGTAATCAAAACATTGTAGTTTATTGAAAAGCTGTTGAAAATTACTTAGAGGAGCTGCTAACCTAGCTAAGTTTATTTATTTTCGACAAGTAGTCAATCGTTTTCCCGAGTACCCATCAACTTTAATGAGGATTACTTTAGAAATTTCAATAATCCTGTATGCTTTTTACGCAAATAGTAAACACAATTAATGAGATGAAATGCAATACACAATTGATTGTAAATATGCATGCTATCGAGAAGACATGTTGATATGAAAATGAACACATTCTTTATTTATACATTAGATCAAGTGGAAGAGGAGAACGTACGGAATGTTTAGTATTTATTTAAAAAATGATTTTTTTTCTCTGTTTTATTTAAACAATATATTGATTATGAAAGTATTTATGGAAGAATTGTTAGGATTTAACTTTGAAATTAATACCTTTATATGATATTTCAAATAATTATGCAAAATATTTCAATTTAGATACATTCTGTTACCAATATATACTTCTATACGTGTATTAAGCAACCTTTGTGGACAAGGGGTAGTACATGAAGTATAACGCTCAACTTTTGAGTACACTTCATATTGCAAGAAGAAGAAGAGCTGTTTGAACGAGAAAGAGAGGGGTTTACAACTTAATTATTCATCTTTATAAGTCAATAGATTCATATAGATCTAACACAATATATGTAATTTAATCAAAAAGATTTTTCATCGACCTTTACGATAGGAAATACATTGATCTGAATACATACAGTTTTTTCACAGGTTAAACACTTATTTATGTATTTTGGATAATAATGCAATATCTATCTATCTATCTATCTATCTATCTATCTATCTATCTATCTATCTATCTATCTATTGTTTACTTATTTAGCTATTCGTTTAATTAATTAATTATTTATTTATTTATTTATTTATTTATTTATTTATTTATTTATTTATTTATTTATAGGTCTTCATTCTTGAAGATTTGTAAATCGGGTTTGCTTCTTGTACCTTTCAGATCGAGATCGAATGAACAACGTTCACAAAAGAATGAGAAACTCGACATCGTTTTGGAAACAAAATAAAACATATCACATATTTATCGTCCTGCGTTATCTTCTGCTATTGATTTTTTCAAACAAGAGGCTGTGTTGAGGGTAAAGGAACGCAAATATGAAACAATGAAACACGTTGGTTTACTTGCATTGTAAATATTAACAAGATATACATCTTGGATATTGACTTTTCTCTCGTGTATCTGTAATTGACATCTTACGGAAACTGATTTTGATTTTTGATAGGGAAACATTTGAAGTTACAGTTTTCAAACTCAAACGGATCTATAGAACATTTATAGCTAATTGATAAAAAGCTAATTTTAAGAATTTAATTTTATTCATTTTATTTATTTATTGTTTATTTATTTTTTTCTACCATTTTTTATACATGTAATATACACAACATTGCCATATTTCTCGTCACCACTGCAATGAAATGCATTTTGAAAGATGTATAAGAAGTTTTAAATATTCCAAATGTCACATTATTTCGTGCATGCTTTTTTAAACAAACTTCAGAAATTAAAAATACAAATAATTTGCTCACTTTCGTACACTGTATTGTAATTTTTCACAAGATGGTGGCGGCGACACCACTGTACATGTACCTGAGCATTCACAAAAAGATGGTGGCCGCGACACCACTGTACATGTACCTGAGCGTTCCCAAAAAGATGGTGGCCGCGACACCACCGTACATGTACATGAGCTTCACAGCAAGATGATGGCGGATACACCACTGTACATGTACATGAGCGTTCACAACACGATGGTGTGGCGGAGAAACTACTGTAAAGTATCTAAGTGTTCGGACGGGAAGTGATAACCAGGAAAAATTGAGTGTTAGACCAGGATTTACAAAGTCCGGCCTAACTTCTTACAGTAAACATAGTGTGGGACCCAATCATGTGATTTCCTGAATTTTGTTATCAGTGGGTAGTAGGTCGTAAGTTCGAAGACGGTCTCCTTAAGGTGACGCACGTGGGGTATATAAACTCAAAATTATAGAAATCAGATACATAAAAGGTGAATAATACAATTTACATGTTGATCTATTTATAAATAATTATTACATCATCTGCTTAATATAAATTCAGGTGTACATCTCTCTCTCTCTCTCTCTCCATTTGAATGTATTTTTCAAATATGCTGATCGAACCATACTTATATATATATATCATTATCCTTATGCTATCCCTCTCATATATACTTACGTTACAGATCACCAACGTTTTCACAGTACCGTATGTTTATGCTAATCTAGACGATTAAGAAACTACATGTTTAATTATATCGATGACATATAAAACCCGACAATTCCCATGTTCTGACACGCTCACACCTTTTTAGTCTTGGAAAATATTTTGTATCTTCAGGGATAAAACAAACGATTTACAATAAATAGAAAGAACAACAAAAGGTTAAAACGGACCAATTATCTACGCAGCCACGGAGATGGTGTGAAAATCCGAGATAGCAAAGTAAATTCGGGCCGCCTCAGGTAAATCAAATTTCTATCACTGTGAAGTGTCATATGAGTGGCTGGTGAACACTGTATTGTTGTCATCAAAGACCCCGTTCGATCTGTATACCCGCAGACAATCTTCGCACAAATATGGCGCCAATGCACACAAAAACTAACTCACACGTTGAAGAGCTACATGGCCTATGTTTGGGCTGATCCACCACGGGTATCGACAGTTATGAATAGTTGTGTGGAGGAGCCTCACCCGTGTACAGGACGGAGTGTGGTAGACGCAGGCGGGAGGTGGACTGGTCAATGACGATGTTTGCTCAGTAACAGACTTTCAGGGCCCGGAAGTCACAGGGGACCATTAGTGCCAACATTCGGATCTATAGCGACGGGACCTGAAAATATTTAAAAAAATTAAAATGTATTGAAAAATCTCATTTATTTATTTATTTATTTGTTTGTTTGTTTGTTTATTTATTTATTTATTTATTTATTTATTTATTTATTTATTTATTTATTTATTTATTTATTCACTTATTTGTTCGTGTGTATGTTTGCAAGTCAGTTACAAAGTCCTTTGGTCGCCTACTAAGACATTTCTTGTATGTCTTCGTGCGTCACCAGAGGCGCCTAGACGAGAGCTGGTCATTCCTGAAGAGTTCCGGATGTTAATACTCATCCAGGAGGAGTGTCGGATCTTTATATCGGCAACGGAATCAGTGAGTGACTGACACCTTTAAAAACCCATATAATTAACAAGAGCAAGGAAGCATTATGGCAATTATAATTATATTGCCATATATATATATTCGATTATATGTATTTATAGGTTGTAGTTGAATATATATGACAGCTAGGTGATTTGGTACTATAGGTCGTGGGTTAGAGTCCCAGACGGGGAACGAATATAAGTGAAATATAGGGTGCCTTGTTAGCTGTAGTGTCTTTGCGCTTTATATGTTTGTCTAATTTATCTTTATTATCTACAGGTATTTCTTCGGAGATCCAAGGTCCATAGTACTCCCAGGTGTTTCACTGATTCTATTTGTGCTTTACACACACACACACACACACACACACACACACACACACACACACACATATATATATATATATATATATATTGATTTTTGTTTAACGTCACACCACGAAAATTTCACGAATATGGCTGCCTGATGCGGGGCATACAAATTTTGACCTTTGCAACGGACCCACCCGAGGCAGTGAGGGATCTTTAACGTGCCATGCATACCACGACACGGGGCCCCGGTTTTTACTGTCTCACCCGAAAGACAGGATACCGGCATGACCAGAGCGGGACTCGAACCCCGGCCTCCCGATCAGGAGTCCAAGAACAGGTTGGCGGATATTTTACCAAGATCGGCCGTAAGTGACTACAGTGTTTTATTCGATGCGACGGGAAACGATGCATTGATTTCAAGCTTCAATGGAGAGAAATTTTATATTGATAGACCAGTCATTTCAAAACACACTTGGTTAGAGTTACGTATACAAAATGAAATAGCAAAATGTATTTTCAACCCTTTCGAGAACGCTTTCTTCCAAATATTAATCACAGACATGTATTTCAAATACAGTATAAAGGTCATACTATAGAGAGGGAATTCGTCTTCAATTTGTGACAATATTCAATGAGCAGATAGTTTGATGGACATTTTTTCTGTAAAGATATGGATTTGTAGGAATGAATAAATAAATAATAATAGATAAATAAATAAATGAAAATTAACAAATGAATAAATGTTTGAGCTTAAAAATTATATTATTACAGAAATGAATTTGGACATATCTTTAAGGTACATGTACACTGAGTTTTGTCTCGCGGTGTTTAACGTCGTGCTTATGAATGCATCCTAAATATATTATGGTGGCACCATAAGTGTGTACTTATCTTGCCCGGTACAGCGGGTCACTTTTCTCGTTCTGTACAGTGTGTACTTATCTTGTCCGGTACAGCGGGTCACTTTTCTCGTTCTGTATAGTGTGTACTTATCTTGTCGGGTACAGTGGGTCACTTTTCTCGTTCTGTACAGTGTGTGGTTATCTTGTACGGTACAGCGGGTCACTTTTCTCGTTCTGTATAGTGTGTACTTATCTTGCCCGGTACAGCGGGTCACTTTTCTCGTTCTGTATAGTGTGTACTTATCTTGTCCGGTACAGCGGATCACTTTTCTCGTTCTGTATAGTGTGTACTTATCTTGTCCGGTACAGTGGGTCACTTTTCTCGTTCTGTACAGTGTGTGGTTATCTTGTACGGTACAGCGGATCACTTTTCTCGTTCTGTACAGTGTGTACTCATCTTGTCCGGTACAGCGGGTCACTTTTCTCGTTCTGTATAGTGTGTACTTATCTTGCCCGGTACAGCGGGTCACTTTTCTCGTTCTGTATAGTGTGTACTTATCTTGTCCGGTACAACGGATCACTTTTCTCGTTCTGTATAGTGTGTACTTATCTTGTCCGGTACAGTGGGTCACTTTTCTCGTTCTGTACAGTGTGTGGTTATCTTGTACGGTACAGCGGGTCACTTTTCTCGTTCTGTACAGTGTGTACTCATCTTGTCCGGTACAGTGGATCACTTTTCTCGTTCTGTACAGTGTGTGGTTATCTTGTCCGGTACAGCGGGTCACTTTTCTCGTTCTGTTCAGTGTGTGGTTATCTTGTCCGGTACAGCGGGTCACTTTTCTCGTTCTGTATAGTGTGTACTTATCTTGTCCGGTACAGCGGGTCACTTTTCTCGTTCTGTACAGTGTGTGATTATCTTGACCGTGGGACTGTTTTCTCGTTCAGTGCAGTGGACAGTTTTCATGTTCAGTACAGTGGACAGTTTTCTCGTTCTGGAAAGTGTGTAGTTTTCTTGTTCGGTACAGTAGGGAGTTTTTTCGTCCAGTACA
The DNA here is from genome assembly GCA_035048485.1 of Pteria penguin. NCBI lineage: Eukaryota > Metazoa > Mollusca > Bivalvia > Pterioida > Pteriidae > Pteria > Pteria penguin. The sequence continues at coordinate 19,412,779 of CM068584.1, forward strand.
GTGGGTCGTTTTTCTCGTTCTGTACAGTGTGTAGTTTTATCGTTCGATATAGTATGTAGTTTTCTTGTTCGGAACAGTGGGACCAGTTTTTCTTTTCGGTCGATACAGTGGGCGGTTTCTCATTCGGCACAGTGAGCAGTTTTTTCGTTCTGCATAGTATGTAGTTTTCTGGTTCGGTACTGTGTAGTTTTCTCGTTTGGTACAGTGGGACAGTTTTCTCGTTCGATACAGTGAGCAGTTTTTCGCATTTTTTTTTAAATGGTGGAACCGATGTTTCTCGTGTGAAGGTGTGCTTGGGTCCGAAAAAATGTTCCTGGTTCGATGTCCACTGACAGGATCTGATCTGTCCATTCCTAAGGACGAGACAGTAAGATCGTGGACCCGTGGCACGGTTGACATCGGCAGGTAACTTAATCCATTACGGTTTCGGTTATGTCCGTTGCATGGATTTAAATTACTGAGCAATTCATCATGTAGATGTCGCCACCATATAAGCGAATTAATTCTAGCGTGGGGTAATACAAGGAACAAAAAAATGAAGCAGAATTTATATTGGTAACCACACAAGCTCGAAGTGTGTACTTGAAGATAACACCAGAAGTACCTTAAACAACAGACTTTTTAAACATATTTTTTAACAACCGAAACACCGAGCTCGTTAATACCGAAAACGCCCGAAAAATCGAGATCGGAATCTAGATCTACATGTTATCATCGGACATGTCCGTGTAAGTAGAAGATCTTTTCATCGTGGCATAATTTAAGATTTTAACGCATGTTCTATGTGATTCACAAAACGGGCCATTGGCTAAACTTTTGTCCACTACCTACTGATAGAACTCTGAACGAGTTGTATGGAGATAAAAAAAATTCTGAATTCTTTAGATTTTGAGAGCTTTTTCGGACGTTTTTATAATCATGGAGTTTAGTTTACTTTTGATACAAACTTTTAGATTATGAGGCAAAAATAAACTTTTAAGCAACTAAAGCACACACCCCCCCCCCCCCCCCCCCACACACACACAACAACAAAACAAATACAAACAATCAAACAAACAAACAAAAAAGAGGCGACGATCAGGGGAAATAGTAAATAAAAGAATTACCGCTTGTAAAACTAAGTTCATTGATACCATATCCTCTAATCTTTCCTTAAAATCTTGTCTCTATTTAGAAAAAAAAAATCTGACGATGTGTCGAGTCATTGGGTGTCAGAATCGTTGATCAAGCATTGCGCATTACGCGAGATCACTGAAAAAGCCCAAAACTCAGTGACATTCATTAGACTATTTGACGCAATGCAGAAAATCAAATAATTTGTGTAGGCGAAACAACTTTGTAAAAGTGAACAGGATAAAAACTCTGAGTACATGTATGATATTATACAGGTCTATAGAAAGTTAGAACCAATTACCAAATCACAACATTATCCAATTTTTTCTTACTTTCGCAATATAAAAAGCCATATCGTTAGTTTGTTTAAATTCATTATTTTCTGAAACACTGCGGTAGAAAATAAAGGAATATACCTTAATTTCGTTGACCATGTAAATTTTACACAACAAAAAGAAAGCCAATTTCCATATTTTTTACCCCATCAAGTAAGAGAAAAATCTCTGGGAAATATACCGATATCTAATCCAATACTAAATACTCCTATAAATAAAGCTGGATCCGCCACTGATTTACTGATACAAATGGAGTATATATGTTTTTATGTCAAAAACCCATAACACTGAAATATTATGACCAATAATGATAGTGTAATATACTAAACTTAATACCAGATAAATGCTGTTGACTTATTTAAGATGTTTTCCACCAATTTAAATGATTACAGATTATTACTTAACTATAATATGGGAAAAAAATTCGATCAGTTTAAAATTAAGTGGTGCACTTATCTAGTGAGCTGAATCTTGGCAAATATGTTTGTGAACATTTTGATGTAGGGTGGTCCCGATATTGAAGTTTGCGAAAGCAAGCATTGGAGACTGGGTTGACTTTGAGTCAACTAACTAACTAACTAACTAAATAAATAAATAAATAAATAAATAAATGAATAAATAAATAAATTTCAAAGGCATAAAAGACATCGAAGTCCAGTCAGTTGGTTGCAAATTAGACTCAGGAACAAAGATCTAGGGTTCGAACGCCAGTAATATCAAGGTAAACATTACTAGACCGTTTAAGGTTTGATTTGTTACGTCGAACACTGTTAGCTAGAAGCAACCCATCAGACTGTATCCGTATTAATGAACTAAATACTGAGGTGACATCACACAATTTACAAAAAAAGGTAGAGTCATATATATAATCAACGAAAACACAACTGACAGTCTACATGTTATGTAGTGAGACCTTAAATTTATATAAGTAAACTTGTGTAAATGTATCTAGATATATCTATTGTTTTCTAATTACCATGTATACCTAGGTAGCTCAGTCGGTTGTGTGTTGGGTTCCAGATCGAGAGAACCCGTGTGCGAGCCCAGGCTGGCGAATCATCACTGCCCTGTTTTTCGGAGGAGGCCGAAAATAAACCCGGAGGCTCCTGCTTGTTGTTGTTGACGATCCGGGTTTGATCCCCGGATTGCGCCACTATGTTTAAGAGGTTGGTTAACTCCTGCTTCCATGTCGCGATATAACTGCAAAATTGTTGAAAGCGACGTAAAACACCAATCAACCAACCAACCACCTAAACATACAATTTGATTGCCGAATATATAAGTATAAACAGGGTCCCAATATCTATACAATGCACGTTCATATGTACATTAGGATATACATACAACAATTTTCGTATACATGTATATATTTCAGACATATTGAATAATTTCCCTCCTCTATTTTCCGTCAACTCTCTCTAACTACCATTCGACCGACATCTACCCACCCATCCCATTACGACGTATTCCTGTCGTTCTTACCCAACCCGTCTCCGATAATGCATCGTTCAGAACTGTAAAAGCATATTGGTATCAGATTTACCCTGATAATATTTTCATTTTCAATCCATTGTGCTAATCGAGTTATGCCCCTTTAATCAACCCAAGCACCGTCTATTAGTGCGTTGATAACGAGTGGCAAATGGCGTGAACAAACATACCGGGAGCGTGAAACTGTTGACTTTTATAAATAGGGACATGGGATACAGCACTTTACCATGATAAGTGGTGTAATTTTGTTATATTTCCTTGGAGAGCGTTCTCTACATTACAAATTGGCGACGACTGAACAATCGTTTGACGAGACTTTTATGGAATGATTTTAAAATTTTGTACAAAATATGTTTTTTTCTAGTTTTTAAAATTATGGATAAGCAAGTTTATAATTAAAGCAAGAAAATAAAACTTGTGTACTTAAAGGGTGAAAAGTAAAGAAATAATTATCCAGTAGTACCTTATTTATAAATGATAATAAAACCATCTGAAAATCTAAAGGCTAATAAAACCCAATTGGATCCGACAGGAACCATTGGTTGGTTGGGTTAAAACCGCTTTCAATAATTCTACACTCACATTGTGGCGGAAACCGGGAATCGAGTCCGAATCACTTATATTACAGTCAAGCGCTTAGCCGCAAACCTGTATGGATCAATCTGGAACTTCAGTTCATCAATGCTTAGCAAAGAGTTATCCTAAATCAGTCTAAATTTAAACTTTTTTTTTTATTTTACAACGATTAAGAAACAAGTTAACAACATATATAAATCTTGCTCGTTGGCACGGCGTTGTTTTTGTGGGAGGAAACCATAATACCAAGAGAAAACCCACAAAGTCAGGTTGATGACAGCCTCACCATCTCACGTATTACACCGGGAATCAAACCCGGGTCGCATTGGTAATAGGCAAGCACGCTAACGACTGCGCTACCTGGCCCCCAATATTCAGTGTACAGTGGTAAGACAAACCACCAATGTTTAGCAAACAGCAATACTAAATCTATCTACAATGGGAAGAGGAAACCACAATGATTAGCAAACAGTAATGCTAAATCTGTCTACAATGGGAAGAAGAAAACACCCATGGTTAGCAAACAGTAATGCTAAATCTGTCTTCATTGGGAAGAAGAAAACACCCATGGTTAGCAAACAGTAATGCTAAATCTGTCTACATTGGGAAGAAAAAACACCCATGGTTAGCAAACAGTAATGCTAAATTTGTCTACAGTGGGAAGAAGAAACACTGAGTATTAGATCAGATGCCCAGAAGTGTAAGCTTCTCCTGGAAGTTATCAACGTTCACCATGTACGATTAAAACGGAATCTAAATCAAAAGAAATTATTTCCTTTACTTAGTTCAGGTAAATGAAGTCATCATTAAAGTAATGCAAAGGGTAAAATGGGATGGAAAACATCATGACGAAACAGATAGAGACAACCATGGTTCGAAATAGCTAGGCTCCGCGCTAAAGTCAATGCGCTATGCGCCGCTTTAGAGTCTGACATTTATACAATCTGAAATTGACTGACCATATGGATTATACACATGTATGGTCAATTTCTGATTATACTTTATGAAAAGAAATGAAGGGTAGAAACTGTAATACACGAAGTGTTCTTTCTATGAACTTGCAATTTAAGTCAGTCAAATACCGCATCTAATTCAAACAAATCGTAAAATATGTATTTATGTTCTCTCTACAAAATAAAACTACGATCATTGCAATTTATTTACGAAAAATGTATTTATCTATTTATTTGAGTTGGTGTTTGTCGGTAATATTTTTGATTCACGGCCGAAATGTACCGGATTCGAGTCACGTTAACGGGTCTCCGGTGACTTGTCTTTATCGTGAGAAAGTTAGAAAAAGATCAAATAAATCAATGTCACAATAATGTTTGTATGCAACAACACCATTATTACTACTAATGGGTCCACTGCATAGGTCTCAGTGCCTGTATACAGCACCTGGTCGATACTGTCGTCATACAGCTGAAGAAAGGAGTAGAAAATGAAACAAATAACGTCAGTTTGTTGTATATTCATTAATTTATTTCTTTGTTCATTTTTTGTTTATCTGGTATCTATATCTGTCTGTCTGTCTCTATCTATCTATCTATCTATCTGAATGTCTGTCTGTCTGTCTGTCTCTCTGTCTATCTATCTATCTATCTATCTGTCTGTCTGTCTGTCTGTCTGTCTGTCTGTCTGTCTGTCTGTCTGTCTGTCTGTCTGTCTGTCTGTCTGTCTGTCTGTCTACCTACCTACCTACCTACCTACCTACCTATCTATCTATCTATCTATCTATCTATCTATCTATCTATCTATCTATCTATCTGTCTGTCTGTCTGTCTGTCTGTCTGTCTGTCTATCTATCTATCTATCTATCTATCTATCTATCTATCTATCTATTTTTGGAGAATAACATTGACATATACCAATCTAATAATTGAAAGATGATAAAGTTTATTCTACAACATCACTTCTAGACAAACCTTTCTATATTCAAGATGTGAAGTTTTCTTTTATTTCAAACGTAATAGAAAACGAAAAGGGGAAACTTTGTCAATGAGAAATGTCATAGAAACTTGAAACCCCAAAAGAGAGGCAATTTTGTACATTTCGTTGAAATAGAAACTGTCATGTCACCCTTTCAACTAGCGTACCCATCAAAGATAGTCCGAATTCTTAACTGACATAAAACATCGGCTAGTGTGTCTGTAGAGCACATTTAACGACAAGTCAAGAGGGGTCCCGAGTCTGTCTGTTTATTTTGTCGCCACATGGCGCTTTCTGAGAGTTGTACGACTGTTTTCGGTGATGGCGACATTCTTGGAAGGAAACACTGAGAAAACAGGACACAATGTCATTTATATGTATACAGCATCTTCTAAAAGGTGTACCAGTATGACAAACGGTGCAGACCCAGTGGATGAAAATCCAGAACTTAATGAAAGAGGACATAGAACCTAATTTATGACGGATCCAAAATTGAATTTGAGAAGATTGTTTCTGAAAATGGCGCAGAATCGAAAACTGTAAAAGCAAATAAAATGTGTTTGTGAAATCAATAGATAGTTTAATGTAGAAAGACATAGAATGTTGAAGATCGGGTAAATATCATTTAAAGATTTTAATAAACATGTATTAAACTACATATTTTTACGGGTTTGTTTCCACCTACAAACATCTCTCTGCGTCACCTGAAGCTATACATGGATGTTTACATAAATGTTTGTGACAAAAAACCTTATAAAAAGGCATGTTTATTTTTAAACATACCATTTTAAAACAATCCACTCCCCTATTCAAAAATATGATAGTCTGACACAAAATTCTATAATTTTCAAAAAGAAATAATCTTAACAACCAAACCTACTCGAGGTTTGTGTTGTCTAGTCGCTCGAAAACAATCAAATTACAATAGAAAAATTTTCTGCTCGAATGTTCAGTTGCGGTTTTACCAATGCATGTAAATATATGCATTGATTTTCTTTTATATCAGTGCACAGCATGTTTATTGACTTAGAAACTGAGTATATTTAAACATAAAAGGTAATGATACAATCACGTCCATTATCTACCACGAGAATCTGATTTATTTCAACATATTCGAGGTTACACACAAAATGTTGCATACTATATTACACGATGTACTTGTAGCAAAGAAATTTAATCATCTCAACCATTTTTCCCTTTCTGATTATCAAATCTTCGTCATTGGGTAGAAAGTGATACAGAGCGTATGATCCCCTCCCATTCCACCCACGGAAATGTTCCTTATCTTTTTCTAGATTGCCGAGGTAGGTCACAGGTCTATTTCGTTGTCTCTGCACAAACTCACAAGAATAAAACCGTCAAAGATATTCTCGCATCAAGAATGTCCGTCTTTCACATTCCGACCCCTACCGTTATAGGTTTTCTATACATCAAAACTTCCTATTTCTATAGCCTAAAGAAATTGGAATCAAAAAGACAATTCTATCGGGTTGCTTGATACAATATGCAATGAATGACTTGCAAAACTGTTTTATTATGAGAATATTTTATCGCGTTTGCGTATCAGAAAATTGCTCTTTCACTGTCAGTTCGGCAAATTAGAAATTTATTGTAAAAGAATTATAATGCAGTTGATCGAAAGATTGTGCTTGGATTATGGGAACTTACCAGCAGAGCACAAAAGCTAATTCCCTTTACAAGTAGACTTTTATTTGTAAGGAGTCAATTTTCTGAAATCGATAGGTCGATATTATGTGGAGATGTTTTTACATTGCATTTCATTCGCTGTCCTGAACTTTTAACGTAACATGTATTTCTTGCCATCTTAATCGTACTTTGGACATTATGAAGGAGTGAGTCGAAGAGATCGTAGTGATAACATTAACTTTATTCCGGAGAAGGTCTTGGAGTTGATATAATTGGAAAATATTCTGACCTTTGATTGAAACGTTTGCAACAAAATCGTATCTGGGATCTCCCATGATTATTGAAATGGATCCCTCAAGTTTTTACAATAGATGTAGAGGCTTGATATGGCATATCAGCACTTTAAAGTCCAAATGAAAGAGTAAGCACTAATAAATAAAAAAAAAAGAAAAAAAAAAAAGGAAAGAGTTTGAGTACTGGATCCTGTTTGTTTGGTGGGTGTTTCTCTCTCTCTCTCTTTTTCTTTTTTTTTTATTATCATTGTCTTTTTTGTTTATCTTCCTACGGTTTTCACGTCATTTTTATCATTGTATGTGAGTTATAGTAGATTTCCATACTTTTGATAGTTCGCTCATGTTCACTTTTCTAGTGTTTGGGTTTTTTTTCCTTTTTTTTTCTTCACTTTTCCAGTGTTTCTTTTTTCTTTCTTTCTTTCTTTCTTTTTTTTTTTTTTTTTTTTTGATAATGTTGCCCTTTTATATGCTGTGATGAACCGCGCTAAAGTCTCTCGCTTCTGATAAGCCTGGATTCGAGTCCATATCGGGATACAAAGGAAACTCCGTCACTGTACCTGCACAAGGTGGGGATTTTCTTTGAGTAGCAAAAGAGCAAGTATTCTTTCCCAACAAATACTGATCGCCCTCTACTGATGAAATACTTATAGTGCGGCTTTAAATATAATGTTCTATTAAAAATACGTTAAACATGTAAAGCTATAGATAAAACAAACCAAAATAGCCTAACTGTTAAATATCATCATATCTACGATTGTTCATGTACCCCCTACGTATATGTTTGTTTAATAAAATGGTATTACAGAATTAGCATCACACTGTGATAACATGCGAAATGTTTTCTATTTTCCCCAGAGTCATCGTCCCTTTACCATATTCCCGCAGGTTGTCAACACCTGCTTGTTAAGATGTTGATAATAGTTTACTGCAATTAACTACCCCAATTAGAAACACAATGCCGCAGTAATTACCGTCCACAAATCTCTTTATTCACGCGTCATCATCACCTCTGACCTCTCGCCATATTCCCGTTCAGTTTTCGAGGTTGTACCGTTTATGGATTCCTTTCTGCGAGCTGAATACAGTTTTACATCATTCCAAATTACAGCAAATTATACTTATTACCGCAATTATATCTTTTGTATGTTGACTTTACTGTGGTATCAACTCTGACCGCTTGCATTTAATATTTTTACATTTATACCGAGAAAAGAGTGTAAAGTGTGATCTGCTTGTATCTCTATAATTCTTTAGATCAGTATCATGGTTATAGTCGTTATATAACCCAAGAGAATTATCAAAAAACCAGATCAAATTTCAAAATTAAGAAGTTATTTCGAGCATTTGTAAATTACTCTATACTGCGCACAGTACGTATTTATAGAAGTCGAGGGTGAGCACGATACAAGGGGATGCATATAGTGTATGTATTTAAATGGTTTGACCTATGTCAGTTTAGTGGCTTTCATGTATTCAGGTTTGTCTGACTTTTATTAAATATTAATGCAAAAGAGGGAAAGGTGCTTCTTTTCATGTTGCGATGTAACATATATTTTCATCAAATAAAGATCGATTATCCACGCAGAGTATATGATAAATAAATATATGTATATCAAAAATACATCTTGCAATGTGATCTGTTGCAAAATTTAAAATTGTATAAAGCTATGCCAAATATTTAAAATGATCAGAAATACACATATGTATAAAAGAACTATATGCATGTACAAGTTATTCAGTGACCCTACAATTTAAAGGTTAAATACAGAGGAGGGGCACACGATTTAGTTGTTATAGTCCTAAGACCCACCTGTTGGAAAATGTTTTTCTTCGGTGATCTCTTAAATTCCATTCCCCTCCTGTTATTTTTTTCTCTTCGAATGTGCCAGCATAATTCGAGGGCCATTGTCACAATAAACATAACAAGTAAAAGACTCCTGCATCCGTTGGGGGAAAGGGGGCGGGGGGGGGGGGGGGGTGTTCCGAGTTCTGTTGCAAGGGACAACATCCTGAGGTCATGATGCGTCCGGCAGGTGTCGCCACCATACAAGTGAAATAGACTCGATGTGGTATAACAACCGACAAGTAAATCAAATACAAAAGACAAGAAATGACTGAAGTTATACATCATTTTTATTTCTGATAATATTCATAAGTAATGTAAAATTATCTGGCCTTGAAAGGATTTTATATACATTGTAGATATATTGAAATTTTTAAAAAATGTTTTAGATATAAATATTGGAGTTTAAACACAATAACGTACATTTGTTCTTATGTTGTGCATTAACGGCAGAAACAAAATTAGGGGAAAAGGACAAAGGAAAAATAATAATAATAATTAAAAAAAATCAGCAATGAAAATACAGATTTATTTTATTTGTGTTTTCCTATTATCAACCCCTAAAATTTATAAATTTCATATTCATCTGACCTAAAAGTATATACATGTAATACATGTATGATTTACTTTTAATGTTTATAAGATGATTGAATATAATGACAAGGGTGTAACAATAACTAGTAGATACATACACAAACCAGAATTTCTTCATGGTTCAAATTAAATGGACATTGGGGAAAACATAATTAAATATAAATTGTAAAATATAGAATGAATATTTTATATAAGGATGTAGAAGAATGCTTTGATAGAAGATTATATTTTGTAGAAAAAAAAGGTTTGTTTCAAAATCCTTTCTTTCTAATCAGCAATGTATGATATATTGTTTTATATTATATTTACAATAAATACACTTTAAATAAGTTATTGGTTTCTGAAAATTGCAAATGAATATTGATAAATTGATTGTACACATAAAATAGGGAATTAATGATAAATTTTAAAAAGAAATAATAATAATAGTAATAATAATAATAATAATAATAATAATAATGATTTAATATTACATAAATAAAAAAGAAATTTATGTGTGTAGTACATATAGGGTTATATGTATATAAAGTAAACTCAGATAACAATGGTTATATGAGGAGAACTTATTTTAAAAAGTTGGATATGCTTACCACAATTTTCAACATGGGGAAATGATTTAAAAGCATTATTTTACATGATCATTCGGATGTAAAATGTCCAATTTTTATATATGATGCCAGACGAACATTAAATTGATTGATTATTGACTTTTTTGTTAAATGATTTACTCACAATTCTTTAAAACCACATTTAGATTCTTCAAAATTTATGGCGAGGTGAAATAAATAAATAAATAAATAAATAACAAGAACATGAGATTTGTATAAGATAGGATCAGTATGTTTGGAATAAAGATTAACAGTGTGGATATTACATGTGTGCGTATAAAGGTCTGCACATCCCTGTACATGCGCGGATCCAGAGAGGAGGACCGGGGATCTGGACCACCCTGAAATTTGTCGAAAATTACTTTTTTTGTTATTTTTGGATGTTCAATAAGTAATTTACACATGAAACATGGGTGGACCCCCCCCCCTCAGAAAATTTACGGGAAGTGGACCACCTCTAAACAAATTTTCTGGATCCGCGCCTGAGGTCCAGGGGTTGTAGGTTTAAATCTCTTCCGGTCGTTGTAGACATCTGTATGTGGTTACGAGCATGATAATACGATACGATAAAACAGACCTCAAATTGATTTGGAATTGTTATGAAAAAGAAAAAAAATCAATATGATTTTTTTTATCTTTAAATAAAATACAAAAATATATCTTTGAACCACTGTACTGAAGTTCGAAAAAATATAAGTAGTAATGCAAACACTTTAATTTACACACTGTATATTTTGTAATACTGGCATATAATGTACATGCATAGGGAATTGTTTTGTATAACATAAATAGTATTTTGGAAAATAATCTAGTTTTAGTATTGGAATGTACTGTCGTGTGGGGACTGAAGTTAGTTTGGTCGAGTTAAAACTAAAATGGCAAACTAATTTGTTATAATCATTATTTCTTTGCCTAAAATTGTGATCCATTAAATGAATTTTTATTTATTTACGTACATTATTTATTTATTTTTTTATTTTTTTTAAATTTATTTATTTATTTATTTATTTAAGCATTCCTTTATAGAATATAAAGATCATCACATAAACACAGATATATAATATTTTATTAGATATGATTACTTTGTGTCGTGTACAACGAGAGTAACAATGATTTATTTTCTTGACTAGTACACGCACAATGTATTTTGACCAGCTGATTAAATTAATGGGAAAAAAAGCACAGGACCAATTGATTAAATTAGTGAAGAAAGGCATAGGATCATACATTCAATATGTGTCCAGTTTGTAAAGTTCACATTTGCCAAATTCAATCCCCATAAAGATAGTGTTGGATTTATCACCTACGAAAATAGATAAATCTGCCAACTGAGAAACGTAGAAGAAAAACAAGGAAATTGGATTTGCCGGTAGAGGAAAGTAGATACCCCTGTCCTAAGGCCTGAATACATTACTATGCCGAGTATTAACATGTAAATCCAAAGCCAGGTAACCCAAGAACCCTTACCGACAAACAAAAAACATTCTATATATGAGAAAATTGAGGGTAAAAGGATATTCCCTTTGCCTTTTAACGTGAAAAACTATACTGTTGTGTGGGAGCTTCACACTTTTATCAGAAAATTCATTGGTGGATCTAGGAGTGATTCTCTCTTTTATAGTGATTCCTATGATATTTTATATTGTGAGGTTTGAGAGTATACATATATATAAGCTTATGACTTGTGATTATGAGAGGGATTAGCAGTATGACATAGGTTATGAATAGTATGAATAGGGCTTATCCACCCTGTAGAAAGCACCCCCCCCCCCCCCAAAAAATAAAATAAATAAATAAATGAAAATAAAAATAAGCAAGAAATCACAATAAGAAACAAACGCAACACAGATATACCCCCCCCTTTCAAAAAATAAAAAATAAAAATAAATAAAAGGTACGAAATAGATACATCATAAGCAATCACGGATCCCTGTTAAAACAGAGGTGGGATTAGGTGCCATGGGGGAGTAAGCATCTCCTGCTGACCGGTCACACCGGCCGTGATGCCATAAGTGTATGCAAATTTGTATTATTCGCAGTCACAGAAGTAAGAAACGACACAGCCGTAAACACAAACGGTATATGTCATGATCAGTACAAATAATACAATATTGGTACGGAAAGCGGTCTAACTGCTTAGAAATAAGGAAGTCAACATTACAAACAACGATACATCATATGAGCAAAAAAGCTCTTTATAGCGACCGTAAAATTACGCAGAAACACCAAACATAGATTCAAATAAGAAGAGGAGAATTAAATTCAGTTTTCTGCATCATCCATTTCTGTCAAATAAAACATTGCACGTAAAAGATTTCTTCCAGCGATAGATGAGTGTATTGCATCAGCAAGATTGCCAAGGTAGTGCGCAATACTGGTGCCACCACCATGAAGGTGAAATCATTCTGGCGTGACTTAAAACAAAAAAGAAACAAATCCCACATACTGCTACCTGGATACGTCACTGTGTTGTCTGATTTGACTTAAAATTCTATTCGTAACTCCTCCGTTATTTTTGATGACCTGGGAGGAATGTTCCTCTGTTGATGTTCCGTGGAATATGAACTAACTTTAGACTCTATAAACACAGTGCTTACTATAGGCCGGGGATGGAGAACCATTTATTTTCATAATTGTGTTGAAAAATCACTTGCCACATGGATGTTGTATTTGATAGAAATGGAATCCTTGCCTGTTGAGATAGTATTATCTTTATACGCTAAAATCTCGTAGTTTTTTAATCGCATTATTCGGTCTTTTCGTTACACAGCGTTACTTCCAATTTGGGACGGTATCTGACATTAAGAAATTGTGACGTCATCAATTTATATGGAGACCGGGCCCGGCGCCATAAACTAAGAACATACTTAAGTCAAAAATTTCATTTTAATTTATTCCATTATCAAACGTTCGAATAAATTTTAATGCAGAATGGTTTAATTCTATTTATCAGTAGAATAAAAGTAAATAAAATCCAAATACCAGTTATTAATTCATTGATGAACAGAAGAATATAATTTTTTTTACTTAAGTATATTCTCAGTTAATGGCGCCGAAACCCCGGTCTCAAACTTAAGTAAACGATTTGCCCTTCCACAAAACGCAATTTGTCATTGACATTGTGATGACGTCATCTGAGGTCCGACAAATAACTAAATTCTTTATGACGTCATAAATAGAACAATTGAAAATCGTCTGAATGTCACGTTCTTTTAACGACCGTGGAAGAGTGAATTGTCCACAAATGACGTTTTTCATAGGAAATTGATGACGCCATAATTGTTTTGCGTCAGATACCGTCCCAAAAAGGAAATAACTCTGTTTAACGAAAAGACTCAATAATGTAATACTTCTTTTCCGTTTTCATAAGGATTGTCAATCACACATTTAAACATGTGACAAAAACCTTCAATATTCTAAATTGCTATGCTATTGATTTATACTCGTGAACCTCTCTCTCTCTCTCTCTCTCTCTCTTAGACAATAGATGACGTTATGATACACATGGCGCTGATGTAGCTGAATACACCTATCCATTTCCGTTAATGACACGGCGTTTAGCGCTAAATTTAATTCTTATGACGTCATATTAGGCAGGACTGTAATGATTTCATTATAGTAGAGTCATTTCTACTTTTCTATTTTCACTTTGTGCCTAATAACAAATAATATATAGTGCTAAGGCTCGTACTGAAAAAGTACATTAATACAAAACTGATACCATGGATTCCCGCTTACATTATCACGGATAAAAATGGAATATTACCATGCATATAATTTCAGTATTTGCAACTTCATGCCAAAATTCGGAATATAAAATGTCGAGCTCTAGTTTGCATGACCACAATACGCTGTAACGGTGCAAAAACAAGTCTTAAGGGCAGGAGGGCTGAGACATGAAATTCGCCGTCAAAGCGATGGAATAAAGTGCAGTCAATAAAATTCCGATGTTAAAGCGAAGCTGATACTCTACACCGATTATTAAGTAACTATTAAAGTTGGAACAAGGCATTAAACGAGCCGCCTTCCTTATAAAGATCACAAAGGACCAAGAACAAGCTCTCAAACTACTACGATTTACAGCATCACCGATTTTAACGTCCAAGATATATACCGAACAACAAGCAAACTATGAAAATTTTTCACATGATAGGTTAAAAAGTTTATAAATATCTTTTTTATTATAATTTTACGACGTTTATCAGAGGTCAAAGTAATCAATTATACATAATTCTTTATTAAATTATACAGGTATTATTTATGTATTTAATTATTAATTAATTAATTTATTTATTTATTTACTCATTTATTCATGGTTGAAAAAATATATTTACAGATTTTAGTTTCTGTATATTGAGAGAAGTAACAATCATATGCCAAATATTTCAAGTATTTCTGAATTTTATGATGCAACAGTAATTCGTGCATATAGGTTTACTGAGTCAAAATTAACCCTTCCGCTGATTGATAGTTTTAGTTGATTTGGGTTTTTATTAATTTTTCTGTCATATCGCGACGGTGAAGAAGGAAATCATCATCTCTTAAACACGGTGGAACAATACTGGAATCGAACTCGGATCGCCTTCAACTCTTCGTTATAGAATATGATGTTGGCCTTTCTATGGCTCGTATTAAAACGTAACATCAAGAGGGTTTCAAGTGTTACGTTTATGACGTCATAAACAAGTACGTTATTCGTCGGACGGGTGTCGGAATCTCAACGAAATCGTTTAATTTTGTAGAAAGTCCCGACAAAGCAAATTACGTATTTCTTTTTGACGTCATAAACGCAACACTATGACAATACATGTCACATAGTTTTATATGCCTTACTAGGAAACCTGACCTATAGACTGGTGCTGATTTATAAAATGTTAAATGGTTTTTATCTCGCATTTTTTTTTATAAACGCCACACAAGAATTATTCTTACCTATAAAGTGGCAGTCATTGGTAAATGGGAAAGGACACCAAAGTAAAAGGAGAATACGACCAACATTAGTTTGGTATAGTGGCATATCTTCCCAGTTTCTTTGGATTAAAGCGCAGTAAAGGGAGGCTGCAGTGAGTTGTAATGCAGCGCCCCCCCCTCTCAAAAAAGGGGCAAAAGAACAAAGAAAAACTCTTTACAAACCACCCCCTTCCTCTTCTTGTGACTACAAAACCGAGGTTTATATGACGTAACGACAACACTGGGTGTGCCGTAATATATAACACCAAACCACGGTACCAAGGTTCATACCAAAATTACATGAGATGTTTCTAAATGATGTATCCAAGATACAAAGATAAGGAGGGAAAACAGATTGTATCCTTTCACATCATAATGCTTTATTTGTCAAGTCTGTCAGAAAATATTACTTCATGAGATTTAACTATTACAGCATCTATCTTAAAGAGACATGACGGAAATTCGATATAGACTAAAATTATATATTTTCTCCCCACGTTGCCATCTTAAATCCTCTTTATCAATCACATCATTTGTATTGAGAGTGACACTTTTCATTTTTGATATCGTGATGTAAGAAGTGAACAGCCATGACTCATCAGTCGGGAATGGAATCGTAACTAGGTCAAACACAGAGGAACCAAGGACATAACTAGGTTAAATGCAAAGTAGTTTAGGATGTCATTGGTGGGACTGGTGGCCGCTTAGAAGTGAGGTGTAATACATATATACATATGTACTGTGAGACTCTATTTGTTTTTGTTTTGTTTTGTTTTGGGTGTTTTTGTTTTTTTTGGTTTTTGTTTTTGTTTGTTTGGGTTTTTTTCTTAGAACTTGTATTGATGCGACGAACTGAAAGTTTTGTTAGAATTTAGAAAGTAAAGATAGAAGAAGAAGAAAAAATTATTTTATCTTACTTAACAGATATGGATGAAACAGCTAGACGTTAGGATGACTTAGTATCAGATATAATTTCATGAGCGTCGTAAAAATGCAAAACATATGTAATTTTCGACTAGTATGAACCATAAGACGCCTCATATAAAATTCTACGAGGCCATATTTTTGTATTTTACTCACCATTTACAGCGTTATCCGGTATTAAAATTCATATCCTTCTGATAATATCCACGAGAGAGATTGACTGTGGCCAGACATAGAATTCGAAGGTCCTCATTCAAATCACAAAATGTAAGGTCCAGTACAGTGGAAAGAGAAAATGAGCGGAGAAGTATGGACTTCATCGTACGGACAGAAAATCTGAACTACACTAATCATTTGAGGAAAGTGTGAATAGAACGTTCACTCGCTCTTAAATTGCGAACTTATTTTCCAACTAAAAGCGAAATAAGGGTAATTTTACCAATTTATTCTAAGTTCTTTGACAGAATAAAACCCCCAAATGGCTGTTATTTTATCATTGATTCGAGTAACAAGTGAATTGCAATTTTATCCTATTTGATCCTTCTAAAGGGCGAGTTAAGATAAATAGAAAAGATAGCCCTCAAATTGCCGTCTTTACCTCCAAATTAGACATTTCGCCCATCAATAAATGCGGGCCATAATCATTTCGTGTTGTTATTAGTCTGATGAATACAATATTCAGCTAAATAAGTATTCTCACTTTCAAATGCTTGGTTAAAATACATGGAATGCTTTAAATTCACCCTGTATTATTCTGTCTTATTCAATTTAGTTATGTCATAATTACGTGGCTTCCGTGGGGTCGATTACTTTGGCTTTTAAAGCAGAATTACTTTGCTCTTTTGAGATATTGAATTTGATTGAATTTGATATCGTGTAATATAAATTGGTTTTGAACGATGAGAACGTTTAACTGGAATAAAGTGACGGACCATTTATTCGAACTGTTAGGATAAATTCCTATTGGACTTGATGGATTTGGAGACATGTAGATGATTTCGGAGATTAAAACAATTTTACGATGTATGTTTTGGAGCTAGTTTTAGTGTTATTCTGTAGGAGTGTGTGTGTGTGTGTGTGTGTGTGTGTGTGTGTGTGTGTGTGTGTGTGTGTGTGTGTGTGTGTGTGTGTGTGTTTTATTATTGTTCAGTGGGAATATGTGTGTCTGTTGTGGAAATCGGATCGGTATCTCAGATTTTTCTTTTCATACGGATGGTTCATATAATAATAAGGTGTTTTTCCTTGAGGGGAATAGTGCCACAGTTACATCATAAACAGTGTTGGATTAAGGGAGGGGATGAAGGACGCTTATGGGGCACCACGCAAATAATCAATAACACAGTAAAATGAAAGATAATTCCGGATTTACAATCGCAAAGCGGAAAAGGGTGGACCCCTCTCTCGACGAAATTTCTGGATCTGCGCCTTGATATCAATAGCTCCCTTCAGTGACCCATGTAGGACCTACTTTATTTTGAGTGACCCTTGTTGAATCTAGTGACCAATGTTGCCTCTACTTCTCTCGTAATATACAGTACAAAGGTTATATCGTTCTCCATGCAGCACAAGTTGAGTTATAAGGTAGTTCTAAATTTTTCAGGCATGAAGCCCCATACGTATTGTAACACTGAGGAGTGGCCTTTTTGTCTTTAATGTTAAGATATATGTTAACACACAGTTGTTTCCGGCATTCAAATAGTTTACAGATGGCGTATCACAAAACATGTATTGTTCGGATTTCTGCCTTATTTTCACGCTATTCCTGTCGTTCACTGATGTAACTATATTGGCACGTGTGTCGTGGAATGGGGTCAAAAAGCGCGCACAAGTCGAAACCGCACCTCCGTGATTAAATCGGATCGCTCGTGCACTACTCGAATGGAACCCTCAAATCTTTGTACAAATCTTAACTTCTGTAGCGACAAAATTCTGTCAGTTTAATTTCCCATTTCATACCCCTTTTATCCATCCAGCTAATTTAAACGTAATGTAACAGCAATTTCTAAGGCCCTGACTCTAAATTAGGTCCATTACATCTGTCTCTCCCGCTGGGTGGCGCTTTGTAATGTTCACATCTCGCGATCGGCACGTGACCTTGTGCTCATGTCACTGCGAGATTTGGCCGCTGGCTACAGCCGGAGAATGCGTTCACTGCATCCGTACTTCCACTGAAGACAACACCGTAATAGGGTGAAATTCTGCCATTTAATTCTTCACCGGAGGTGTCCGATTATTTAAGAATTGTTTTGAAATTATTTATGGGCTCAGGGACAGTGAAATCTCGTCTTCCTCGATGTTTGTTTCTTGTGTCTCTTTCCCTGTAATTGACGTCATCGTGAATTACTCACGCACGGTTATCCATCAAGTCTCATGAATTCCTACGACCATCTGACAACGGAGGTTGTCCATAACTTTACTACGACCATCTGACAACGTCGCGGAGGTTGTCCATAACTTTACTACGGCCATCTGACTACATGGGGGAGGTTGTCCATAACTTTACTACGGCCATCTGACTACATGGGGGAGGTTGTCCATAACTTTACTACGGCCATCTGACTACAAGGGGGAGGTTGTCCATAACTTTACTACGGCCATCTGACTACATGGGGGAGGTTGTCCATAACATTACTACGGCCATCTGACTACATGGGAGAGGTTGTCCATAACTTTACTACGGCCATCTGACTACATGGGGAAGGTTGTCCGTAACTTTACTACGGCCATCTGACTACATGGCAGAGGTTGTCCAAAACTTTACTACGGCCATCTGACTACAAGGGGGAGGTTGTCCATAACTTTACTACGGCCATCTGATAACATGGCGGAGGTTGTTCATATTTTTACTACGGCCATCTGACTGTTTTGGGAGGGGGGAGGTTGTCCATAACTACTACGGCCATCTGATAACATGGCGGAGGTTGTCCATAACTTTACTACGGCCATCTGACTATAAGGTGGAGGTTGTCCATAACTTTACTTCGGCCATCTGACTACATGGGGAAGGTTGTCCGTAACTTTACTACGGCCATCTGACTACATGGCAGAGGTTGTCCATAACTTTACTACGGCCATCTGACTACAAGGGGGAGGTTGTCCATAACTTTACTACGGCCATCTGATAACATGGCGGAGGTTGTTCATAACTTTACTACGGCCATCTGATAACATGGCGGAGGTTGTCCATAACTTTACTACGGCCATCTGACTACAAGGGGGAGGTTGTCGATGTCTTTACTACGGCCATCTGATAACATGGGGGGAGGTTGTCCATAACTTTACGGCCATCTGACTACATGAGGGGAGGTTGTCCATAACCTTACTACGGCCATCTGACTACATGGGAGAGGTTGTCCATAACTTTACGGCCATCTGACTACATGGCAGAGGTTGTCCATAACTTTACTACGGCCATCTAACTACATGGCAGAGGTTGTCCATAATTTTACTACGGCCATCTAACTACATGTCGGAGGTTGTTCATAACTTTACTACGACCATGTGATAACATGACGGAGGTTTTCTGTAAATTTATTACTATCATTTGATAACATGGCGGAGGTTCTACGTAATTTTTATAAGGCCATCTGAGGTTCTCTGTACCTTTATTACGGCCATCTGATAACATAGCGGAGGTCTCCGTAACTTTTCTACGGCCCCCGATAACATGGCGAAGGTTCTCGATACCTTCATTCCGGTCATCTGATAACATGACAGGGCTTCTCCGTAACTTTTTTATGGTTATCTGACGACATCGCGGAAGTTCCACATAACGCGTCTACAGATCAATAAATTATTGCATTGATTGATTGATAGATTGACTATTGTTTTACGTCACTCCACGATTATTTCACGTATATGGTGACGGCATCTGTCTGATGCATTGCATACAAATTTATACCTTTGCAACGGACCCACCCGAAGCAGTGAGGGATCTGTTACGCGCCACGCCTACCGAGACACGGGACCTCGGTGTTTACTGTCTCATCCGAAAAACAGAACAAGGGTGCGTCCAGGGCGGGAGTCGAACCCGGGACCTCTCGATCACGTGCCAAGCACCTTATTCACTAGGCCACAACGGATTACGAATTATTGCAAAAATAATATTCTGTATCAAAAGCCTTGACAGTCCAATGTCGGTCGCAAATACCTATGCGTTCATTTGCAATGAATAAAAAGGTTCTTCATACAGTATGTGAGAATACTCATTTCAACACCATGGGTTGTTTTGTTACCTATTTCATAATCGTCATTAGGTTTCTGGCCATTGATGGCGGGTGTAATAACCTAACAATTGACTGTTATTCTGTGGTCGAGACACTTTGTTCACAATATCTGTGTATATCCACCTTATATATGCAATACTGAACTGCCTATGTGTTGACTTTGTGGCTTTCATGGCCGGTGTGACTGGACAAACAAGAGACGCTTACTCATCCCGGGTACCTGTTCTTACCACCGATTTCATATTGCACCATATGTCTACTGCAGTACGTTGTTGTTAGTGGTTAGACATATTGCACCATATGTCTACTGCAGTACGTTGTCACTAGTGGTTAGACATATTGCACCATATGTCTACTGTAGTACGTTGTCATTAGTGGTTAGACATATTACACCATATGTCTACTGTAGTACGTTGTCATTAGTGGTTAGACATATTGCACCATATGTCTACTGCAGTACGTTGTCGTTAGTGGTTAGACATATTGCACCATATGTCTACTGTACTACGTTGTCATTAGTGGTTAGACATATTGCACCATATGTCTACTGCAGTACGTTGTTGTTAGTGGTTAGACATATTGCACCATATGTCTACTGTAGTACGTTGTCATTAGTGGTTAGACATATTGCACCATATGTCTACTGCAGTACGTTGTTGTTAGTGGTTAGACATATTGCACCATATGTCTACTGTACTATGTTGTCATTAGTGGTTAGACATATTGCACCATATGTCTACTGTACTACGTTGTCATTAGTGGTTAGACATATTGCACCATATGTCTACTGTAGTACGTTGTCATTAGTGGTTAGACATATTGCACCATATGTCTACTGCAGTACGTTGTCATTAGTGGTTAGACATATTACACCATATGTCTACTGCAGTACGTTGTTGTTAGTGGTTAGACATATTGCACCATATGTCTACTGTACTACGTTGTCATTAGTGGTTAGACATATTGCACCATATGTCTACTGTACTACGTTGTCGTTAGTGGTTAGACATATTGCACCATATGTCTACTGTACTACGTTGTCATTAGTGGTTAGACATATTGCACCATATGTCTACTGTACTACGTTGTCATTAGTGGTTAGACATATTGCACCATATGTCTACTGTACTACGTTGTCATTAGTGGTTAGATATAATGCACCATATGTCTACTGTAGTACGTTGTTGTTAGTGGTAAATCAAATCAAAGCCTTTGTGAGATAGTACTGACCTAGGAAATAGTCAATATATATAAAAGAATCTTACGTTTTCACCGATTTTAAATAGATAATGAAAACCTGGTAAGCATATAAAAAGTAAAGACATTTTAATGTCAATGTGCACAGATATGAAATACTTGATTCATTGTTACGGCTGAAAATGCTTTAATCATGTTTTACTGACAAGATGGTTGATTGTCAACTTATTCAGAACTCTTTCGTTCTTTCCAAATAAAGTAAGATGTGCCAAAATCAACACAACACTAACGGCAAGTGGGAAAATAACAACATGTTTATGGGAAAACATAAAATGGTATATTTTCGAAACATTCCTAAAATTTTAAAGTTGTAATTGTTTTTCTGAGTCAGATAGGTAACACTACAATATCACTGAATAGATAAATGTTCTGAATAGACACAGTCAGGTACACTTTGTACGTAACAAGCAGATTTATTCATAATTTAAAATATAAATGATAATAATGAGATTAGCATTCTGTATTTGCCCAAAGAGACGCGATCTTTATTCCTCGGCTTATTTTCGGACCTTGTAAGACTACTTAGAGTCTGAACGACCACAAGTTTCAATCTCTCATACAGAGGGCGCTACGCTACTCTTCGCTTTTCCCTTGTGTTAATGGTATAAGTTTATTGATTGATTTTTGTTTAACGTCACACCACGAATATTTCACGTATATGGTGACGGCATCTGCCTGATGCGGGGCATACAAATTTTGATCTTTGCAACGGTCAGGAGTCCAGCGCGATACCAATAGGTCACGCCGGCTTTAATGGTATAAGTGACTTACATGGTGTACCAAATGTTAAAAGGTTAATAGATGTTTAAAATCTATTATACCATTAAATGGGATTTTCCCCACTTTTACAAGAATCTTGCAAAAACAGCTTCAAGCCGATAACTGGTGGGAAAAGCGGAGAGTAGCGTAGCGCCCTCTGTATGAGACATTGTGTACAACTCACTGGTTACAGGGTGATCTGGATCAAAGACGGGTGAAAAAAAACCATTTGATTTAGCTGAATTGCAAAAGTCATCACATACATACAGAGCAAAGAAGAATAAACATATAATAAAAAGATATCAAGTACAAGTATATCTAATTGCAATTCAGTGTCGGCGCCGACTTAGGGCGGTCAGTTGAAGCGACAATCGTCACTCAAAGATAAAGTATGACCAGATATTACAATTGATTAGTATCAAAACCCTCACTGCCAAAAGCATGACATTGTGCTTACTACTCTTCAAAAATCTCGATGATAAAGTCGCCATTGTGATTTGGAAAGAGGGGAAAAGGCCACTGACCTAGAGAATACACCATTTATTCCAATCTTCATATTCTTATTATTATAGTATTTTATAACCTTATGATTCATACATAAGACATTTCAGTGCAACAAGATCTTTGATCACTTTGCATAACTCGACAAACTACAGATGAATGAATCTATATATAATTTAGCCTCAGATCTATGGAAGGTTGGAGACACCAATCCTCGCAAAATCTGTCATTGATGGCTAGCCCTTGTAATCCGTCTGTAGATCGACCAAGTAGCCTAATAGAGCAGAACAATCGACATAGCACTAGCTGTACAGCTCATCCATGGTGTTCCAAGACAAGAAAATTCCCACATATAACTGTTATAAAAATGTTAAAATTCAATCATTAAGCTATTTAAACTTGAGTGATTTTAATTTCTGTGCTTTTTGCATTTTTCATTTATAGATTTTAAATCTCGGTGGAACTTCCTTGACCTGCGGTGCGTGACGAGACGGTCTGTTGCACTTGCGCGCTGTATACCCTAATGTCATAAAGCGATAAAAGTATTTATTAGTCATTTGCGTAGTTTTTATTCCAAATTTTGTTACGCTATCTTAGTACTAGATATTTTGTTTGTATTCCTCGTTTCTCGTCATCTTCATATGTATGGATATTCATGCATTAATTCGTAATTATATATTTACACACAAAGTAATTTTAAATAAATAAATAGTAACTCAAAAGATTAATAAATAATAGATAAATATTCAGTAAATACTGCTATTAGAATATCTATGGCCCTCTTACATTAGGCGAGAAGATGAATGAATGCTCTCAGATCTATGTCTTTTGTAAAACAGTAGGGCGCTAGGGTTTTTCATTTTTAATTTGTCTAGAGGAAATGAAGGAAAATCTCAGAAAAACATCAAAAACATTACTTTACAAACAACAAAACAACAACATGTACCCCATATTTGACCTTCGACAATACAGCAAATTGGTTATAATCATGATTTCATTTATTCCTATGCATATAATCCGCATCTTAATGATCTTATACGTGTTTATTGCGTAGAGCAGAAAAACAATAGCAGACTGAAGAAATAATCACAAGTAAATGCGGACCGAGACCTGAAGAGATGTGGATAAACTCATTTATTCATTCGCATATTAATCTAAAGATGTTCACTTTTTAAATTCAAATCCCGAAATTTAATATAATTGGTTATGTTAGAGGAAAATGAAATTATCATAAACCTTGTTTGCGGAAATTGATCTTTTAAATCAAATAAAACCTTTGTTTTAATTAGACAAATTTCCTTATCTCCCTCCACAGTTAAAAGACTTAAACCAATAGATAAGATATGTATCTTTTTTATTAATCCAAACGAAAATGTCAGAATGACTTTTATTGCTTGAGTAAAAATCACACTTATACGATGTTTCTGTAAAATTCGGTAAGAGTGAAATCTAGAAATTAAGAAGAAAAAATGTTATCGGAATTTAAAGGTCAGACTGTAAATGAGCAGGGCAGTTCGTGAATAGGCAATGATTCATTAAAACAAAATACCTAGTCAACATTCGATAAAGAAAAGCAGAAAGAAACTGAAATGTCATTGTTGGTAAAACCCAGATTCACACTTCGTCCAAATACCGGAAACGGGGAGACAGTGTGATGCAAACGGTGCCGTATGTGGCAGAATATAATAGTCGAATCGTTCACGGTTATTGTATTGTTTCCGGTGTTAAATGAAAGCGAGAATGCGCTCTTTTTGAAGTGATGTCCATGGCCTTGGTGGAGACAGTTGATATGCCGGCAGTTCATTATCTCCCCGTTAGGGTTAAAGATATCCTTAAACGTTCTTGATAAATCAAATTAACAGTTCAGTTAATTATTCTCTTCTTGTTCTGGCATTTCCTTAATTGCAGTGTGTCTACACTGTAGGGTCTGTTAACAAGATATTCTACCAGACAGATTTAAATCTAATTATTCAGAAAATTAGAATGTGTACATAGTTAATTGAAAAGAAATGTTAGAATTATAGTATTATTATTCACTAATAAAAACATTGTCGACTTTAAATTGTAAATTTCCAGAAACGTTGAAGATTCTGCAGAAAAAGGTTATAAGTATATTATATTTATAGAAATATCGTTCGTTGTTTGTATGTTTATTGTCCAACATCTTGAATTTAAAAAGTTTAAAATTCGAGACCAGTCTTAATAAAAATGTAAATACCTAATACATTCTGAACAGTGTTATTATCAAACACATATCTAACGGTTTCCTTTTTTTCTTTATTTTACCTGTAAGTTAACGGCAACATCGTTATAGCAGCGGAGTACAGGGTACGCGGGGAAATTCACTGACCCTCGGTCGTATCTCTCCTAGTCCGACCGAGAATCCGTCCCAGATTTGACCGCAATGAGAGACCTCCATGAATACATTACTGCCTTTGCTTTCTTGGACAACGAAGCCCTAAAAATATGTGGACATTACAGAAATATTTCTAAATTTCGATTAATTTCAGGATCCCAGTTTTTCCTGCCAATACATGATGACAGTCGGCTAAAATGGCGGCCACCTCGTAAAATAAAGATTAAAAAATTGACATGGACTAAAGTAGCATGGACATTTGTACAGACATTGTGTAATTAAAAACAAAGTGTCTGATGTCATGTGTTCATAGTTGTGAGATATGAGCTATTGGACAACACATTTCACCAGTATATACCCCGCGGGTTCTGTCTAATGTCCGGGTTATATCCAATATATGTTACATACATCTTTGATTTATGCCATTAGACACGCCCTTCTCATTAGTGTCCGGTGAATAGGGTGAAATAACATCCCCGAACTCTAGTTATATACCGACAGTTTTATGTCAATATACGTACTTTAAAGATTTTCAATAAAACTCGCTTGTTGGCTATTTGAGTGTTCTAAGTACTATGGTGACACTTGTTTCAATATATTTCTTAAATAATTGTGGAGCATCTACTCTTTGGAAAACTAAAAAATGAAACAGATCTGTTCTTGAGTTGTGCTGTGCCTTTATACCCAGATTTCAGGAGGGGGGGGGGACAAGCCACTTTAGGGATTCTTTTTCTTCATTATCATCATCATTATTATTATTATTATTATTATTATTATTATTATTATTATTACCATTATTATTATTATCATTATTATTATTGTTATTATTATTATTATTATTATCATCGTCATTTTTCTTATTAATATTATTATTATTATTATTATTATTATTATTATTATTATTATTATTATTATTATTATTATTGTTGTTGTTGTTGTTGTTGTTATTATTATTGTTATTATTATTATTGTTATTATTATCATCATCATTATATATTTTGTCGTAAGTATTGGGTCTTTTCGATATGCAGAGTTATTTCCCATTTGAGCAGGTATCTGACGTCAAACCCTTGTGACGTCATGCAATTTCTATATCACTTCCCGTAATTTTACACCAGTTGCCATAGAACTGGTTGACGTCACAATGTTTTGACGTCAGATACCTGCTCATATGGACAATAACTTAGTATAACGAAAAGACTCAATTTACTCGTTTAATATGCATCATACGTTTAACTTTAGAATTTGGTTTGTTACCAATCCATGCCCCTCAACAAAAAATTAATCATGCTATAAATTTTAACAACGTCAGAACCAGAATCAAGGTCGAAATATTCATTTAAAAATATATATCAAAATATTTTACAGAAATTATAAGAGGAAATACTAGATTGTTGTCGACAATTTTGAATTTTATTCAGCTCATGTTTTAAGTATAAAAATGAATTATACAGAATTTTTCCGTTTAGTAACATCTGTTCCAAGATGTAAGATTTCACATACTGTATAAAACATGGAATCATAGGGTGCAAGTTCACCATGGTTCAATATGATTTGTTTCATACCTGGGGTACAATCTATGAAATGTGAGCATGATAAATCGAAGAACCTGTACACGTGTCTAAGAATCCGGTGCATAGATGCGGCACTGAGATTCCAGATATTCAAACACTGTATGAAAATAAAAAGAAAAGAGACTTGCCACGATTTACAGCCTCTGTTTTGAATGAGAATTGTGTTTAATTTCCTTTTTATTTTAGTTAATGCAGCGTTAATTATGACTTTTCATAACAACCGGAAGTTGTAATACGACATTTTCCGGACGAACGGTGCGTAGTTTCCGACTTGGTTCCGATGTTTATCGAATCAATTTTTCCGAACACTGCGCAACGTTATCTGAATATTGATCTTACGAATTTAAACAATAAATGGCCTTTTCTGGTCTCTTTTCAATAATGCAATTGTGTTTTCTTGCTTAATTAAACTCAGAATTGCACGCGCATGTTTGAAATTAAATCTTAACTGGTCACGTGTCTTCTCGAGAGACTGCTGATTTTGAATTTAACGACATGTTTTCAATTCAGTTTCCACGGAAACATTCAGATACGCATAAGATGACTTCTGATATTGGTGATCAATACGATTGTCGAACATACCCTAATATACTGCTTCATGCTACAACATGTAGCATTCAGGTTATACAGGTGAGGAAATGACACTTTGGAAACACATATGTGACATGAAAGAAGAAATACATCAGCGCTGTATGACGATAAATGCAAAAAAAAAGAATAAATGCAATTTTTATAAAATAAAAGGGGGGGGGGGATTTTTATCACCCCCCCCCCCCCCCCCAATAAAAAAAAAACCCGAAACAAAAAAAACAAAAAACAAAAAACAAAAAACAAAAAAAAAAAAACCAAAACCACACACACAACACACACATACACAACACACACACACATAGGAAAAAGTGACTTAATTGACCAACTGACGAATATATTTGTCAGTAACGGAACATAACAAGCATGTCCACTCATCTATGAGGTATGTAATCTTTTAAAAATTGATCACTATACGAACATAAAATGAATTAGAAATCATAACTGTCCTTATCAGCCTTTTTGTCTTATAGTATTAAATAAACGAATCCTTTTTTTAAAATGTCCGAGCGATTTGAGGAAGTGATATTTTAAATGTTGTGCATGGACTTTCAACAGTCGTTTTGAATAGAAATACTTACTTTTGAAATAAATCAGAGGTGCATTTTAATTTATGACTGTAAGTGACTCTATGAATCTGAGTCGTAACACTCTTGCAAGGGTCGTTAAAAAAATCTTAAAACCTACTGAAAGTACGAATAATCATCTAACAACAACTGAAAGTACAAATAATCATCTAACACCAACTGAAAGTACGAATAATCATCTAACAACAACTGAAAGTACGAATAATCATCTAACACCAACTGAAAGTACGAATAATCATCTAACAACAACTGAAAGTACGAATAATCATCTACCAACAACTGAAAGTACGAATAATCATCTAACAACAACTGAAAGTACGAATAATCATCTAACAACAACTGAAAGTACGAATAATCATCTAACAACAACTGAAAGTACGAATAATCATCTAACACCAACTGAAAGTACGAATAATTATCTAACAACAACTGAAAGTACGAATAATCATCTACCAACAACTGAAAGTACGAATAATCATCTAACACCAACTGAAAGTACGAATAATCATCTAACAACAACTGAAAGTACGAATAATCATCTAACAACAACTGAAAGTACGAATAATCATCTACCAACAACTGAAAGTACGAATAATCATCTAACAACAACTGAAAGTACGAATAATCATCTAACACCAACTGAAAGTACGAATAATCATCTAACAACAACTGAAAGTACGAATAATCATCTACCAAAAACTGAAAGTACGAATAATCATCTAACAACAACTGAAAGTACGAATAATCATCTAACAACAACTGAAAGTACGAATAATCATCTAACAACAACTGAAAGTACGAATAATCATCTACCAACAACTGAGAGTACGAATAATCATCTAACACCAACTGAAAGTACGAATAATCATCTAACAACAACTGAAAGTACGAATAATCATCTACCAACAACTGAAAGTACGAATAATCATCTAACAACAACTGAAAGTACGAATAATCATCTAACAACAACTGAAAGTACGAATAATCATCTAACACCAACTGAAAGTACGAATAATCATCTAACACCAACTGAAAGTACGAATAATCATCTAACACCTACTGAAAGTACGAATAATCATCTAACACCAACTGAAAGTACGAATAATCATCTAACAACAACTGAAAGTACGAATAATCATCTAACAACAACTGAAAGTACGAATAATCATCTAACACCAACTGAAAGTACGAATAATCATCTAACACCAACTGAAAGTACAAATAATCATCTAACAACTGAAAGTACGAATAATCATCTAACACCTACTGAAAGTACGAACAATCATCTAACAACAACTGAAAGTACGAATAATCATCTAACAACAACTGAAAGTACGAATAATCATCTAACACCAACTGAAAGTACGAATAATCATCTAACACCAACTGAAAGTACAAATAATCATCTAACAACTGAAAGTACGAATAATCATCTAACACCAACTGAAAGTACGAATAATTATCTAACAACAACTGAAAGTACGAATAATCATCTAACAACAACTGAAAGTACGAATAATCATCTAACACCAACTGAAAGTACGAATAATCATCTAACACCAACTGAAAGTACGAATAATCATCTAACACCTACTGAAAGTACGAATAATCATCTAACACCAACTGAAAGTACGAATAATCATCTAACACCAACTGAAAGTACGAATAATCATCTAACACCAACTGAAAGTACGAATAATCATCTAACACCTACTGAAAGTACGAATAATCATCTAACACCAACTGAAAGTACGAATAATCATCTAACACCAACTGAAAGTACGAATAATCATCTAACAACAACTGAAAGTACGAATAATCATCTAACAACAACTGAAAGTACGAATAATCATCTAACACCAACTGAAAGTACGAATAATCATCTAACACCAACTGAAAGTACAAATAATCATCTAACAACTGAAAGTACGAATAATCATCTAACACCTACTGAAAGTACGAACAATCATCTAACAACAACTGAAAGTACGAATAATCATCTAACAACAACTGAAAGTACGAATAATCATCTAACACCAACTGAAAGTACGAATAATCATCTAACAACAACTGAAAGTACGAATAATCATCTAACACCAACTGAAAGTACAAATAATCATCTAACAACTGAAAGTACGAATAATCATCTAACACCAACTGAAAGTACGAATAATCATCTAACACCAACTGAAAGTACGAATAATTATCTAACAACAACTGAAAGTACGAATAATCATCTAACAACAACTGAAGGTACGAATAATCATCTAACAACAACTGAAAGTACGAATAATCATCTACCAACAACTGAAAGTACGAATAATCATCTAACAACAACTGAAAGTACGAATAATCATCTAACACCAACTGAAAGTACGAATAATCATCTAACACCAACTGAAAGTACGAATAATCATCTAACACCAACTGAAAGTACGAATAATCATCTTACAAGTATGTTTATCTCTACAAGTATTTGGATAGGAATTTCTTGCGCATGATCATACTTTGCAGTTGAATATAATATATATCATCTTCTAACTTATCAACAGGTTTTGTCAAAATTGGGAAAGGCTTCTTTCTCTATGCAGTTTGGAAGGGTAAAGAATATGAAAATTACGACCATCTGTGTTTCGGTATGTATTGTATTTATACACGCACTTGCCCTAACGTGTACAATCATTATAATATTAATTAACTATATTCGAGCAGCATCAATCATTACACATGTTGTAAATGACATACATGTGTACCTCTTTAGATATATTATCTTTTTTCAAATGTTTCAATTAAATCTATGCTACACCAAAACAGTTTTTGCTTGTAATGAAATCGGTAAAAGGCGTAGATAAAATCTATCTGTTACAAAAACCTCAAGATGAAATGTTTTGGGATATCGACATTTGACATGAGATTTCGGATGAAACACTTCAAAGGAGAAAGCAACTATTTTCAAATTGCATTTGAAGATGCAATCTTTATAAATGACTTTTTTCAATATTAGAAACTTCTCTGGGCCAAGATACCGTGTCGTGTCGTTACTCTGTTCATCAATGGACGCTCAGTGAGTCATGTCGCACTGAAATTGACGATTTTGTCACAAAATAAAAATATACAGGGTACCGAAAAATACCCCAAAATATAACATTGGGCTGCTCTACATTTATAGTTTAGTAAATGCATCTAAGCTAAAACCGTATACAAACTTGATAATAATTAAATACATAAAAGACAAGTTACATTGATTTTTCAGAAAGAAGAGGCAAAACAGAGATAATTTATAAGTAAACAACACAATTTATAATGGTATTCTTATAAAACACTATGACTAAAGGCATCATACTCTTAAAAGTAAACGTGTATGTATCTCGAAATCCAAGTACAAATAGAGTTATACCGAATAAAAAAGAATCGAATCTCTGCTGTGTATAATGAGAAATAGATGACTCTCCAGTTTGGGAAACAATTAAACTCAGATCAAAACGGTAAATGAAAAAACGATGAAACCAAAATCACGTGACTTGTAAGCGTATCCTGCCAGCTAACCACACTCGCCACGTGAGATTCCAAAGTGAAATTTGTGTCATATGTGAAAGATATATTATCAATGTAAAAGACATCAACTAACTAGATATACAAGTAAAACCCTTACATTATTATTGTGTAAAATCGAAATTTAAAACTTTTCGGAACATTTAAGCGTAAGGACCTGGGGTTCACGGAAACGAGTTATATGATGACAAAATATCAAAATGCCCCTTCGATAGCCTACAATATCCAAATAAGTTTACAATTTATACCATAAAATCTGACCTGATTAAGTTTTGTTCATGCTCACGCATTATATAAACTGATTACACCGTATTGGTCGGGAAGCCTATTATTTGTACATGGACTAAAGTAAAGCATAGAAACTGGGAGTCGTTTGTAACTTTTAGAACGCATGCGAACTTAGTGGGGTAAGTGAGAAAATCCGACAGTGCGCTTGCAGAGGCAACAGGTATGTTTTTTTTCTGTCAACGTCGTACCAAGATATCAGATAAACACACACAGAGACAACAAACAATCTAGTCCAAGGGTTGGGTCTGTCGTGATCTGTTCTTATGCATCATTATCTTACAATGTCACCCTTATGATCTAAACATAGAAATAGTGACTAAACATTGAAAGGGGAGGGACCTTGAACTCAAATTTTGGAACCCCATAAACCGTTATAGATCTGATGACCATTTACCGCCATCGTCATAAGATGGAAGTCAGATAAGACAAGGAAATAGGATTACCATTTATAACCGAGTGTCGACTAGAGGACGGCGCTAAAATCCTCGTGACCTTAGATGTATAAATGTTTTTCTCTCTTTTACAAGGGAGATAATTATCATTTGGTTTATTGGTTGCTGACACGTAAGATATAAACAACCTTCAATTGATAGAAGAAATACGAGACTTCTAAAAATAAAGATATAGGAAAATAAAAGGTACTTTAGCTATTGATAAAAGGGTAAAGGAATATTGTGATGATGATGGTGATGATAATGATGATGATGATGATGATGATGATGATGGTGTTGGTGGTGATGGCACTAGTAGTAGCAGTAGTAGTAGTAGTAGTGGTATTGGTGGTGGTAGTAGTAGTAGTAGTAGTAATGGTATTGGTGGTGGTGGTAGTAGTAGTAGTAGTAGTAGTAGTAGTAGAAGTAATAGTATTGGTGGTAGTAGTAGTAATATAAGAAAAGGAATTGAAGCTGTCGTTGTTGTTGTAAAAGTTGTTGGTCGATATTGTTGCCTCTTTTGTTGTTGATAATGATGTTGTTTCTTCTGTTGTGTCTAATGCTATTGCCGCGGTAGTAGTTATAGGAGGAGGAATCAGTAGGAACAGCATTAAAACATTCGAGTTTCAACAGGAAACACACACTATGTATCAGTCCCTTATTTATATACATTGCATGATCATTTATTTTTTCTGTAGGGACCTTTCACGCTTGATTATCTACGAGATCAATCCTCACGAGATTTTAAAATCAAAATTAAAGTTTTTTCTTCAGTCTTTTATTGGCTTATCTCTTTATCCAATGCCAACTATTCCCAGTCGCACGGGAAATGCCACGTTGCTATATTAAATGACATTTATACAAGGTTTGATTAGTCGAAGGGAAATTCTATAGCCATTTGCAAATAAAATATATGGAAGAAGTTGTATATAGTATACGAAAGTACAACGTTACGATAATATAAGGTCAGAAAAGGGGTTAAAGTATCACAATTTGAAAACTTCATTTCGTATATCGAAGAATATATATATATATATATATATATATATATATATATATATATATATATATATATATATATATATATATACACATATTTTGTTTATTTAGCTTTAAGCACAATACATGCTTTTAGCATAACAAATATGAGAATTTACATACAAGAACGTAAAAGTAATTCCAACGGGTATTGATAAATTCCGATAATTCTTAATTGCTTCATGTATTAGATAAATACATTGTTAATGAAAACATTACTGATTTTTCTCTTAAGTAGTAAAACAGACATCCAAGACTTTATTGATATTGATTTTGAAGATATGACAAAGAGAGGCCGTCAGTCAAATAATGCAAAATGCGGCGTCTCAGTAATTTTCCTATTATTTTATGTGTTTTATTATAATTCAAAAACATTATGAATATTGGAAATATAAATTCAAATAGAAAAGAAGCATAACAAAAATGGTATAAATGTTTGGGTAATAATTGATTGAATTGAATATTTATTTACGTCTTTGCATGATTATTTCAGGTATATGGCGACGGCATCTACCTGATCCACGGCATAGAAATTTTTATCTTTGCTACGGACCCACCCGAAACAGTGAGGGATCTTTTACGTGTCAAGGGACCTCGGTTTTTTTCTGTCTCGGTATACCTACGGTGGGAGTCGAACCCGGAGCCACTCGGTCACGAGTCGAGCACTTTACCCACTGAGTCACATCGACTTTTAGGCAATCATCTCCAGGTCACGAAAACATTAAATTTCTTTAGACACTTTACATTCCGATTTCTAAATGCGCTGAAAATTTGTCCTTTGTGTTGACTAGATGGAACATGTATTAAGATATAAATATGATTTTTATGTAAAAGAAAATGGAAAGTTTAAAAAATTTTAATGCCAAAGTTTCTAAATGCATAACTTTATGTCCAGGAATAGATTATCTTTAAAAACATAGAATATAATTAGAGTTACTTCCCTTTTCCAATGTCTCGGCGGTATATGGCTGAATATTTCTGTACATGTCATTCAATTCATATAAGAAGTCATTTTAAATAAAGATGCTTCTAACGCAGCTTTGTAAAAAGTCGGGTTTTACTTTTAAGATGATAGACAAGGAAAGTAACCCCAGTTAAATTGTATGTATTGAAAATTATCGATAGGCATTTTGTGAATTTGATATACAACTTTTCTGAGTAACTGACTACGCAACACTGGCTCCTTCAAATGCACTAAGCTATAGTAGGGAGGAAGCGCATTCACCTTTATTCTAGTAGTATTTCTAAAATTATCGAAATTGTGAATGTATTTGAAATATTGTGTACGACTTGTTTTGAATTTTAATTTATGACGACATAAATCCTATGTTAATTGTTACTCCAGACATCCGGGCACTGCAATTATTCTACATCTCACTGCCGCACATTTTACACTGTAATAGATCCAAATTGAAAACCAATCATGCATTAATGAAATTAAACTATATTTACAATAGAAAATTCATATAACAAGTTCTGTAATTGCTTCGTCTTTATTTTTGTAAATCATACAATAAAAACCCCCCTTTGATAGATAAAGTATCAACCACAAATACATTATCTTCGCTGAATGAATCTTTTCTTGTGACCTATGTTTGGCAAACGATCTATTTGTCATTTTTCTTCTATATTCTATGTATTACATCAGAAGCATAATTGATTCTATCTCAATCAAACTATGACAGTACAAAAGATCGAATCCTTCGATAGAATTAACGCATTTTCGCCACCTTAGGAATAAAACTGCGCTTCTTACAAACTTTCAATTGACCACGCTTATTTTGTCATCGATAATTGGCGAAACAAACCGATAAAATCGTCACCTTCAAATTCGGATTCCTACTTGCAATAATTTATGTTGATCAGAGATAAAAGAGCGTCAGAACACAATATACTTAATTGGAGAATTAGCGTGCGACATAATGATACGATTGTCCAGAAAACCTTGGCGGCCTCCGTTACTAAAACTAACAAAGAGCGTCGTGTTCTAACACGAGCCTGTTATCTCATCAACCCTTTGTTTTAAAGATATGTTTTCAAATAATTACACCGTTACTTTAAGTTTATCTATATCATTCCTTCTGAATAACAGGTATTGAATTTGGCTTTGGAGTGATAATTAGTAAGTTCTTGTCCGTACACTAAAGTCAAGATGTAATTCCGAGAGTATTTTGCAAAACATAATTAAAATGAGTTCTAGACCAGAAAGGGAAAGAAAGACTTGAACAATATCTTTTTATAAGCGATAGCCCTACTTAAAACACTCAGTATGAACTTTATATAGGTAATCTTTATAATACAAGCTATTCATGTTAAAGATGTATGTATGTATGTATGTATGTATGTATGTATGTATGTATGTATGTGTGTGTGTATGTGTGTATGTACATGTATGTATGTATGTATGTATGTATGTATGTATGTATGTATGTATGTATGTATGTATGTACGTATGTATGGGTGTATGTATGTATGTATGTGGCACCTACTTGGTGCAGTGCACAGAAATTTAGACTTTTGCGAACAACCGAAGTAGTGAGGGATCTTTTACGTGCCACGTTTACCATTCCACGAGACCTCGGTTTTTACTGCCTCATACGAAAGACAGGACACGAATAAGCCTCCCGCGGGAATCGTGCCTTCTCAGTCAGGACACAAGCAACTGACAAGCACCCAACCGACTGAGCTACGCCGACGCTCATGCGACATCTCAGAGGAATCCTGGAGTTATTTGTCCGTCTGTCCGTTTATTCATTGTTTCACACCATATTTCCATGAAAATGTCTTTATTGATATGGCGGCTACA
The DNA here is from genome assembly GCA_035048485.1 of Pteria penguin. Taxonomy (NCBI): domain Eukaryota; kingdom Metazoa; phylum Mollusca; class Bivalvia; order Pterioida; family Pteriidae; genus Pteria; species Pteria penguin. Next base: position 19,449,045 of record CM068584.1, read on the forward strand.
TCTGCTGGATGTATCACAGAGACATTTAGACCTATAAGGCATAATATGTAAAGTCGTATGCAATAGATTCATTTTCGTTAACTAGTGTATATTTAAACTCAATTCGTAAAAGAACAATTAAAAAGCCACTTGGCTCCTTTAAAAATTAAATTATGGAGCTGTGTGTAAAGATAAAGATCAGATCTAGCGTCAAGGATACCATGATTATTTCATTCATGACACGTCGACTTTCTCTGCATTCCTTGACTCTAATCTAGTGAAAGTGAGCTGAAATGTTAGCTATTTCGTCTGGCATGCTAGAAAGTCAAAATTGATATTTCTAAAAATCACGTCGCCACACTTCTGCTGGTCTTCAAAGAGTTTTCTTTGATAGGAAAATTGCGGGTTGGCACAAGCTTTTACAATGCTCATGACCCTGACGACTAACTTTCTCGATGAAAAATAACATGAGATCGAATTTCCTCCGACATCTTATCTTTTTAAAATACCGTTTTCATTAGAAGGTGTTTTGATGATTAGTCTGCTTCAGTTAACTTATCAGGATCAGCGAATGGCGATTGTACTCAATTTAACGTCATGAAGACAATGAAGCGAGGACAAACGAAGCATTTTTGTGAATGATGACTCTGAGCAAACGGCAACGAGTCTCTGCAACAACAAACGTCGAGACCTTCTTCTCATTAGAAGTGATTAGACAAAAATTAGCCGGGAAAACTACCCCATCATTATTTAAAAAGTAAAAGGTGAATGAGGACCCATTTAAATCTACATTTCAAAGCGCTTTCCGATTTTACACTTTGAGTAAATTTAAGGTTAAATTCAAAATGGTTGAAAATTGCAATAATCCGTGTGCGAAAGTGTCAAAATTGCAGCCGATTTCCGTTAATAGATATGAAATGAAAAGAAAAAATTAAGATTAAATAATTATTTGATGTTGTCGCCGTGAAAAGGTTAAATACTTAATAGCTCTAAAAGTAAAAGTTGTAAACCATATCTAGTTCCAGATCATGATTGTACCAGTGATTATTATTGCATGAATTTAGTTGCGTAAGGACCTAGAGGCCGTTGATGTTCCTTATTAAAATTTTCTTTCTTTTTCACAAGTACGTGTTGAATGTGTCTAAAAATGTGCGCTTCGGTATTTCTGGTAGGTATGGCTAGTCAAACAGGAGATGCTTACAGTATTTGCTGTCACTTCTGATTTTCAAACAAATGCATGTCTATGATGGAGCGATACTGGATATCAGTGATAGAGTGGCATAGCTCGAGTTATATTCGTGTCTCTATATGACTATATGTACGTTCTGTGTGGATCAAAGACCTAAGTTTAAGATTTTTATTTTGTTATTATTTTAAGTAACTCCAAGATTATTGGACATATATGATAGCGGCACCTGCCTGGTGCATTGCTTCATTATTTTGTCCTATGCTGCGGACCGTCCTAAAAGCGTGAGGGATATTTTATGTGCTAACGTATACCGTGACACGAGACCTAAGTTTATACCGTGAAGTGGGGCCTCGGTTCATACCATGACATGGTTCATACCTGACACGGGGCCCTAAGTTTATACCGTGACGTGGGGCCTCGGTTCATATCATGACATGGTTCATACGTGACACGGGGCCCTCGGTTCGTATCGTGACACGGGCCCTCGGTTCGTACAGTGACACAGGACCTAGGTTTATACTGTAAGACGGAGCCTCGGTTCATTCTGTCTCATCAGGAGGACATGCAGGAAGGCAGAATATGATAAATCACCTTAGTAAAATCTCAGCTTATGACGACAGCCGGAATCGAACCCAGGGCTTCAGATCTGAAATTCACGATTTCCACTGGACCACCCTTCCTCCAGAGTCTTGGAAAACTCCACAATCTAAACATAGAAATACATATTCAGGATTGATTTTGTCGTGTAAGTGTTTTAGGATAAGCATATGTACATGTACATTGGTATCTAAGTTGTCACTGCAAACATCAGAACATAATAACTTAAAACTCATTTATAGTAATCAAGGAAATGAATAAGTGATTACATGATCGGCGATTTGATTCGAAGCGAGAACCTTTCATGTTATAGATATAATCATAGATATCAGTAGGATGATTACATATAAAAAGAGGTGAGGGGTAGGGGTGGTGGAGACAGGTACACTTTTCAATGGCTAAAGTTCGTCGTGAAATTCAGTTAATTAATTTACTTAATATTTATTGATTATTTATGAATGTATTTGTTATAGTTTTTACCATATTGACATAACTTCTTATTCCCATAAATAAATCCGTTCAGATGGGATTTCAAAACACATCTTCACATTAAAATGCACATGTATCAAACATACTTTACAATGGGGCTTCAGTGTCCTACAGAACACCGGACAATACAGCCGGATATGGGAATCGAACCACAAACATTAGAAGTATTCTAACACGCTTTGATTTATCGTACAGCCTTTACCGCATGCAAACAGAAAACGAAATTTAAATAACCACCATTTTAGTGCAACCGCATATCCTATCGTATATAGATAGTAGATTTATGTAAGAGCATGCAATGCTTTATGATGGGGTAGATCTATATAAGGGCATTCGTACTTTAGTGTTTCTGCTAGAGCATAGTTCAATTTCGGGCAAAAGTGCAGAGTAAGGAAGGGAAGGGGACATAACATGAACGACCGCAGTCCTCAACGAACACATGACATTTGTCAGATGATGCTCCCATACCAAAGTAGAGAGGTTGGAATACCAATGTTTTATCGAAAATTTCATATATTATTATCAGAATCAGCCATCTCGTCTGCCTGATATTAATATTTTGAGGTTATTTTGGTTTATCGATACACGATACTGTGTCGGAAGGATGATGGCTAAAGCAAAGGGCAAAGGAAGCAGTAAAGAATCCAGGATATTAGAAAGATCAGATGGGGTGTAGTGGAAATCGAAATGAATATAGAACATGGCTATTTCATAATAATGAATTTACGTTGAAAAAGGGGGGAAAGGGGGGAGGGGTTGATCTTTCTCATTTTGTCACTGACAAAAACTAAATTATTTATATTTTTAAAGGAAGTAATAATCATAATAATTTAAAACTTGAATATACATCTACTGCGGTTTGAATGAGTGTACTACACATATATTTTATTTTAGTTTTAATTCATCACAATTTAGTCTACACTGCATCTTGGTGCTTTATGCCGGCAGATAAATACAAAGCACGCTGTCTGTATAAAACGGTTTATCAGATCTAGTTCTTGTCATTCTTCGCTCTCAAAAGCGTAAAATTGCCTCTTCAACTAATTGAGTTATCAAATTGTTCAGTTTTAATTTATCCCTTAAATTTAGACAAATTACAAAATTACAGGTATCCGTTTCAACTAAGTATTTGCAAAATAATCTGAACATTTCTCCCCGGATTAATTTGGCGAATCAAATGATAGGAGGGTCGGAATATTCCGTTGGTGAGATAGTGATGACATTATTTGCCTGCTAGATGATATACGATTAGATGCTAATGGATCCAGATATCATCTTGTTATCCTAGTAATGATTGGTGAATAAAATGTTAAATTTAGGCAATTATGTAAATTTTAATCGCACGAATGAATCTCTGTAAAATACGGATTTGAAAATTGCTCGTCAGTGATATTTCGAAGCGGTGATTTATGGAAGTTCAGAATTTCTTTCAGGAGAGAAAAGAACAGTAGCGTAATCGCTCTTATTATGATATGAATATTAAAGTTTTAGACGTGTATCGGATTTCTTTGGAAATTAAGTAATGAAATGTATACTTGTCTTTCGTTCGTGGGAAATACATGACTCCAGTATGCATAAATAGTGCGAAATATTGATTGTGACTTTGTTTGAAAATGATTCATAAACATAATGCATGTATTATCTACAAATCTTTAACATTGGTATTGTTGAACTGTGGTGTTCGAATTCTGCATTGGGTCATTTTGTAAGATAGAGTTACTTCCCTTTGAGCAGGTGTCTGACGTAGAACAATTATGACGTCAATCGGCTCTGTAGAAATCGATTTAATATTAATGGAAATGAAGGCATAAAATGACGTTTTTATAGAAAAATGTATGACGTCACAATGATTTTGACGTCAGATACTCAAACAAATAGGAAATAACTCTGTATTACAAAAATAGCTGATTGGCTTTTCAATATTAACTGTATTGGAAAAACGTTTAACCTTGATGTAAAACACGAAGTTTTCACATTTCTGACTTATGTATTTAAATAAAATATTTCTAGAGTTAATTCAAAGAAGGAATTGTATTTTTTTTTTTTTTTTTTTGTTATTATCATCATTATTATTGTTATTTTATTTATTTAACTATTTATTCATTAATAATTATTTTTAGCTCGTCCACATGTATCCAATCGACACTACTACTTATTTTGTCTGAAGTTGACACGGTTATTTTGTTGACCTTCATTATATATATAAATCTTGTCGACATTACTTTTTTTTTGCCATAGCCATATCAATTTTGTCAAGTGTCGGCACCAGTAATAGTGTTATTGACAGAACTGTTATATCTTGGCAGGTTTTAACCTTTTTGCATCTGTTGTATTGTCTGTTGGTATATTTATGAATGCTTTTACTTCTCATTTTATCTCTTTTTTATTCGTATATCTCCGATTTCGTTTTCGTTTCCTGACTTTATCACCTCATTTAGTGTAGGGTCTCTGTGTCTGTCGTAGGTGTAAACATCATTGTACTTTATCTTGTGGTTTTCGTCCCCTGATGCTTGTTTCTCATCCTTGGTTTCTTTGTTTCGCGTCCCCTCGCTCTGGACTTTGAACTTGAGAAGATACACGATCGGCACATCATCCGAGTTGGCTAATTTAAATATCTCTCGTATCAAATACTTCTTTACCTAAGACCCATGTGGTAGGATCCTTTCGTGGGGGGTGAAAAATGAAACACTTCTATAGAAACAACGGCGATGTGATCTTTCCGCCCGTCGTTCGTTCACATGTCGTCTGCTATGACAGATCCGTCATCCCCATTCGTCATTGTTGGGGGCTCGATTCGTTGAATAAAATCACCAAATAAATCAGCCGGAATTTGATCAACTTGACATATGATATCGTTTCATCAAATTTTATGAAGATACAAACTAAATGAAAATGAATTTTAAAGATGTGATAAAGTGATATAGAAACCGCAATATTGATACTGAAGAATCGGGGATCGTTACCGAGTGTCGCCGAAATGGAAACCGAGGAAAGGAGATGCAGTGAATGAATGAATGAATGAATGAATGAATGAATGAAACAGTCTAAAATGAAGATTGACGTTAAAGAATTGATGATTATTCAAAAATATAATGCAACATAACATTGTCATTGAATAGTCCTGTGTCCTTTTAGATTTTAATTCTAGGAGTTCCTTGTGTTGGAAAAGGTACATCACTTGAAATCGAATGTTCCCCTCTCTAAACCTTGTTTTTGTTATATCTCTGTTTGTATAAGGTGACCTGGCCCATAACGTTAGCAATCTTTCATATTTACATGTTAAATTCTCTGTGACATTACAGATTGCGTGAAAATTTTATTTTAGGGAAATTAGTGTTTCACAATCACAGTTTATTTTTCTTGTGAGTTTAATAGAGCAGACTTCTTTACTGCAGATTGTTATACGATAGTCAGCAAGGATAGGGTCGGCGAGTTGCTCACATAATCGTCAATCGTCTCTGTTTCTCCATTTAATCAACAAGTATAACAAATAAACATAGATTACAATTTTTCCTGTTGTTGCTTTTGTAAATTACAAAATCATTGCACTAATCCAACCCCTTATCTTGTTCTCAGATTTATGTGTGTTGTTATATTACATAAGAGCTGTCATTTCTTCTTCTGCAAAAAAAAAATGAATGCTCCAAACTCAAAATATCTATCAATACATATCCTGACCCCTATGACCTCACCCTTAGCTTTTGTAGTAGTGTATTCATGCGATAACATTTCAGCCTTATGACATACTAAAGTATGCATCAAAAAGCTTTCATATAGTTTTTATAATTTTTCTTAAACTCAAACTGCCCAGAGGGCATGTTCAAATAACTATAAATAGCATCACAATACAGGTAGACAGATTGAGGAAGATGTCATTATTAGTTTTGGGGGAGGACTATGTGCGGGAATTGTTGTCTATGGTCAAATTAAAGTGTTTTCAGGTAATAAATACTTGCCGTCAAAGAGTGGTAATCAAAGGGGCATCTGACTGGCTCATCATCTCATTGACTTATCTTCTGTAGGGAAAAACGGGGCTACTATTTCAATGTATCAGCAACTCTGATTGGATTAAATTATTAAATTAATCAATAATTCAAGATTAACTCTGCTGTAAAATCATGAATTTCAACATCATTAACCTAATGTAACGTTTTTATGATATAGAAAAGTGTTGTTTTTACATAAGATGTTGGGCAAGTTTTTGGGGATGACCCTATTCCAGCCAATTTTCAGAACCTGAAGGTGAATAATATACTTAACTTATAACTTGAGAGGAGGAGTGTCTGACAAACATTCTGATAGAGGACGGACTGACAAACATTTTGATAGAGGAGGGTCTGACAAAACACCTAATAGAGATGGGTCTGACAAACATTTTGATAGAGAAGGGCCTGTCAAACATTTTGACAGAGGAGATTCTGACAAACATTTTGATAGAGAAGGGTCTGACAAACATTCTAATAGAGAAGAGACTGACAAACATTTTGATAGAGGACGGTCTGACAAACATTTTGATAGAGGAAGGTCTGACAAACATTTTGATAGAGGAAGGTCTGACAAACATTTTAATAGAGAAGGGACTGACAAACATTTTGATAGAGGAGGGTATTTTGATAGAGGAGGGTCTGACAAACATTTTGATAGAGGAGGGTCTGACAAACATTTTGATAGAGGAGGGTCTGACAAACATTCTGATCGAGGACGGTCTGACAAATATTTTGATAGAGGAGGGTCTGGCAAACACTTTGATAGAGAAGGGACTGACCAATATCTTGATAGAGGACGGTCTGACAAATATTTTAATAGAGGAGGGTCTGACAAACATTTTGATAGAAGACAGTTTGACAAACATTTTGATAGAGGAGGGTGTGACAAACTTTTTGATAGAGAAGGGACTGACCAATATCTTGATAGAGGAGGGTATTTTGATAGAGGAGGGTCTGACAAACATTTTGATAGAGGACAGTCTGACAAATATTTTGATAGAGGAAGGTCTGACAAATATTTTAATAGAGAAAGGTCTGACGAACATTTTGATAGAGGATGGTCTGACAAACATTTTAATAGAGGAGGATCTGACAAACATTTTAATAGAGGAGGGACTGACAAACATTTTGATAGAGGAGGATCTGACAAACATTTTGATAGAGGAGGGACTGACAAACATTTTGATATGTGGGTTTAAAAAAAAAACTCAGATAAAGAAAGTTGTGTAAATCTTTCTGGAAATTTTATAATTCAACTTTGGATTTATTAAAACAGGGTTTCTAAGCTTTGACTCTGCTTACTACTGTGTTGTATACACTGAATTTAGTTTAATTACCATTTCTTTGCGTATTACATGACTAAATGTTAAGTTCTTTCCTATTGTTCTCCCAAGAAAAACATTTACACTGCATGAACTATCACCATACAAGTAAGTACGACGAATTTCATGTAGATCTACATCTGGTCCAGATTTGGACATAGAGGGTAGAGTTTCAATATTCATTACCATAAATTTGTATTCATGTCTTTGTATGACCTAGACATTAAATTATGGGTTCGTTCCTGCATCAAAGAAATAGCCAGAATTCTGATAAATTTCCATTCGCAAGTAATCCGACGGTCACAAATCCCCCCCCCCCCTCTTTTTTTCCTAGAACTCCCCATGGTGTTATTTTAACCTCCATTCCCCACTCAGTCTCTAGAATCCTTGAGATCCAGGCCTCTTTAAAAATTTTCTCCTGAAACATGTGCCAAGTCTGATTCGTTTTATGCATATAATGTATGAAATGTCTATAAAAGATAACAATTAATCGTTTATTTTTCTATTACCCTCTTATGCTCAAATATGTATAGTATACCAAACACTATCATGTTTTGACAAGAGATGGTTTGCTTCCGGAAAAACAGATATAGCTAAAGACATTTACATTGTATTATCCTCTCTCTCTCTCTCTCTCTCTCTCTCTCTCTCTCTCTCTCTCTCTTGACCTGTAATACTTTCTGTTCATACATCATACCTGTAAAAGACACCTCCATCTATATTAGAATATTGTGTAAGCTCAGTGAATAAGTTGTTTGGTGTATACTTCTTTTGTATCGGTATAGATTAGTCGTTTGTAATCTCTCCCCCCTCCTTCCTCCTTAACAATAAGAGAGAGAGAGAGAGAGAACAAACAAAGGGAAAAACATGTTTTGCAGGAAGGGCTTTCCCGAATTAGTTTCTGGTTTTCCTTTATTTTCAAACTACTATACCGTTTATTAGGTGGATACATTACTTTAATGGTTCTTTTTTCTTCTTTCTTTTTTTTTTTTTTTCTTATTCTTTTCTTTGTATGTATGTACTATATGTTCATTCACTTTCAACCACATTGATTCCATATGCAATTTCATATTAAAATTTCCTTATCTATTTACAATAAGAATTACACTTTCCACGAAAAATATGTCGTGTATTTTCACTAAATTGTGCTTAGCCAGTTTTTCAAAAAAATATGAAGTAAATTTTGCGAAGTACCACAAGGTTAACCACATCTCGACTTCCATGGAATAAAAGGACGATCATAAATGCGAACCCCAATTAAGTTGAGGCGAGACCAGGTGCTCGGGGGAGAAAACGTCCCCTACTTGCATGAAACACCCGTTGCAAAGTCCTGCAACAACTCTTAAATTCAGGAAGTAAGTGCATATATATACACACATGAGCACATAAAGCAGACAATGATACTAAATCACATTATCCAATTACGGTATGAAATGCTGTTGAACTAAAATTCCAGAGTCGGAAATGCACGTGAACAAATGTCTGTATGTATACATATAATGTCATATCAAGTATGGTACAAAAAAGTTCATAATGGTTAGTTTGCATGATCAGATCCAAAAATGTCGGTAAACATTCTTGAAAGGGGATCTCAATTTGCACCAGATCCCTATATCGACCATAGAACTTCCTCGGTTACAGTTTCAAAAAGAAAATAAGAGCCATTGGAACTTAGTTTGACTCACACTTGCCTCGCAGCCCAGTGGTCCATGGTTCGAGTCTGGCCGATGTATAGTGTCTTTCGGGTGGGACTTGTCTTTCTAGTAAAAGCCGAGGTAGATGTTTGCACGCAACGCATCCCTACCTGCTCCGGTTGGGTTCATTATGTAGGTCTGTACAATAAATGAGGCAGGTCTTGCAACCTTAACAGGCTGCGTCGGTATGGGAAAAGATAGACAACTCTTGCAAAGTTGTGTATTTAATAATGAGTTCGATAGCATTTGAGTGTATGCTTTTGAAAACTGTTTCAAATGATCAAAAGAAATGGCTTTCACAATGAAATGGATAAATTTTTCTCCTTAGAATACATACTATTAAAATAATGTGATAGTTACATTATACAATTATTTCATTGTTATGTACATAAACTTTGATTGAGTTGGTTGGTTGGTTGGTTGATTGGTGTTTTACGTCGCTTTCAACAATATTTCAGTCATATCGCGACATGGAAACAGGAGGTTACCAACCTCTTAAACATAGTGGCGCAACCCGGGAATCGAACCCGGGTCGTCGGCGCCGCAAGCCAAGCGCTTAACCACTACACCACGCCTGCCCCTTGATTGAGAAAACAACAGGTACGACAATGCACCTACCAAGTAAGACATATTTGTAAATATGTTTACGAATGAGACTTATGCAAACTAGAACTGCCATACCGCCGGAACAAATAAAGAAAGGGGGGGGGGTGGTAAGAGGTCGTAACAGTGACTATGAAGATATGAGTTACGGTCATGCCACATTCTTGTCATGAGTATCCTATGTGCAAAGTATCATGACTCGTAGGTGAAATCAATCGAGTTTCTGTCCAGGAACTCGCTGAAAATTAATTTCAAAGAATCATAACTCTTGAACTGAGTCAACCGCAATAAAATTCAAACCCGGCATGTAGTTAATAATCATGAAGATGTGTTCAAAATTTCGTTCCAATTTCTCCAAGAATGTGTGAAAAAAAAGTCCGGAAAACTAACTTCAGCAGTGATCAAATTCTGACAAAAGTAGGCAAACCGCCACAAAATGAAAGCTGGATCTGTACTTGATGGTAATATAGAGGTGAACCATGTTTCAATGTTTCAAAATGTGTGTGAAGACAGTCCGGAAAGTAGTAATGGTCGGCTTACCGAGGAAAGGTAAAGTAACACCTTATGGATTCCGGAAAGAAGGGATGTTCGGATCACCGAGAAAGTGTACTATAACATCTCAAGGATTCAGGGAATACAACCCGATTCCATACATGGATGAAAAATAACTTTAGATGTTTACAAGCCTCTAGCCGTGAAGAAAGAAGGACAACTCTTACACCGCGCAGTAAAGTTAGAAAAAATAATATTGAAAATTAGACAACAGATTTATTCATGGTGCTATCTTTTCACGTCCTGATGATATCGAAGTTTGATTACTTTTTTTTTAGATTTAGAAAAACAAAAGATGCTGAGCCGGCGTAAACCTGTCGGTAGCATGATGGACTCGGGACCAGTGTACATCTCTCAGGGGCTTGCTTGACTCGAGGCCAGTATAGACCAGACCTGTCAGTAGAGTGCTTGACCCGGAGCCGTTGTTGATCTGTCGGTAGTGTCCTTGACCCAGAGCCAGTTTAAACCTATCGGTAGCGTGATAGATTCGGGGACGGTATAAACCTGCCGGTAGTGCACTTGACCATGGACCTGTGTAGACCTGACGGTAGTGCCTTTGACCCTGGACAAGTGTCGACCTGTAGGTAGCGCGCGGATTATACAGTTTGTAAGTCAGTTTTACTTCTATGCCTCCATAAAAAATAAATTATAAATAAAATTTCAGAGGCAAACGCCGTATAAAGCCTATTTAACCATATATATAAAAGAATTTCGTTATACCTCGATGGAAGTAAAAAATGTCATGTGATAAATGGCCACGTCTATCGTTAGACATTCTATGATAAGCCGTTAATTTTGATTGGTTCGCGTGGCTATCAATGCGCTAAATTTTAAAATTCCATATTTACAATAAATATTTCAAATTTCATCAAAACGTTCGTTTAAATATTAATGGATATTAATTTCATTCCTCAAACAAATTTGTTACAAGTATGTCGTTAAAGTTTTTGCGTTCAGAAAATTATATGATATATATAATAAGATATTAAAAGTATAGGATTTGGCTGGGGACTGTCGGGTGCCGGATTGGATTCCGATGATTGAGATGGTAAAACGAGGTTTACATAAGTACGCTAAATATCCCACAATGCTTCAAGCAGGTCCGTTGCACATCCGAAACCCACGGGTTGGTTTCTTTTAATAGAAACACAACAACAGTTTACTGTTACGTAGTATAAAGAACCAACTCCTGTGTTCCGGATGGTCCGTTGCAAAGGTGAGCATTTCCGTTGTAACAGTTTCAAAGTTCCCCCGTGCTGAAAGTTCCCTTTTGATGTTTTGCGCATGCGCGTATCGGTAGGAAACTTTCAGTCTGTGTTATATGCATGGTGAAAGTTTCCTCGTGGTGAAAGTTCCTTGGTCCACGTGAAATATGAAAGAATAAAGATTAATTCTTATAATTGTACTGGATCTGGCTGTTGGGATATAATTGTGATAAATTTGAGGGATTTTAATATTGACGCATGCGTATGTGCGACAAAGGGAACTTTCAGCATGGGGGAACTTTGAAACCGTTACACCGTGCAATGCATCAAGCAAATAATATCACTATCATGTGCGGATCCAGGCGGGCGAACCGGGGGTCTGGACTCAACCTGAGATTCAGCGAAAATCACTTTTCTATTTTTTTTTTGATGTAAAATTAGTCATTTACAATGGTCGACCTCCTCTTGGTAAATTAGCTGGGAGTGGACCTCCTGTCGACAATATTTCTGGATCCACACCTGAGTGTAAACTAAACAAACGTGATATGACGCAAGACACGCAACGAACTAGCTGACCTACACGTCACCTGACCTACACGTCGATCACCTGAAGTGTAATTATAATGGGCATATGCATGTTGACGTAGACATGTATACAGAAATAACCATGGTTATTTTATGAATTATGACTGGGGCTTTTTTTATCTATTAATTCTCTGTGAGAATGTACATAGTGAAGATCTATAATATTATGACCACCGTGCCATTAAAAAATTGAATATTGTAAATGAAAACTAATTTTACCGAAGATTTTGTTTCTTTGTTCTTTCTTTCTTTGTTTTTTCTTTCTTTCTTTCTTTTTTTCTTTCTTAAGATGACGATTAAGCTGACCATGATGTCATTAAAAAAATTGAATATTGTAATTGAAAATCAACTTAATTATAGAGTTTGCCCATGTGATGTCACACTACTAGCATTAGCGGCCATGTTGGAGTACAACTCTCTGACTTTTTCCATCTTTACCATGTAAACTTCATTAAATTTCTGAGAAATTAACTATTTATCAGGGTAGATTTCAGGATTTCAGTCTTAAAAAATCAGTAAATATATTCAATCAGTTGAAAATTTTCTGTAAAGCATTTAGATATACAATGCGATTATTTCATAAAATTAAGTTAAATCAAGCAGTTTTATATGAGCATTGATGGATAAAGTCCGAGAGCTGTACTCCAATGAGGGAGATAACTCTAGCTAATTTGAGGAAAACAGGGCTGTATGGGAACACTCTACTATTATTATTATTATTATTATTATTATTATTATTATTATTATTATTATTATTATTGGTAATATAAACAATAATAATAATAATAATAATAATAATAATAATAATAATAATAATAATAATGATAATAATATTAATAATAATAATAATAAACAAAAAAACCCCCACTTTTTAAATTTGGAATTTGATGAAAGACTGCAGATGAAATCAAACCAATAACAGTTTCTTAATTTAAGGTGAAGGATAACTTATAGGTAACTCAAAATTTTGACAGAGGAAAATTTGATGAATACATTTATCTGTGGGTAATATAACTCTTACAAAAAGAAAACTGTGAGATTCTCGCTGAAAGTTGAGAAACTGAACATTGGACTCTTTTGGAACCAGAATTATCATTATTTGACCAACAATGTTCGAATACTCCTTCGTTTATTACTGTGCATTTGGTTTGACATAGTGCTAATACCTCGAAATGTATTTAACGTCTCTGTGATATATCATCTGAACTTTCGTTCGGTACTAAAAATAAGAATATTTGTCTCGGAAAAAACAATAAGAGACAGATGCGATGTCACATTCGTACAAGGAAAAGATTTATCATCTTTATTTAAGGTTTATCATTGGCCACACTGTATCAGATAGGTCATTCCGAGCTTGTTCTGACCAACACGAAACTGTGTAGTGGTTAACGGAAGGTAGAATATAATTGATGCTAGACATGTAGCAATATACAACATTTGACACTAACGACATAGAAGCATGAGCTGTGAATAGGAGACCGTGTTAACCTTAAGTAGCATCTTTGACAATACTCATTAGCACTAATTATCGTTTTGTATGAAGACCCACGAACACACGGCCTTCCTACATCTTCCAACTTGATTTACCTGTATTGTTGAATACTTTTTATAAAGTTTTATTTTTGTCAGCCTCCGGGAACTCTCATGAATTGTATTTTCTCATTCATTGTATTATAGCTATGCACATGTACACCGACACTGTTTCAAATAAAATTCATTTCAGAAAAAATGTCACGTGGTTGGAATGTAATAACGGTACCCGTGTCTTGAGAAAGAAAAGGTACAATGGCTATTTGTATTTGTATTCATATCCCCGTATTTCACTTGATTTAGACGACATTACCAAATGACTGTGACGTGATTTTATTTCTTATGATATCAGAACTTGTCAAGGATTCTTCTGCTAAAACATTTTATGTTTAGTTTCAACTTCCTCATTTTCTCATCTAGGACTCGGTCCGTTTTAAACCTTGTCCCAAGGCAAGTCGTCAAAGGGATATTGTATAGCAAGACTGGTTCCCGGCATATAGTATAACATGACTCGTCAGTGGTACACTGTATAACATGACTCGTCAGTGGTAAATTGTATAACATGACTCGTCAGTGGTAAATTGTATAACATAACTCGTCACTGGTACAATGTATAACATGACTCGTCACTGGTACAATGTATAACATGACTCGTCACCGGAACATTGTATAACATGACTCCTCACTTGTACACTGTATAACATGACACGTCACTGGCGCATTGTATAACATGGCACGTCACTGGTACATTGTATAACATATTTCGCCACTGGTACAATGTACAACATGATTCATCACAGTATATGGTGTCTCGTTCCTGATGCATTTTACGCAATGACATGTCATAGGTGCACTGTATAACATGACACGTCACTGGTACAATGTATAACATGACACGTCAAAGGTATACTGTATAACATGACTCGTCAACGGAACATTGTATAACATGACTCGTCATAGATACAGTGTATAACATGACACGTCACTGGTACATTGTATAACACGAGTCGTTACTGGTACGTTGTATAACATGGCAGTCATAAATACACTGTATAACATGGCACCTCACTGGTACAATGTATAACGTGACTCGTCATAGGTACACTATATAACATGATACGTCACTGATACATTGTATAACATGGTACGTCAAGAGTACGCTGTATGACATGGCAGTCATAGATACAGTGTATAGCATGACATGTCATGGGTACACTGTATGACATGACATATCTCTAGTACACTGTATAACATGACACGTCAGTGGTACATTGTATAACATGACATGTCACGGGTACGCTGTATGACATAGCAGTCATAGATACACTGTATAGCATGACATGTCAGTGGTACACTGCATAACTTGACACGTCATAGGTACACTGTATAACATGACACGTCGCTGGTGCATTGTACATGATACGTTACTGGTACATTGTATAACATAGCTCGTCATAGGTACACTGTAAAACATGACTCGTCATTGGTACAATGTATAACATGACTCGTCACTGGTACAATGTATAACATGACTCGTCACTAGTACAATGTATAACATGACTCGTCACTGGTACATTGTATAACATGACTCGTCACTGGTACAATGTATAACATGACTCGTCACTGGTACAATGTATAACATGACTCGTTACTGGTACAATGTATAACATGACTCGTCACTGGTACATTGTATAACATGACTCGTCACTGGTACAATGTATAACATGACTCGTCACTGGTACAATGTATAACATGACTCGTCACTGGTACAATGTATAACATGACTCGTGACTAGTACAATGTATAACATGACTCGTCACTGGTACAATGTATAACATGACTCGTCACTGGTACAATGTATAACATGACTCGTCACTGGTACAATGTATAACATGACTCGTCACTGGTACAATGTATAACATGACTCGTCACTGGTACAATGTATAACATGACTCGTTACTGGTACAATGTATAACATGACTCGTCACTGGTACAATGTATAACATGACTCGTCACTGGTACAATGTATAGCATGACTCGTCACTGGTACAATGTATAACATGACTCGTCACTGGTACACTGTACAACATGAATCGTCACTGGTACGTTGTATAATATAACTCGTCACTGGTATGTTCTATAACATGGCAGTCATAAATAAACTGTATAGCATGACATGTCATAGGTACACTGTATTACATGACATTTCTCTAGTACACTATATTATATGACATCGCTTTAGTACACTGTATAAATTGACACGTCACTGGTACTCTGTATTTCATGACTCGTCATAGGTACACTGGATAACAT
This sequence comes from Pteria penguin, assembly GCA_035048485.1. Lineage (NCBI taxonomy): Eukaryota > Metazoa > Mollusca > Bivalvia > Pterioida > Pteriidae > Pteria > Pteria penguin. The sequence goes on from CM068584.1 coordinate 19,465,089, forward strand.
GACACGTCGATGGTACATTACTTAACATGACACTTTACTGGTACATTGTATAACCAATCTGATTAAAACCATATCTTTATTCCGCTTCTCTATTTGTCCCATTGCGGATAAAGATCTGGCGAAACCCCGTAAGAGGTCATGTTCTGGTGAACTCTGATGACGTTTCAGTCACTGTTTTACATGACACGTAACTGGTACATTGTGTGACATGGCAGTCAGGGATACACTGTATATTATGAGATATCATAGGTACACTGTATAACATGACACGTCACTGATACATTCTATAACATGACTCGTCATAGGTACACTGTATAACATGACACGTCGCTGGTGCATTGTATAATATGACACGTCACTGGTACACTGTATAGCATGACATTTCATAGGTACACCATGTAACATGACTCGTCACAGGTACATTATATCACATGACTCCTCACTTGTACACTATATAACATGACTCGTCATGGGTACATTGTATAACATGATAAGTCAGTGGTACACTGTAACATGACACGTCACTGATACACTGTGTAACATGACTCGTCGCTGATTCATTGTACAACATGACTCCTCACTTGTACACTGTGTAACATGACTCGTCGCTGATTCATTGTATAACATGACTCCTCACTTGTACACTGTGTAACATGACTCGTCGCTGATTCATTGTATAACATGACTCCTCACTTGTACACTATATAACATGACTCGCCATGGGTACATTGTATAACTTGATAAGTCAGTGGTACACTGTAACATGACACGTCACTGATACACTGTGTAACATGACTCGTCACTGGTAAATTGTATAACATGACTCGTCACTGGTACAATGTATAACATGACTCGTCACTGGTAAATTGTATAACATGACTCGTCACTGGTACAATGTATAACATGACTCGTCACTGGTAAATTGTATAACATAACTCCTCCCTGGCACACTGTATAACATGACTCGTCATAGTATCATGGTATATCTTGACTGGTCACCTGTAAACTGTGTAACATGACACGTCGTAGTAATACTGTATAATGTGAGTCGTCACTTGTATATTGTATAACATGAGACGTCATAGTGGTATCATTAAACATGACTTGTTTCTCAAGTTTTATCAGTGATTTCATATTATCAGTATTAGAGATCAATGTAAGTATTTTATGGTTACTGTAATTGCAGGAATTGATTCCGTGTCTCGTATTAATATTTTTCACGCCCGGTTCTGGTTTGCAAACATATCGATCTCTTTGATATATCGCTCTTTACAGATAGTGACACAAAAATACAATTGAGAACATTTTATGGTAATAAATGATTTCATTTTGTTTCAGACTATCAATATAAATCATGTAATATTTAAATTATTTAATATCAACAGCCAGGATAAAATTCATTAAGCACACGGGATCAATGTGAGAACACTTTTCTGATTCTGTGGTTTAGAATTCATCACGTGGATATACCGGTATTTCAACAATACAGTATGATATAAGACAACAAAACATAACAATAAAATTAAACAGTATCAAGTCAATCACTGTTTACCGACAACATTACTTTTTAGTCATAACGTCTCCTACAAAACCTTTGTTTATGTTAGATAAACCATTTAAACGGTTACCAATGCCGGGGGCAGATAAAACCGTCCTGGGGCGAGACCTTTCATCTGGATGGGCTGGACCAATCACAGACAAGATAACAGGCAAGACTAATACGGCATGAAGAAAGCCGAAAATCGTGACAAGGAAAATAACCTTAAAGAACGATTGAAATACATAGGACTTTGAGAATATCAGTGTGCAGATTCCAAGAATAGACGTAAAGGCGCAATTAGCAATAGGTGAGCCTGCGCGAACGAGAGCACTGTTAGTACGGGCTTGTCTGTCCGTACCCTCGGTCGATATAAAAGCATGGCAAATATGGGCACTGAAGTCGACGGAGAATCCCACACACATTATAAGATGGATCATAGTGATAGAACTTAGGGACAGACCCCAGATCTGCATGAAACCGATAACGCCCAACGTGATGGATACCATAGAAAGAGTTATGAGTAAGATTAACATGAAATTTGGTATGAAGATACATGTAATGACGAAGACCGTCAATACAGCTATACCGACTGTTTGTAAGGTATTGGGGAGGACCTCGACGTATTGTTCGAAATATATAAAGGCCGGGGAAAAGGCGAAGGCGTCCAGGGGCGAAGCGTCAACTGTCTCCCGTATTCTTAGCATATATTTACCCTGGTCATGGGAGGATTTCATGTCACGTGTGAAGTAATGAAAACGAGTACTTTTTAATATTTCCCCCGTACTATCGAATACTATGTCATTCTGAAATATGGGAGCATACTCTAAAAATTTCTTTATATTTTCAACGGAAAAGGACGAAGCATCTGTTTCATCATATATCCCAGATGTTTTATAAAAGTCCAGCCAATCGATGGTGAGATTAGAGATATCTTTGTCATCTCGAACACTCTGTAGCAGATTATTCAAGTCCTGTAACTCTGTGGGGTTACTTATATTAAGATTCCTTATATTGATAGACGTTGGGATTCGCATAGGGAAGTGAGTGTTATCCCAGACACTGAACTGGTAGTAGTATGAATCCTCTGCCATCAGATTGCTTAAATCTAAACCTTGTTCCAAATGGACAGACCCCCAGACTGAAACTATCAGATAGATAACAAACAAAATACTAATAATTATTTTAGCAGGGATATTCAAAATCATACGAGGCAGTAACTTAGCGGGTAGTTTCTCACATGGGCTGAGCACGTCGTCACGTGACTCTGCGGGTTCACCGCTGAAGCAACACAAGACACACTGATTGGTGATGCCGACTTGTTTCATTTCCTTCCTCGTGAATACAGGCGTGCATGTGATACAATGACGACGGGCTGCGATCCTCTTCTCGTGGAACACCATACAACCCATGAAGAAAGTAATCTGATTGACGTAGCACATGATCACGGCGATACCTATAATGAAGGTCAAGGTCATGTTTATATTAGAAAATATAAATCTAACCTCATGTTATGCGATACCATTGTCGATTTTATATTTATTTATTCATTTATTCATTCATTAATTCTTTCCTCTTTTGTTTTATCTATGTACTTAAATATTCTTTTTTAAAATTTTTACTGTCACATACGGTACTTATTAGGTGGGTTTTTTAAACTTCATATTTTGTTCTCCTTTTGCTACAACTGCAAGGTTAAAAATTAACCAGTTGCTGATACAACCCCCTCCTAAGGAGTATTTGCAATCGGCCTCGGCCGATTGTATATTAAGATAGTAAATTCGCTTTGAGAGCGTATGTACAAACTCCATTAACGTGGAATGTTGGGTAATGATTTAGTACTAAGAAACAATATTAGCACATGATTCTATTTCAAATATTGAGATTTCTGGAAAGAAATCTTATGAAAATGATCACAATTTAAAAGAAATTATTTGCTCACTACACAAAACTACTTATTTCCGAATATTAACGATAACATCCGAAAGATTTTCCTAAAAAGGAAAAAAGGCGCGGCTAATAAGTCTTCTAATAAGAAAAAAATGAGGCGGGGCTTTAGGGATTTCCCAACTGTGCAGCAAAACAGATGGCTACATCAGAAGAAATAATTCTATAAATGGATCTAACTTTTTTAGATGAATTTTGAAAACAAGTACATGTAATTGCTGTTTACATAAATCATTTGACTTTGTGACCAACATTTTGAACATTAAATGCCATTCCGATTGCAAACTAAGCTTTTTTTGAAAGCTACGCTTATTTAATGTATCGCTGACATGACAGGGGCTTATGCAATGGCGTGTCGTATGTCGTCTAGCTGTGGTTTCGTACCTATATGATCTAGCTCAGAGACATATATACACATGTGTATATATGTCTCTGTCTAGCTGTAGTTTCGTACTTAGGTGGTCTAGTCATAGTTTAGTATCTATATTCATTAACCACCGCCACTATCTTATAGTCCATAGATCATGTGTTCATGTGTTTTTCCACATAAAAGGTTATAAAGGACGGTCGAACAAATTATCCATAGTCAACCTTCTTTGTTCCTGACAGCTTTATATTCACTATTTACGATTATGTCGGGGTTCGCTAGTATTCTGAGAAGAAATGAGTGCTTTATCAAAGTATTTTCTCACAAATTTACACAGTAGCTGTAACATGATTGATAATGGCGAATAACGGTACTTCCGAGATACGCTCCAGTGGTTTCGATTAAATAAAATGTACGGCATTCTATAAATGGGTACAAACGTGACCAATAACCATTACGGAAATTCTACCAAATAATTAAAATAAGAGTTGTATTGCTGTGATTTTCATTTTGTTTGATTAAAATGTGTTAATAAATATTAATGTACAAACATATGTCCTCTACCACTTTCTGTTACAAAACTAAATAAAATTCGAAGCAGACGCGTATCTCAGAGGTACCGTATTTAAAAAGGTTTAATTCCCATTTTAACTTAACTTTTACCATTGTATCGCCAAGTTTATCATTAGCCGCCCTCTCTTATTTTTATCGCCTGGAGTTATTTTTGGTATTTTTTGTATTATTATTATTATTATTATTATTATTATTATTAAGCTGGTGATTCAACAGAGAGTCTAAACATACTTCGGTTACATATGGCTTTTTCTCAAACAAACAATATGATAATTACAATAATTGGACTTGTACTTAGTTATGTAATGCAATTACATTTTTATGGATAATATTTATATGCAATTTAATGGCAAGATTTATCAACAGATTACCTGAGTAGAGACAGAAATTGCGAACGCTCATGAACACCGACAATGCGCCAGCGAAGAAGGCAGTCATATCCGTTAGGGAGGTAATTGTAATAGCCACACCGGAAGTGCCCATGGTATGAACGATCCGTTCTTCGACTGTTCCGTCGATTGGTGCGTCTGCCAGTCCAGACAGCAGAATGAACATGTCGTCTAGCCCTATTCCTGCAAAACAAATTATAAAAAAAAATATCAAGAACTGGTAGTGCCAATGTGACGCACTGTTAGGTATGTGTCCTGTAGGTCACGGTTACACTGCTGGGTCAAGGTCAGTTCCGATACTATGGTAACTGTATACCATTTAATTTAGTTAAGAGTAACGACCTGTTGCGGATCCGCCCGTCTGTCTTTTGTCTGTCACTTTTATTTTCCGCAAAATTTTTATCATACTTTGAGATATTTTATTGAAATTTGGTAAACTGCTGTAAATAGCCCATGTATCAAGTTTGAAGTATCGGTTTGAAATTAAAAGAACTCCTAGTATTTGTTTACCTAAGATCAGGAACGGCATAATTCCCACCATATTAACAAATTTGATGCCGACGGCCGAAGATATTCCGAACGCCCCTAATATAGCAAGAGCAGCTGTCAATACACCTGTACGTCCGAGATGTCCTCGTTGAGTTAGGAAATCTCCACCAATCGTAGCAAATGATGCATACGTAATCATCAAGGTGAAGGTCAAAGAAAAGAGAGCTATATCTCCTCCAGTGTTTGAGTCCAGCTCAGAACTGAGTGAGTCGAAATAGCCGTAGGCCACTTCCGTCAAATTAGACGTGTAGGCTTTCATGACTTCGACGAACTCTCTCTCCCATTTTTTGGCTAGGATCACGAATTCATCTGTATCCTGTCGGAGATGGAACATCAATTTAAGATACTGTGAGGAAATCAGTGTTCCGTTCTCAACATTCGGGTCACCGAAAATGAATTGAAGATAATTAATGCCGTATTTTGGATCGACGTATTTTGGGAAGGGGATTTCCCTATTTTCAACTTGATCGAGAAATGTATCTGATAGATAAACATTGCCTTGAATAAAACATTCACCATCACGTCTTGCACACAGATCGTCATACCGAAAGTCATTTGCTTCTTTTGTGTCGTCTTTAACCGTAATGTTTAATACAACGTTAAAAATGTCTTCCACTTCCGCTTTGTACTTCCGGTCTAAAATGTTATCTGGAACTTTAACAATCAGACTTCCGTAGTAACCTAAATTCGGTAAGTTCTGGTAATAAAAATTTGTCCCAGTGCTATCAGGAAACATGTCCTTGACCTTGGCTTGGTCGCGACTCGCTTGGCTGTTGGTCGGCATATAAAGCGTGTCCATGTCATCCTCAGAACTGATCCAGAAGATATTCAGGCCCAAAAGGCAGTTCAGCAGAATGGCGAACACGATGGCCGAGGCAGGGTTGCGGGAAATAAGGCGGCCATAATGTTCAAACACCTTCCGCAAGAAGTCGTCTTTTTTCTTCAGATAACCCATGTCAGACCTGGGTAAAACAAGATATCGTGAGAAATTGTTCTTCATATTCAAAAGATGCTATAGACCTTAATGAAACGAATTAGTTTATTAGTTGAAATGCAATTTTTATTTCTGTTTTCTATGTAATGGAAAACAGTAAATCAAGAGGAGGGGAAATCTCGGTCAAGAAAAGTACCACATAGTCCCCTTCTCCATTGCGGTTTTTCTTTTTTGTCTATCTATTATATGACTTTTACGAGCGTGGCCGGATCATTGTAAATCCCGACTAGTGTCGCCCCCAGTTCAACGGCCTCAGTATCACCTATTTCTTGGCTGATTTCTTATTCATTGCTCGTAATATTAACTCGTAAATATGTAGTTCCTATATCTAGTTTTTGCATTTCAGATACCCACTATTAGGGTAGATAACTACGAAAAGACATAATTTTTCTTCTGAGTAGAATACAAGTTTTATTATCTTTATTTCATTTTCAGGTTTTACAGTGGTATACAATGTATATAAATTTGTCCAGACCTTAACAATCATTTTCCTTTATCTTCAGAAAATAGATATCATTGCATAAAACCATTTTATATGTACAAAAAGCTGCTTTACCCGAGTACACATACATTGTACCTTTTAAAGGAAGGGGTGCACGTTTCAGCTTATAATCATTGAAAATAATTACTCTCTAAATCTGGACCGTTTGCAGATCTCATTTATGTGAATGAATAGAAAAAAGAACCCTAATGTGATATGACCACTTACTAATGTGGTGTGACGGGTGGTCGAAGTCTTTGTTCGTAAGGAAATGCACGGACCTGTGTTTTGTTTATGTTTTGAACTGAATAAAATGTAAAACATTATAACTCTAGAATTTTTGCTATTTTACTAGTATTATCCTATAGATTTATGTTTAATGTCTACCACATAACGCTATATCTCTTGGCATGCTGCTGATGAATTATGAAAATACACAAAACATGGTCCGTGCATTTCGTTGAGTATACAAATTTTCTTTTTAAAAAATTTTTGATTATCAAAATGTCTTTAATGTAAATATAAGGATTGAGTTTCTTTTCTTTTCCGTAAATGAAGTCACAAATATAGCAATGGAAAGCCCACTAAACGTCACTTTCTTTATTGAATAATGGAATGATGTACTCATTCATATATAAAAACCCGAAATAACCCGATTTTAGAGAGAAATTAATGCAGCGGATATGATACTAATCCTAGCAACTCTAAGATTGTGATGGGGAAGTTGCATTAGTCAAAGATCTAACACTGAAACGTAAGTCATATTGGGCTTCTGATCTCAAATTTTAAGAAATGAATTGTACAGTGTGGTAGGAATCAGTCATATTTAGAGTGTTCCAGAGGAAAGCTGATAATTTATGCGTCAACCGAATCGTTTTTTCTACTATTTATTTATTTATTTATTTATTTATTTATTTGTTTAATGCCAAAGACATCCATATCAATCGAATATCGTTACTGGGGTGATCAACGCTTTTCATTGGTCGCTCAGACATTCATACTCCTGTTAGAAACACCCTAGACGTAGTTGACAAATGGAATACAAGTAAAGGATGTAAAATGGTGATATAAATGTCCATGCTACCAAAGAGATGAAATGTTTACAACCCATGTAATGTTGATTCGTGACGCATGTCATATTCGTGTGTACAAATTACTGACATGCACATTGCAAATCAACAATAAATTATCACTGAATTATCATGCTACATACCATAATTTGTCCTTCAGTAATAAATGTGTCTATTGAGAGAGAGAGAGAGAGAGGGGGGGGGGGGTTCAGAATGCGCGTGACTTAAATTTCTCCTAATTTATACAGGGTTTGTGGTGTACGTATACTACTGTACTATTACAACACCAAATGCGGTCTAACGGGATAGAAGTGACTGCACCGTTGGCAACTCAGCGTAACGAAGTAGCTGCGCCTTGAACGGGCAGGCAAAAAAAAAAAAAAAAAGAAGAAGAAGAAGAAGGGGGGGGGGGGGTCCTGAATGTAATATAAAAGGAATAATTAGATGAGCAAAAAATTATTTGAATAATAAAGTAAAATAAAGTTCTATATGTCGCCAATCGTTTGTACAATTGTAACATGGAAGCTGCAGAGGTATTGCAGACAAGGAACCCTTATGCAACTTATGCTGAAAATGGGGGTGGGACGCACAAACATACTTGTGCTCAATCCCACATGTGCCCCCTCTGCCCCCATTCTAGTAACGACTGCAACCAAAGAGATATTTTGTCCCGTCTCTTTGGAAGAAACGGGACAAAATAACTTTTCCGTTGCAGTCGTAACTACCCCCATCTCTTTCTTCTACACCCTTGCAGCAAATTATCCAGTTCGACACAACAGACACCAAGCATAACCTTGGGTCTGAATACACACCATATTATTATTTTTTTCTTCTGTCAATCCCATTTCGCCTCGTTATAAATTTATTTGCGTCTAGTCATGCCTTAAAATCCTATATCAGATCACGTGATTTTATGTGAATATAAAAATTCTCAGTTCCGAAATTCAAAAAATAAAAAAAAAAAAATACAATGCGATTTGTTGATTGATTAAATTAAATCAACCAAATGTGTTTCGTAAATTTTATTTTTGTGTAGACGGAAATCAAATTTTAGTAAAAGAAGATGGTCAAATAAAAAAAAAAAAGAAAGAAAAGAAAAGAAAAAAAAATTAGAGACATGGAAGTTGTAAATGAATAATCTGAACTAATTGATTTTGAAATCAGAATTATATTTTGATAAACAGAATGCAAATATTCTAAACTACATTCGTTTAAAATAAGATATTTTTTATATGTCTCATTGTCGTCGTAGCATATTTCTTTAACAATGTGCAAGTTAGAAAATAAATTAGCAAATTCATATAGATAAAATGAGTTTGTTGATACATGTACATGTTTATATAGAAATATGGATAATATTTGTGAAAACTTTCATCAATTGCAATATTGTTACACTAATATTTAAAACATTTAATATATTTAAACATTATTATAACAATCATATTAAATGTTTTAAATTTTAGTGTAACAATATCATTAAATAATTAATCCTTAATTAGAAAAAAGATAATGTTTTATATAAAGCCTTCTAGATCTAACTCAAAAAGATATGAAATACGTAAATTAAAAATCTGTCTGTAAATAAATGATAATCAAATAAAAAAGAGAAAACACTCTTCTTTTTTGTAATATACAATTGATATATTACGTATGAGGAAAATAAATATTAATATATGAGAAAAATAAATACATAAACTGATATAATTGATGAAATAAAGAGCTACTTACGATTTGTATTGCTTGCCAGCCGTTGTCTGCCACACCAATAAAACCGAATGACATGCAGTAACCACTTATCCTCGAGGTTTTATACCGCTTTGGAGGCGACCTTGACAAAACATGGTCTAAATGGGTCACGTCAAGAAATAATTGTACCAAGGGTGATTTTATAAGCAATAGGACAGGATAGGCATGTTACCTACGATGACATACAAACATCTGTCAATAACACCTGAAAACTTTATTATAACTGGTACTTAAGTGGGCTTGTTTGACTGGCGTATTTCATTGTCAACAATTTAAAATTTTTCCCAGCTTTTTTCTTTTTTTTTTTCTTTTTTTTTTTTTAGATATTTTGAAATTCTCATTTCCGACTTTTTTTTTTTACCATATTTCATTTTCAAGAATTCTTGAATGTGTGTAATTGAAAAGATTTGAAATGACCTCTTTTGTGAATGGTGAAGTTTTGAAATATGTCGAATTCGTTATGTTTTTTTGCGATGTGGAGTTTGGTATTGGATATTTAGATTTCAGGAAAAAAGTAAATTGGAAAAATTATAATTTTCCTACAAACTGTAGCTAGACAATATTATATAAAATAATCCATGTTAGTACCTTGACGAATGGGGCATTTGGAAGTTTTGGGACAAAATCATACATGTAGATTCAATACAAAAACAGATAAAGTCCGAAAAGCTCCACATCTGCTACAATTTTAGTATGATTTTATTTCTAAATCCAAGTCTAATCTTAATCATGAATGCCCTTTTTCAATGATTCAAAAACCATCCAAACCATCAAAAATTGTTGAAAATTTGACAATTATAAATTGCATGTTGAATAAATTGGCGAATAGCCTTCTAAAGAATTACCATTTAAGATATCACAAACATATATCTAGGAGTTCTGGACCAGTTATAATAGTCGCACTTCTAAGAGAAAGAAAATAGTTCGAGATATCGGTAGTTCCCGATTTCATAAATCTGATTTACGGCCATAAATCTATCTCGAGGATCTGTCTAACGATTTTAATTACATTGTACGAGGCATATTGAATAACAAATAGAAATGTATTTTATTGGTAAATACATTATGATTATATGATATTGAATTTCTATTTCAGCAATGTTTCGCAAAAATCGTCGGTTTTTTCTCCAAGATATTTGTAATCAAATACAGTGAGTAAAATGATTATTTAGATTTCCAATATCAATGGTGTTAGATATAAAATTTTCAGATTTTGAGAAGTTTTCGTATGAAGTTTAAGAATCATAACTTTGTATGTACTTCAACATGCTTCTTCCTTACCAGTCAGATCACCCCGCTCTATTCCGTCGCGTGCTCATTTCTTAAGGAGACAGACGCGGTGACCCACTTTTACCTGATATAATATACTATATCCGAGTTTTACATTACAATTTTAAATAATACCATAAAGCACGTGACTACGTCCAAACATTTGCATTTTAATTATGAGATATCAGTTGTTTTAAATAATATACAATTTTATTTTAATTATTCATACAAGTGAATATCATTCTTTCATGAGGCCTTTTCATTTGTATTCATTTTTGTTTCAATCAATCTTTGAAAATTTCTTCTGTACCAAATGGCCGAGATTCGATCATCTAAGTGGTTTCGCTATCCAAGTCCTGTTCGGAATGAGTAATCCGTAGCCTCTGATGGGATATTTTTGCTAAGCACATCCTTTTCATTGAAGTACCACTTATTAACTGCTTACAAGTAACAAAATTGCAATTAAAGCCAAAGTGAGATATAGTTTTGGTGTGTTACAGGGAAAGATAATTTTTCCCTTTTTGTTTTCATTGTATGGCATAGAATGTGTTTGCATAATAGTGTTTTGTCAACTGAATTACAAGAGTTATCGCTCTTTCTTTTAAAGTCTGCGGACGAATAGTCAAATTTTTTTACCTGAACATTGACGGCCTACAGTCTATGAATATACTCAGAATTGCTCTTTAACTGCTAATGTAAAAAACAAGAATTGTTAATTTTACAATTGATAACTGTATCAAAACAGAGGAAACTCGGTACTACAATTGTGATATTAAGTTAGAAATTGTTGATCAGTTTAATTACCTCGGTTAACTACACAATTATAACGGAAAATGTTTTCAAACTCAAAAACAGCTGACTTATCAATGTAGAAGGGCATTATTTGCATTCAAAACGTAAATGTTTGACATGTATCTCACATAACTCTGTAATCATTATTTGATACATGTAATATTATTGCGAGTAAAGCTTTTTACGATTTTGAGATCTGGCTTCTTTCACTTTGCTCCAGATATAGAAAAAGTTCATCTAGAATTATGTAAAAAATATTCTCAGGGATAAACGTTCAACTCCTAATATAATGATTTATTGTGAACTTGGCCGCTTTCCATTAATATACATTCGCAAAATACCCAATTTTGTTGAGCACGACACACACACACAGATATATATATATATATATATATATATATATATATATATATATATATATATATATATATATATATATATATATATATATATATATATATATATATATATATATATATATAGAGAGAGAGAGAGAGAGAGAGAGAGAGAGAGAGAGAGAGAGAGAGAGAGAGACGAAGAAGATTCTGAGACCAAATGCGAGGAAGATGATCAATCTGATAGCTATGAGCCAAATCCCTTCGCTAAAAAGAGTACATGGGAACCTGGACCCAGTAAATGTGGAGCCCTAGACGCCTTTACTGATGCAGTGGAGGATGGTGTTGAAAAGCTGTTGAGCTCCAACCCGGGCCGAGTTAAAGACAATTTAGACAAGAAGGAGAGGAAAAGTTTACAAAGCCTCAAAGACAACGAGTCAATCGTCATTAAAAAGGCTGACAAAGGATCTACTGTAGTTGTTATGAACTGGTCCGATTACGTAAAAGAAGCTAACAAACAGCTCTCTTTCTACATAAACTCGATACTGACCCCACGTCCGCATCTGCTAAGACTATAGCAGCAGATTTAGTAAAGATGTGTGATGCAGGTGAGATTGATGAGGACACTTTAGATTACCTTTGCCCTACAAACTGTAGGCCATGTCAATTTTATTTGCTTTCCAAAATCCACAAAAAGGGCATCCCTGGTCGTCCCATCGTCAGTGCTATTGGTCATCCCACTGAGAAAATATCACAATTTCTAGACTACCATTTGCGTCCACACGTAATGCAGTTACCATCATATCTCAAAGACACAACGGATTACATTAATAAAACACCTAGTAGTAGTTTACCACCCGGCACCCTCCTTGTAACCATGGATGTCACCTCTTTGTATACCAATATCCCTCACGACGAAGGGATAGAGGCTTGCAGAAAAGTATGGGATTCGAGGCAAAACAAAAAGCCCTCCATCGAGTCTTTGGTAAATCTCCTTGAACACACACTCAAACTTAACAATATCATGTTCAACGGAGAACATTACCTCTAAATCAATGGTACATCTATGGGAACCAAGATGGCGCCCTCATACGCTAACATTTTCATGGGTAATTTAGAAAAAAAAAAAAGCTTTCTCGACCGGGCCCAGTCAAACCTATGAGTTGGCTTCGTTTTATTGATGACATTGAAATGAAATGGACAGCTGGTAGAGAGAATCTGGATGAATTCATTAATTTTGTTAGAGTACGGCGAATATGCTCGACCGATGACTTTTATCGCACCAGGAGCTCGGAACTCAAACAGAGACTTTGCCACAGAGGCTATAATAGGAACTCCGTCGAAAGAGCTATTTCCGATGCCAAGTCCATTGGTAGAACTAATTTGCTCGAATACAAGATCAATGACGCTGCACCGAGAATACCATTGGTCACCACCTTCCATCCATCTCCACTAGACCTATCCTCCACTCTACATAAGCACTTCCCAACTCTCCACAAATCCAAGCGCATGGCTAAGGTCATTCCGTCGCCCCCCCCCCCCCCCCCCCCATATTGTCAGATCCAGGCTTGACAATCCACTACCTGTTGGTTCATTCACAACCTGCAAGAACAAACACTGCAAACTTTGTCCTCAGTCACAAACCACCTCTGCCTTCAGGATTACAGGACACGAGTACAAAATTTTGGAAAAGCCCTCTTGCAAATCCCAAAATGTGGTGTATCTAATCACATGCAGAGTTATGTAAGTAACAATATGTCGGGGAAACAGAGGATGCGCTCAGCATGCGAGTAAATAACCACAGGTCGTCTGTCACCACTAAAAATGCATTTACCTGTGGGTAAGCATTTTAACGAGTTTGACCACTGTTGGGAAGATATGATGGTTGTGGCCATAGACCATAACATTATGTGGACGATAGAAGAAAGAGTTGCTAAGAAAACTTTTGGCAATACGCGCTTAAGACCGTAAAACCTAATGGTCTCAACAAACTGATGGATGCCTACCAAATGAACAAAAAATATTAAACACCTGTTCTGTTGACTTTGTGCTTACACCACCACACCCTCTTTTTTATTTATTGTTTTATCTATTTATTTATCTTCTCTGTGTTTTCTCATTCATTTTAACCTTTCTCATTCAACTTTCAATTCTCAGCACTCTTATTACACTTAGTCATATCACAACATGAATGGGTCAAGGCAAATCGCACACTAGGTGTCGCCCTATTCCCCTATGACCACGATGTCGGATAAAGGTCTGGTTATTTTACATTTGGGCAGCGAACTACAAACAAGCAAAATGTAGCTGACGCCCGATATCACCGCATAATTAGACTAGTGCTTTGTATATAGCTTTCTTTTTTCATATTTCTATTCATGTAGTTTTTTATATTGTTTTGTCCTAAGGAAGGGACAGATCACCTCGAAAATTTGACAATAATTTTTCAATTTTTATTTTAGTGTCGTTTGTCGCTTTTTTGTGCCTTTATATTTGACCTCTCTTATTCTTTAGCGACTTGCATTAACCCACGGTTGATCCGACATTTTTGAATAGTGAACGTTGTTGTTATATTTCCTACTTGTGCTTATATATAACTTTTACAGTTTCTTATTAACTGTAAAAGTTGCTGTAATATTTTTATTGCTTTAAAGCTGTATACCCTATGTTCGCTACATGTAGTACGGTGCATATTATAGGTTGATTTATTCTAAATTGTTTTGATTATATAGATAAGCCTAAAGAATATGAAAAAGGACCTTTGCAAATGTTGGGGTCAAATTCGTCATATTAAGTGAGATATGGCTGTCTAAAACACGATGTTTGTAAACAGAAACCAACTTATCACGTGATCTAATTCGTAAGCCGCCGCATCATGGACACTGATGGAGGGCGAGGTAAATAAACTTGACGAGTAACTTTAAAAATCTGCATTCAAGTCTGCTAACGTTAGCATTAACTGAAATCGTTTTCTTTTTGAGTTTCCCTTCATCGTATTTATTTTGATTAAACTGCGCATGCGCGAAGTCCGGCTATGGTTGTATTTATGTAATACCCACTTTATTTACAAAGTATTTTCCTTTTATTTTGATATCTCCGAGGGTTTGAAGCAACAAAAAATGTAATTAACGCAAAGTTAATAACTTAAGCCATACGAGAAAAATTCAGTTTTTGTTTTACATGCGCTAATTTCTGAAATTATACCGAATTGTAGGGTATACAACTTTAATCAGGTTATGGTATGTACTGATATAAATTATGTCAGCACCAACTGCAAAGGACAGAAATGGTTTTAAGGAAATAAAATGAAGAAAAAGAAAAATGTTTCATATATAAATGGGGAACAAATCTGTCAGAAATATTGGTTTATTTGTGTGTTTTGACACCATTGCTTGATACATATAAGCATTAGTGAAAGTGGTACAAAACAGGCCCGTAGGAAGCAATTCAAAAGTCGAGGGACCAAATTCAAAACAAAAGCAACAGGATACCACTGTTTTAAGCCACTTTCGACCAGACAATGTATATGTCTATAGAGTAAGGTATATATCTATATTAAGGTTTGCGATACCCCTTTATTAGTAGATTGTCTGATGAACATGTCTCATGCAAACGGTCAGTTTAGTGATGTGGTGCATAGCTCAGGAAATAATGATCAACGTCAAGTCAGAAAAATTAAACCAGAAATGGAGAGAGACGTTTGTGCTGTTACACGCAAGGTTAAACTATAATGGCCATCGTGTACGATTATTGTCCGTTGTTGCCTGTTCAGGTGGGTCTATGCTCATATTGTTTTTCTTGAGAAAACATCATTGCCACCGGCGTGACCTAGTAGTATCGCGCTGGACTCCTGATCGGAAAGCCGGGGTTCGAGGCCCGCTCTGGTCATGCCGGTGTCCTGTCTTTCGGATGAGACAGTAAAACCGAGGCCCCGTGTCGTGGTATACATGGCACGTTAAATATCCCTCACTGCTTCGAGTGGGTCCTTTGCAAAGGTCAAAATTTACATGCCCTGAATCAATTAATCAATCAATCATTGCCACAGTATCGACATAAATAAGCAGAAACATTAATAAGTTTACAGTGGCAGATTGAGACGGGGCGCCCCCTCCAACCCCCCCCCCTTTTTTTTTCGCCACAAGTATGAGAAAAACTTTAGATTGCGCACCCAAAATGATTGAGTATTATTTGATTTTCACATATGGGCCCCATTTTCGGAAATCCGGGATCCGCCATCCAAACTTGAATCCCAGGCACTATGCTATTTGTATTTCCTTTGCGAAATTTACATTCTAATAGTAAAAAAATACAGAATCAAATACAAAATGAATTATGTATTTTTCTTTCTGTTTTACTTTTACTTTCTTTGTTTACACAGTGGCAATGTTTGAAATGAATTTGAATTTGAAAATGAAATTTGACTAGTAATTGTTAGGTTTAAAACAACACTTTATGTCATTAAAGGAGTTACAATTTTTAAATGTGATTTCTCTCTCTCTCTCTCTCTCTCTCTCTCTCTCTCTCTCTCTCTCTCTCTCTCTGTGTGTGTGTGTGTAATGTTACAGTAAGTAAAAGTAGAAAGAGAAAGGTCCAGCTACTCGTTCGCCGCATGACATCGCTACGGCTACTACCTCTACCACTGCTTGATGACTACTGGCTACACACAACCGCCAACGCACCACCAAGAGAGGACTGCATCCGGCGACTCGACCACGTCACCAAGACGGATGGAATGCTAACTCTGACCAACAACAGATTCACTTCAGCGCCAGCGGGCCAATGACCAATAACCCTCTCGAAGGAGGGCACAACAAGCTGAATTCAGCATGAGCAAGCTGCCATCGAGGTTAAGATGGTTCAGTAAGGGACCGGGGGCACCAGAGCTAAGAAGGCCAAGAAGTACCGAGACATCGACGAAAGCCTGAATATTTTGAAAACAGAACTCCCTGTACAGTGATGTGGCTTCCTACATGTACCTACTCAAGCTCAGTGGCTGATTCTGTGTAGTAACAAAGGACGTGTGATTGTATGATGTATAGATGACGTTTATATATGAAATACAAATAATTGCACATTATATAATTTTAATAGGACTATACTATAATGTACAATTACTTGTATTGTCTAATGCGCTTGGAAAAACGTATGAAATTGAGAATTATATGTATGTAATATTGTTCGTTTCATGTTCATATATTTATTTCTTCGAAGTTTGAATTCTCTTCGAACTCTTAAAAAATGTAAGATACATGTTGTTCTTGCTGTGAAAAATGATAATTGTCATATTTATACAAGTTCCCATTTTGCCTTACTGGCGGTCTGAAAATCCACCAAGGCCAAATGGGAATAATTTTACCTGTATTTCTCAGCTAAGGCCAAATGAGAACAAACTTTGAAATTCGTTTAATTCACAAAGTGTACATTTACGTTCATCTCTTGGAATTTTGTACCATCTGCCAGTTCAATTGGTAATCTAATATTACAACATCTATATTTACACAATAATAATGCCTTTTTAGTTGGTGATGTTAATAAATAACTTTCTAAAATTAATTTTGTTTTGAAAATTTTGTAGTTTAAAGCTAACGTCGCTATGCCATTTCTGTACAAACTGGTTATACAAAGTATTATATACAGTATTCTTTAACCATTTATCGCAGTGGTCGCTTTACACCGTAGCGATGGGTCTGACCTGATTAACTTCTCGGTGTCCGACTAAAGTTTTTGAGCAAAATTTTGAGTTCCTTGGCTCACCATGCCCTTAGTTTTGCATGGATTTGGACAATTTAGATATGGATGTGTAGATAAATATATCTGGTTTCATTTGACACCACGTTTGAGATGATTTGTGAAGAATTAAAAAAGTTCTAAGACACAGACGGGAGGAGGTGTATTTTTGGTAAATCGGAAGTTCTAACCCTTATTATTATATTGGTATATTTCGGGGGGGGGGGGGGGGGGGCAAGAGCCGAAAGCCCTGTGGTTGGATAAACAAATCTCAATGACACTTGTGTTTTACATGTGCAATTTCCAATGTTTCTATCGACACTTACTCTACCATTCAATATAGACAAATTATTCTATTTACACAATTCTATTAAGTAACAACCATAATTATTAACTACAGTATCACATGATGTACGTTCTATTGGTATTACCAGTTCTTCAAGAGAAAAAAAGAAGACATCTGACAAAGCTATATGACACAAATCACCGAGGACATGAACACAAAAATGATAATAGTAAAATATACACGGAAAACGACATTACAAAAATATTCGATTGTGTTGCGGTCACTCAATTGGTGTGGTTAACCCGTTACGGGCGCCCAGCTTGTAAATTAATATAATTTGGGATCATTTCATCGCCTTCAGAATTATCATCTTCAGATGTCTTGGGATTTCCTATTGTAAATTTCCCTTATCTAGATGGTGATGTCCCCAGACTCCCATCATATGGTATGTATATTAGTCAATTGGTTTGGTTCGTTAGAACTTGCACTAACATATTGGATTTTCACGCAAAAAAAATCTCAGATTACTTTTAAACTTCTTACTCAGGGTTATAGATACCATAAACTTCGAAAAACTTTTGTTAATTTTACAGATATTATTCAGACATTTTATCTACAATTGGAAATGTGACTTTTTAACAATACGTATCCAGCGGAATATCCCATCCCAATTCCTACGCTGATCTGGTGTACAAACTAAGGAGAGTCAAAGGTTCCCATAATTTCATATCGACGGATTCCAAAATTATTTAACACCTTCGACATCGACAGTATGGCCCCGAGATCATCGCTAAGAGCATAGTTCTTGTATTGGTTCCCTCTACAACCCAATGCAGACTTTTGCTTGAATGTTGCACGCTGATTAACAGGGCGGTAGGGACTCTATGACGGGCCTTGTCCAAACCTTTCCAGAGGAGACACGGTCCTGATCCTCGTCCCCTCTCACTGTAAGTCGGGACTCCTATGAATTAAGGATCTGAGCTCGCTTACAGACGGGCCGAGCATGGTTTATTTACGTTGATGTCGCCTTACATATTTTTGATTAAAATATATTATTCTATAAACGCTACGTGTGTTATAAAATTTTAATAACCTTTCTTCATGAGAAACCTGTTGATTCTTTTTCTCTATATGGATTATTTTTAGATTTTTAAATGTGTGTCCTTTGATTGTGCTGCTTTTGCGATTAGTGGATAGGTGGATGCCCGTAAACCGGTTAAACACCTATTGAATGACGTTTGTTACTTCAACTGACCGTCCCAAGTCGGTGTCGTAATCGCAGCACAATCGAATATTTTTGTAATGTTTTTCCGTGTATATTCTTCTACTGTTAGCATGTTTTATGTGTATGTCCTTGGTGATTTGAGTCATACAGCTTTGTCAAATGCCTTCTGTTTTCTCTGTTATAAAATCACTCAAGTTAGCAGATTTACCGCTGAAGTCACAATAGGGCAGACATACTTAAAATTATTGGATATATTAATTAGATTATTTTCAATTTGTGAAAAAATTTCAGGAGAGGAATATTCAGAACTTTTCGGAGGTATAAACACAGCTTCTAATAAAGTATTTACCTTAAGATTAAGCAATTCGCCTTTGATAGAAATCCATAAAATGCAATTACAAGTTGATTCTACAATTCTGTTAAATGGAGATAACTCTGGGCAGGGAGCTCATTTCTATTTTTCAAGAAGGAAATATATCCTGGCATGTTAATATTTGGAATGTCAGCTTTGTCTGTTTTAATTTCATTGAAACATAACATACATTTAGTAACTGTAAATATTCAGTGCATTTAAGTTTACTTTTAATACCACAGACATTTACAGATAGTAAAGATAAATTTCACTTTGACCTTGTATGCTGTGTAAAGTAGAGTCCGAGGAGTTACGAATTGTGTCACTATTATTAATAGGTTTTGCGCAATGGTTTTCCTAGCGGTAAGCGTTATTCGCATCGCGAACTCTACCCGGCGAGTTTGAGCTTTTGATAGTGTTAATATGTTCCTGTAGAATGAAATCCTGTTCGTAAATATACAGGCGATCCACATTTAACACAGCGCGTTTTTTATGCCGCTTGGCTTCCTGAAATGTGGATATTACAGTTTGTTGTTTATTTCCTTCATAAATTGTTCATTAACGCCAAATCTTTTGTTTTTTAATGTTCGCTCACCTCATCTTTATCTTTATGTGAACTGAATTTCGCCACTATAGTTCGGTTTTTACCTTGCTGTTTCTTGCCTATCCTATGAACCCGCTCTAAAGATAGTCCTTTTGTAATTTCGTCTCTTGTTTAATGAATCTTTTTAATGTTTCTTCTGCATTCTCTCCTTCTGCCTAGTAAATCACGGTAAATAATAGATTGTCCCTCATGGATTTTGCTTCTAAATCAACCTATCTATCTTTAAGTTCACGGAAATTATCGATCAAAATGCTAAAATCATGCTCTAAATTAATTGTAGCACTATTCGTAAATTCCACTCTGTCATATAAGTCTTGCATATCTTCCTTTATGTTTTCGGCCTTCGTTTTGTTAGTTTCAAAAGTT
This sequence comes from Pteria penguin, assembly GCA_035048485.1. Classification (NCBI taxonomy): domain Eukaryota; kingdom Metazoa; phylum Mollusca; class Bivalvia; order Pterioida; family Pteriidae; genus Pteria; species Pteria penguin. The sequence goes on from CM068584.1 coordinate 19,485,698, forward strand.
TCATTGATGAAATTCATCGCCGTGTCCCCAGTAATATATACGACCACCGTATCCAATGCTTTTAAATTCGATTCAATTTGGTCTAGTTTGTTGAGTATTTCATACATATTTTTGACCATTCTAGATGTATATTCACTTTTGTCACCAAGCTCACTGTTCGAAGGCACGTTAATAGTTTCCATTCCTACGAAACTTGCTTGGGAGCCTTCAATTTGGTCTACTTTTTTGAGTTTTTCACATATGTTTTGACCATCCTACTGATAAGACAACATAACATAACATAACATAACGTAACAAATATTTTATTAGAGTACCACACTTCATGCCAACAAGTTTAAAAACATAAAATTAAATATACATATTTCGACATAAAGTCCAGCCAATTTGATTTATGAAACACTTTAAAAGATTTTATTTATAAGTAAATGTTTATCTATACTGAAACGAATAAGAAACGCAACTTCAAATTGTAGGTTTTATAAAATAATACTTGCGAGCATAATGTCTAAATTTAATATGTAATAGTTAATATTGAATATTGATGTAACATCCTTATAAATGTTTGGAGATTTTTCAGAACAGGTCACTTCGCTAGAAGGTCATGATTGGTAGTACCCTACGTGTATCCAAGTTGAAATGGCAGCAGTTTTGAAACCGTGCCCTAATATCGTGTGTGTCCTCCTCGAACAGCTATAGCATCTCTAATTCGTCGTTGCATCGAGTTCATCAGGGCATTGACTGTCCGTATTGGAATGTTATTCCATTCTTGGACGAGTGCATTTGCTAACTGGGGGAGGGTATTTGGGGGATAACGGCGATTGCGAATTCTTCTGTCTAGTTCATCCCACAAATGCTCAATTGGGGACAAATCGGGGCTGTATGGAGGCCAATCTATAGGAACGATGTTCTGTGTCGCAAGAAAGTCTCTACAGACTCTTGCAACGTGTGGTCTCGCGTTATCTTGCTGCAAGGTTAGATTATGCCTAACAAACGGCACAACATGGGGTCTAAGGATCTCATCCCGATAGCGTACGGCCGTTAAATTCCCATTGACTATCACCAAAGGTGTCTTCAAACCATGGGAGATTCCCGCCCAAACCATAACTGAGCCACCCCCAAATTGGTCATGCTCCAAAACACAGGCGTCAGCAAAACGTTCGCCTCGACGCCGGTACACACGTTGACGGCCATCTGATCGAAATAACGTGAATCAAGATTCATCGGTGAAGAGCATGGACCTCCAACGTCTCATAGGAAAACGTCTGGGCATATGTGCCGTCAACCATTGCATACGACGCGCTCGACGTTGCGGTGTTAGTGGTAAACCAACGTACTGTCGCCTTGCACGCAAATTAGCCTCACGCAGTCTGTTGATCACTGTTTGGGGATGAATCCGATGGTTATGATTACCAATCGTATTCCTTGCCGTTTCAGCAGCCGTTAACCTCCTGTTACGCAGGTGTGCCAGCCTAACAACCCGGTCTTGACGTCGCGACGTTACACGTGGACGTCCTGATCTCGGCCGGTCATCGACTCTTCCTGTGGCGTTAAGACGTGAAACTAATCGACTAATAGTCAATTTGTGAACTCTAAAGTGTTGAGCGACGTGAAGTTGCGTGCTCCCTGCCATAAGCATCGCGATAGCACGTCCTCTATCAACCTGTGATAACCGTGGCATAATTGTAAAAGGAATTATTGTTTGCAAAAGTATTGGCGATGATGTGTCCCGATTTTATTGATAAATTGATACTGGTTTGAATGAAAAAAGAACGCACGTGTTTGTACAGGCACGGGTTTTAATGTTTTTACCGCGCCGGATGTGCATAGGTTTCTCGTCACACCTGGTTGATTTTGAACATTGGATAGGGTGATAGGCAGGGTGCACTTTTATTTCCGCGATTTTCATACAGCTATGTATATTTAATACAAAATTAATAACAATTTTCCAAGTTGCGTTTTTTTTTTCGTTTCAGTATATATGTATGTTAAAATCAGCCAACTGCATTTTTCTTCCTATAAAACATTTTATTACAGTGTTGGCCAAAACTTTTTGAATACTAGCGTTTTCTAAAATAAAAAAAAAATTGTTCGTCTATATTTTGTCGTTTTTGTCCTTCGGGAATTGTTAATTAATGCCAAATCTTTAGTTTTAAAGTTCGCGGGGCTTTCCTACTCACCTCATCTTTATTATTATGTGAAATGAATTTCGCCTCTTGCTGTTTCTTGCCTATCCTATGAACCCGCTCAAAAGAATAGGGGTTTTTTTGTAATTTTATTTCTTGTTTAATGAATCCTTTTAGTGTTTCTTCTGCGTTTTCTCCTTCTGCCTTGCAAATGCCAGTATATGATAGATTGTCCCTCATGAATTTTGCTTCTAAGTCAACCTGTCTATCCTTAAGTTCACTGAAATTTTCAAACAAAATGCTAAAATCATGCTTAAAAGATGATAAAAGCGTTCATTAAGTTTTGCTGCCTCACTAAAAAGTTCTTGTCTTCAATCTGCATAAAAAGGACAGTATGAAAGAAAATGTTTTTCATCCTCAATAACACCAAAATTACACAAATAAGAGATTCTAAGGTCACTAGGGGTCACGGATCTGGTATATCTACCAAATTCTATCACTAGAGGTGCACTACCACACCAGAACTGTGCGAGCGATCGTCTTTCTTTTCTTTTTATATGCGAATTTTTGGCATAATGTTAGGCTTTTATTTGACAATATGTGCGTAATTTATTATGTATGTCGCCATTATGTTCTCTGGTCTTCAATAGTTCTTGGTCGTTTTATATAAACTAAATTTTAGCTTTATTTACATTAATCGCAGTGTTTGGGTCAATATTCATTTCACGAAGTATCTTAACACGACTTTCCCAAGACCGACCATTACGCATGGACCAACGGTGCATTTTATATAAAAGGCGATCATTGTCCGTTGTACACAGACGATTCCAATAACGACGGTCGTTTGTAATACGTGATTTTGTGTCCAGCCCATGTCACCGAGTGCGGCCAAATTAGCGGTATTACGTTTAACGCCTAATAAAAAAGCGAGCAGCTTTATTTTTAACTGATTCGAGTGTTGATTGCCTTGATATTCCCCGGATGCTACTGCCATAATTCATGACAGGTTCCACTATTGACTTGAATAATGTGTTATACACATTAAAAGACATTCTACCGCAATGTAATCTGAGTAATTTTGATTGAAAGAAACTTTTGAAGGTTGTCTATATTTAATTACATGCCGTTAATGAAAATGTTATACTTTTCCATTCCAGGGTGGTATATGTCTAAATGTGTATATATGCTTCTGTTTATATGTCCCTTTTTCTTTTTAAGACTTGCAGTGGGTTTTTTTTTATTTTATTAATTTTATTTCTTTTTATCTTGATATGACACTGTCATCCGAGAGCCTATTATTATAATGGACTATACCAGATCTAATAGCAACTCTGCCACTCCTATTTTTACAGTATATGGTCATAGTATTGAGGTTGACGGAATAAGATTCGTCGACAACAACATGGTGTCTCTTCTACCTTATCACATGAATGTCACGCGCGGCTACTTTCCTAATAAGGAAAAATGAGGCGTGGCTTTAGAGATATTAGCGGGAAAATTCACAAAGTTCTGTGCAACAAAGATGATTTCAAAAACAAGTAATTCCTATTTACATAAAGCCATTTGACTTTGTGACCAACATCTTGAACATTTAATACTATTCCGATTGCAACCTAAGCTTTTTAAAAGCTGCGCTTGTAAATGATAAACGATATTCACCATATGACCATGTGACCTCCATTACCGTCATTTTGTTTTTGGAATCCCATGAAATCCGCTAGGGGGCGCGGAACTGAAAAGTGGTCAAATAGTTATTGCATTGACATAAGAATTGATGTCATTTTAATATTCTCAGAATTTTATGATAAATCAATATGAACAAAGGCAAAGCCTTAAAACCTGAAGTGAAAAGTTTTGTATTTATTTCGGTTTTGAAAAGTCAATATAGATCTATTATATACAATAGTACCTCGATATTTTAAAAATTAGGGTGTTCACCAAAACAAAAAAACAGATTCTTTTACCTTTTTGAAAGATTTTAATCACTGTTGTCAAACTAATTCATAGCATGGAAATATCCCTGTCAAGAATCATTATTTGGAAATTTGCCAGAAAAAGCCAATGATTGAAAAAATGTTCCTAATCATTCTATAATTAAATGTAAAATATTAGTCCGATAAGTCTGACGAAGTGCATTTTTATCATTTGTCGTTATGCCCTACCACGAAAATGATAAAAATGCCCTTCGTCAGATTTGTGGGACTAGTAAGATTTATACCTCTTCATACCTGCATAGACATCTCACATTGAATTTAAAGATATGTATCGAAATTTTCCAGTTGATCAGGTTAGAAACTAGCATATCACCCACCTAAATAAAAGGAAATTTATTTCAGAAACAGTCTTGACCCTTATGTTATAGAATTACACCAAGTGTCACCTGCCGTATCCTAGAAGATCATATTGATAATAAAATACGTATTTTCGTAAAAATATATTCTGCAATATCACAGACATATATAATAAATAAATATGTCTATGGCAATATTTACAAAGTCTTAACTTCTAAATGTGGAACGAACCCAAAATGAAATTTATTTTATACAGTGGCGGATTTAAAGGAAGGTTCGAAACTCCCTTTTCGTCAGATATTTACAAGTAGAACTCCAGAATTGACTAAGTAGTTTTTCAAATACTTGACTTTCACAATCCTGGATTTGCCACTGTTATAGGTTGATGTATATCAGTTTCTAGAATCTTCATTTTATTTAATTTTTGAGAACAGAGATGAAGGTTTGATGTAACATTTATTTTCTGAATTGTAAAATGTAACATGTATGTTAGCGATTCGAGATAGGGCAGCATATCTCATGCGCACAATGCAATGACATTGATATAATATTCAAATGACATAGATCTATATCTATAAGCATTACATATGGAGAAATATGTCCACTTTACCAATTTGCAAACTGCAACCCCCCCCCTTTTTTTTTTGGCCGATCATAATTGTTTCATAGCTTGTTATCTAATTTATTTATTAAACTGTTTTCATTAACTTATTCTTAACATTCAATTGATTTGAAATCTGATAAGTTGTATTGCAGCAGTATTTATAAATTTGCTCTTTTTTTCTGAACGCTAATACTACGAGTTATTTTCATCATGAAAAGATGAAAAGTGTTCGGTCTCTGGAAACCATTTACTCATGCAAACATAGGCTCAATTTCCCGCGGTTCCTCTTAGTGTCTTTAAGTTGAAATGACAGGCCGTGAACACCGTTTATCCATGTTTTGGAGGTGGAAATGAATTCATTATTAACTGTCAGCACTGGCGGACTTTGAGGGGGGGATTGCAAACCCCCCCCCCTCCCCCCCTTTTTTTGTCGGAAAAAGTATTGAAAATTTTGTATTGAGTCCCCTCACACACTTTTATATTAATCCCTAAGGGCGTGCAGCAAACATTATTATGGAGTATTTAATATATTTTCTGCGAATTACATATATATATATGTGTAAAAATGTGATTTTTTCAACTCTACTTAAAAATTCACGGGCGCTGAAGTGGTAATATAGTATGAGTGATATTTTAAATAAAGAACATACTCCATAGACAACGGGCGTGCTATGTAATTTGAACTGCAGGAAGGAGATCATAGGTGAATTTTGATAATTTTTTCTTTAACTGCAGCAAGTACATCATCAGCGATTTTTTTTTTTATTTCATTTACACAAACGCATGATAGTACGTGTAACCGGGGCCCCATACTAAATGTGTCATGAAGACAGGATCATTTAAAATGGTTTTCAGTTGATTTTAAAACAGTTTGTGAATCAGACGATGTAGTTAATGTATCTAAATGTACACATTTATAATAATATTTATATTTTGTGCACTCTATATCCGCATACAACAACAAAAATAACTCTTTCAATCTAATAATATACTGAATCATTTTGTGTACTGACCTCTCGAGCTCTCGGGTGAATTATTGCCGAAAAATTGATATATATATATTTACTCTTTTGCTCATTATCCTTTCCACAGAATGTTTTTTCTATATATAGATCTACATATTGACGATTTTGGCGCATGCGAACGGGACACGCTGACGCGAGTTTGTGGAAATCTATTTCTCTACTCCGGGTTTACAATTTCGCGGTAGTGGAACTCTTCAGTGTCGTCAAAGTCACGTGATTCACTCATGAATATTAATGAGAAAAAATGAACGCATTTCTCCATATGATATGGACGTCTGTCTGTTATTCGCCAAAAAAAAAAAACAAACAAACAAACAAACAAAACAAAAAAAAAAAAAAAAAAAAAAACCAGAAGAAGAATGCTCTACACATATTTTTCCCAAGCTTGTGTCATATTTGCCGGTTTTGTTTATATGTAGTCTGAATCATCCACACGTTTACGTAATCGCATCTCGTGGGTAGAATCAAACGTGTGAATGACTATGTTTAAGAGGTTGGTTACCTCCTGCTTCCATGTCGCGATATAGCTGAAAAGTTGGTAAAAGCGACATAAGACCCCAATATACCTAATCTAACTCTACAACTGTATACATCAGCTGTAATGAATTCAAATTTCCAACCATGGCATGTGGTCAAGGAAGAACTCGTTTAGCGCAACACTACAGCCTCCTCCCTTCTTTTGGTTTATTCATACAAATACACACGTTGTGTCCCATTATTTGTAAATTCTGATGATGTTTGTTTCTAGTGGAAGGCCATTTTCATTTGGGTGTTTTGTACTGCTTTATATTGTTAAATTTATTTTAACCCCTGGATATTTACTACTGGTGTGGATAGCCAAACAGAGAACACTTTCTCCACCCTGGCAGCTGATCTCACTTCTGGTCTTTCAGAGGTTCCTTAAATAATAGGAGGAAATTCTACTCTAGATTTTTCCCAAGATGGTGGAGGAAGAACTATTCTGGACAGGCCCGTGGGGAGCAATTCAAAAGTGGAGGGGCCAAACTTGTAAACTCAAAATAAAATTTGCAATACCAATATTGCTATAAAAATGATAAATCTATCATGATTTATATACAAGGTAGCCATTATACGGCTACATATTGGGAAAAAACTGTGTTTTGTGACCCAGGACACAAGATGGCCGCACACAAGCGATTTCAGCAAACGACATCTATGAGAAAAGGCTTAAAGTGAATTATTATTATTATTATTATTATTAGCCATTATTCCTAAGCTGTAAGTCGGATGATAAAAATCCCCACATAGTACAGTGAGAGGTCTTCGACGTGATAAATTCGTGACACAGTTATAATTATTTAGTGACTTGAGACGGGAAAATACATGGTGTTAAAAGTAGTATTGAGCTCGTCTCCTGATCGGGAGGCCGGGGTTCGAGTCCCGCTCTGGTCATGCCGGTGTCCTGTCTTTCGGACGAGACAGTAAAAACCGAGGCCCCGTTTCGTGGTATGCATGGCACGTTCAAGGTCCCTCACTGTTTCGGGTGGGTCCGTTGCAAAGGTCAAAATTTGTATATCCCGGATTAGGCAGATGCCGTCAACATATACATGAAATGTTCGTGGTGTGACGTTAAACAAAATTCAATCAATCAATCAATATATATATATATATATATATATATATATATATATATATATATATATATATATATATATATATATATATATATATATATATATATATATATATATATATATATATATATATATATATATATATATATATATATATATATATATATATATATATATATATATATATATATATATATGTATGTATATATATATATATATATATATATATATATATATATATATATATATATATATATATATATATATATATATATATATATATATATATATGTATTATGGGTGAACAATACAATAAATAGGTCGTTCGGCCATCAAATTAAGATTTATTGCTCAGCATTGATTCACCTTTCAGCATATGACATTTCTTATTACTATTTTATGTTCCGTTTACCTTTGTCCGATTTCTATTCACGTGGTGCTTAACCTAGTGACAGATCTAGTAGGTGTTACCGGTATTATATCTCCACCTTCCCCTCGATAGAAAATTTTACTAAAAAGGACATTTTTTGCAATTTTTGAATGTGTTTCCTTCCCACTGGCTTCACAAAAAAAACCACACACAAATTATTATTGCGTTATTACGCAGAGGTGTTTCTATGTTACGCAAATTTATCGCGAAGTATTGATTTATAATGCAACAATATTGCTTTATATTGCTATATAACGCAAATTTATGGCATATTGCGATATAAATTTAAGTATTTCTATGTAATGCAAATTTATGTATTACGTAGTAACAAAAAGTATTGATTTATAACGCAAAAGTATTGCGATATAACGCAAACGTTTTGCGACATAACGCAATAATTATTGCAAAAAAACCGCAAATTTGTTGTGATATAACGCAAATCTATTGCTCTATAATGCAAAACATAATGAATCGTAAATGATCTAGGATGCTGAGCACAGAGAGTCTCTTAATGCATAATGTCATAAAATACCAAGGAAATATTATACTTTTCGCGTTTTTTCGCAGGATTAAACCTGATAAGGAGAAGTTATATATTTAGAGAGAAATGATAGCAAATCTGTTATCTGAGAAATTGCGAATTTTCTACAAGAAAACTTGAAACTTTCTGGATCACTAGATGGATACAGATAGATGCGCGAAACTGTGTGAGTGTTGATAGAAAAGCTTGATCCGGTCGGGATTGTACGGAAGCGAAAGGGACTCCTTTCTCGTTATGAATAACAAGGGAAGTGAGTTGCCTCGTTTTACGATTTAGCCACATATACAGACCCTTGTCACGTTCAGCTTCAAAGATAGAAGCTTTCTAAAGTTTTAATCAGTTTCATCGTCAGTCTTAGGGAAATCTCGCCTGTTGCACTCCTTCACTCTCTGCATCTATGAGGAGAAGGATTTCCATACTTCTTTCGGGCTATGGGCCAATTCATATGACCTCTCATTTTAAAACGTTTATATTGGGACTTGTTTATCATAAAATAAATTAGATTATATTTTTCATTCTTAAAAACAAAAATAGAAAGACAATAAATTCTACAAACGGATGTATTTTATTTTAGGAGTAACTATTGAATCTAATTGAATTTTCTAACTCCTACTTTCATGGCGTTGTTGGATACAATAAGATACAATACAAATGAAATATACACTAGATATGACGATATCTATACGTTATTATGATATTTATTGCACCTCGGACAAAATTGTGGCATTTCATTGGGTAAAAACGTGTCATGTGATGACCCCCTATGAGACTATAAGGGGTAAGTAAAGATTTTTAGGGGCAGTATGGCCGCTGCCTGTCCTTTTCAATGCCGCCACAGTTGTTCAATAAATATTTTCGAGTTAGGCTTTCGCCCCCCCCCCCCTCTCTCTCTCTAATGTGCGTCGTGTCAAATAAATTAAGTGTCTCGGTGATCTAGTTTGTTGACAAGTGTGGCTCGGTTTGGGCAGACGACTCGATTGGAAATCGACGAGGAAAGAAGGAATGTTCATGCATTTGTTCATTGATAACAGAATATAAAAAGGTCTTCAGCGCGGTAAATACGTCCTCATCCCCTATGACTTTTACTGACCCTCTATGGTTCAGTGGTAGGTCAGTAACAAACTATATAACTAATAAATAGAGATTTTAGAAATTCAGTCATTAAGTTATTAATAGTATTGTTTTGAAATCTTAGTAAAAATGAATCTAACTCAAATGAATATTTGTACTAGAACATTATTGCGTAAAAAGAAGTTGGGGGGGGGGGGGGGGACAGGCCCCCACTCCACCCCTTGCTTCTTACACCTATGTTTGCTGACGTAAGTACATCAGTACTGACAGCAATGGACAACCATGTTGTTAAGGAAATTATGTTTTTTCTTTGTGGTAGGAGATATATTTCTACACTGAGACGTGTTACCTTCGACAATTGATAGATCACCCCGTAAACAAGTTATGAAACGGTCAGTGTCACGTGACATGGTGCATGGCTCATATAAAAAGTTATGATTATCGGTGTCAGAAAGTCAGAAAAATAACAAGAGACTCAGGTGGGCCTATATTGCTCACCTCAGCACAACTAGCTCATTTGAAAACAATTCACTGCTTTCATGAATTTGCAAATAAATATATTCTCTTTCTCATTGCATTCTGATTAAATAAAATGAACAAACGTATTAAATTTGTATTACATTAACAACCTTAAGGCCATATCCTACTTATTCAGTTTTAAGATATGTTTGCTTTAAAATGATTCAATTTCTTCTTATGGTCTATCATAGAGACTCATAGTGACCACATGTGGTTTACAAATTTGGAGGGGTTTTTTTCAACTTCCTCAATTGACTGATTCAGACCTTTTCATTGCTATGTATGGGTAAAAGAAACCAAAAATTACTCAATATCTCCTTTTTTGGCGGATATTTTCTCTTCATATTTGACATAAAATATCATGGATACATAATCACCTTAATTAATCAAATAAATTGAAACCTTCCCATATAAACCTTTCTGTGAAAAAGACAAAGAAAATCTGTATTTACAATATTCCTGACAGTCCCGCAGCTTTATTCAGAACTAAATTAGAGTTATCTTTCTTGTCATCAAATGCATTTGATTTGAGGAATACTTTAGTGCAAAAATATAAAAGTTTTGCGAGCCGGGTATGTCCTTAAGCATGTCAGTATGAGCTATAAATGTTAAAATAAATATAGAATCAAAATTTACAACTCTTCTTGAGACACCCTTCAAAATCACTCTAACTTATTCAGTTTGATGATCTATACGGCCGCTCTGATTAAGAAGTTTGTAAACAAAGGATACAATCTAGGTCAGGTGTTACCCTACCCTGGATCCGTCCTTTGTCGGATCTGGTCCAAGCAGCAACATTTGTGAGAACTTTGAGTTGTACATACTCACCAAATTTTATCAACATCTTTCATTTAGAATTGAAGAAGAAAAACCATCAAAGTTCACAATTACACACATACTAATACCATATCTATCCCTTCCACTTTCTCTATCTTAAAGAAATGAGAAACTTCCTGGAAAATATTTTTGTATTCTATTCCTTTCCAATAACATTTATTTAACAAAATCAGTTAAAACACAAATTAATGCGTCATAAGCAACCTAAAATAGAAAATAAAAATGAAAAATAACAATAAAAGTAAACCCTAAAAATAATGACAAACTCCATATATTTACATTACTAATTGACTCCTTCAGCCCCCGTTACCCTACCCGAATTATGTTTCATTACATCTTGCTGGGCCAAGCACAAGAGAGAACGCGCACTAATATTTAAATGGGCGGAGCATGCCTAGATCCGCTCTAACTAGGTCGTGTACTACTATTTATAGAAACGAAACGCAAATCACAGAACCAATTCTCGGGAAATCGAAGCAGCTGATCATGAATTACCTTTTGCAGCTTTTCTTTGGTTTACAGCTTCTCTTTGGTTTCATGACAAACTTTGAAAATTGCACTTTCAATTTTAACATGCGAGACGACAAACTGTGCATGTACATGTACTACCACAGACAACACCGACCACATCTTATGCTACATACATCTTAAATTTTTTTGTAATGGACTAGTAGATTATGATAAAATAATTCTAGTATTTCGTTATCGCTTCTGTTTGAGTTTTTATTAAATATAAGAATTTTGCAACCGTTCAATAAATTGAAATCTGTTACAAAAAGATCGAGGGACAGGCTTGGTGTAGTGGTTAAGCTCTTGGCTTGCAGCGGGTTCGATTCCCGGGTTGCGCCACTACGTTTAAGAGGTTGGTTACCTCCTGCTTCCATGTCGCGATATAACTGAAAAATTGTTGAAAGCGACGTAAAACACCAATCACCCAACCCAACAAAAAGATCGACTATTTTCTTTACTTATGGTTAAGAGAATTGAACATCTAGAACGTGGTGTTCCGAAAATAGGTATATAAAGCGAGCAGGAAAAATGGATGGATTACAGTAAGTTCATTAAAAATATTTAAAAAGCATTTGGTAATGTAAATATAAGGATTGATGTCTTATGTTTTGTGTTTGTCAATGGCATGGTTTTTTCTAAAAATCTCTTAGCGGTTCACAAAATTTATGCCTGACAAACTAGTTTTATATTCCATGCACACTAAAATAAGACACCCATTCCTTAAGAAAACGTTAAAAAGGCGTCAAAAACTTGATTTCAAAATAAGACCAAAACCAATAAACCTTCTTAAGGCATCCGTCTAGATAACCATGATACATTGGGTTTGATGATCTTTGCAACCGATCTAAAGAAGTTTGTCAAAGGATGGTACTCTCTGGGGCCTTTGTTGCCCGTTGCAGACCCAATTCTTTGATGGCACTGGCCGAAAATCAATAACACTTGTAGGGGACCTTCAGAACTTTATCCACACAACGTTTGATCAAAATCCCTTCTGAAGAAGCGAAAAATATGTACAGCTAGGTTACAGACTACGAACATACGGACGGACGGTGTGCTTTGGTTCAGGTGAGCTAAATAAGAAAGGGGAGTGTCGTTTGTGCCTTTACACGCAAGGTAAAAATATAACGGTCATCGCGTACGAATATCGAAACACATGCGCGGATCTAAAGGACTGAACGGGGGTCTGGACCCATCTCGAGATTCGGCGAAAATTACTTTTCTAGTTATTTTTTAATGAAAAATATATTATTTTACTTTCACAAACATAGATGGACCCTTTCTCAATAAGTTAGTAGGGGTGGACCCTTTCTTGACAGAGTCCGCGCCTGGATTACTAAATCCTCGCATTTTCATTAATATATATTCTGAAGGAATTATTGTTTTTGTAGTTAATTTGTATTTTTTATGTAGGAGGAGTAGGGCCACAATGTCACCTCTCTTCTTTACATAGATCATTATTTTACTGTCATCAATGAGTAACTACTAGATGCTATAGTCAGGTCAGACAACTCTTCTGACATCCCTTTCGGATCCAGGAGATTTCTCGAGTCCGAGAAAAGTGCGTTGAAACTGGACTTCGCCCCATGACACACAAACGCACAAGCATATATATGTGTATATATATGTATAATGACATATACTAGGGGTGACCAATACGATGAATATGTCGTTCGGTCATAAAATTTGGATTTATTGCACATCATTGATCTTCCTAAAAGAATATGCCATTGCTTATGACTACCGTTTTTTTCCTTCACCTTTGCCCGATTTCTTTTTACCTTTAAGCTATTTGCGGATCTAGTGGGTGTCACTGATGTTAACCCTGTCTTCCCTACAATAGAAAATATTACGAAAAATGATACTTTTTACTAACTCTGAAGGCTCATTCCTTCCTCTTTTCTTGGATTTTTTTTAAATCACCAAGGATGGGATATCCACTTTCTTCGAAGCCTGTTATTTTCCTCTAACTTCCCTGGATTTAGTCTAGTACAGTTGTTGTTTTAATACGTAGGTCATGCGTTTATCAAGCAAAGTCTCAATCATTGGTGATGATCACGATACTGCCGCCTATTCCATAATTCGGTGTTTGGATATAACCTTTAATACAGTTGTGACACATGATTGATTTCCTTTATGGTTTTCTTAGATTTTATATAGGAATATAAGATACTCAATCGAAATCGAAACTAAAACATTATAGAAAAATGTCACTCTAAGACGTTATTTACAAGATATAAGATTTGTCAGATGAACAGACTGAAACAACTTCATACAATGATTACAAAATTTGCAAACGTGTTCATTAAGATATGTGAAGAGGATACCAGAAAGTTATATCCCTTTAATTTGATAGTGTCTGTCTACCTGATCCTAGATTACCGATTGTCAACATGATTAACGGTGAACGTAGAAATTTTAAACGACTGTATTATATAAAGAGGGTAGTACATACGTAGAAGGAAATGTATCGATTTTATAGACTTTATTTTTAGCAACAACAGTAACAAAAACAACAACAACAACAATAACAATAACAGGAAATTCATGTATATACATAAATGGTTAGATTTGCTCAAGTCCTTCTATTATCATTATTTTATTTTGTTTTATTTGATTCCATAAAAAGAATCCCTACAAAGCACGAGTAATATTCACGCTGCAAATAATGTCCGAATTATGCCATGACCAGCAAAACCACCAGACCTAAACCCATTTGCGTACATTTGGGACTTGCTGAAACAACGTGTGAAGTCGCTACTAGAGACACCAGCTCCACGGGTACTGGAGCGGAATACATGCCAAACGTGACACCAAATTACACAATAAACCATTCATGGATACATTTTATCTACGAGGAAGCGTTGCATGGCAGTAATCAGAGCTCGAGGTCGTCATACTGAATACTAACTTTGATTTGTGACCTTCGTATTTTAGGGTCACTCTCTGTTTGTATCTGCAGTTTCGAAATCGCTTCAGATAGAATACTGACAATACTGATAAATATTGACAAAACTACATTTACTTCTTTAATTGATTGACCATCTGTAAAAAACTTGGTGAATACTTGGAACTTTATTTGAGTGTTTTCCTCTTACTCATTTTGAAATACAAATCCTCTCTGATTCTGGAAAATCAAAAACAAAAGAGTGGGACTTGAGCAACTGTAATAATGGTCTGTTCATTTTATGTTACATGTTAGCTGACAATGCAGTATGAGCCATATAAATAAACGCGGTCATGATGAGACAAGTGTATATACATATGTTATAACATCAAAAGAAGAAAAGACCAAATTTAGATATAAAGGATAAATATGACGGCAATATATTAACTGGCTTTAAATTCATTTAGATACAAAGTGTTAATTGCAATGTGTGCAATAATAATCCATTATTTACCGACTTATCCTGTCTCCTCATTTTCTATTTCGATGTAGGAAGTTATGTTTTATGTATTCTATTGTATTAACACAATTAACACAAATGACTGTGAATAAATGCGCAAATATCGAGCAGTGATCAAATAATAGAAATATCTATAATGCATAAAAAATATAAAATATTGGCATTCGGGGATCTTTGATGAACCAGAGTTCAGGTTAGACTGGCAGAACCGTTCCGGGTTTCCTTTTTTACTAACGGAATTTTCGAATGAAGTGAAACGTAAAGGAGAAAATCGAGAACGGTTGCCAGTCTAAGGTCAGGTGCCATGGAAAAATAAGCTGTTGGAAACAACTGTTATGATGCCATAGAATTAATCTAGCTAGTATATAGCTCATATTCACGATTCGTATTCACAGTGCACGGTTGTCACAATCACTATCAACTACCAGTAGTGAATGCTACTTTAGTACCACAATACAAATGGTCAGGAACTACAATCAAAAAAGGAAGTCAACATGGCAAACAACAAACAAGGTCTTTATAGCGAATGCAGAATTTGCTGAATGTTGATTTAAGACGTGGATTGTCGTATCCTTGTGACCGTAGCTTACCCCGGTCATTAAGAAAGTCGTACTTAGAAGAAGCTCTAGCATATCGGAGCATTTGAAACACATCAACACTATTCGCTGATGGTAATGAAATGTTACCACAAGTATATGGAAAGTTTAGCTGTAGAAAATGTGAAGCCATTGTCATTGTCATACTGTGAAGTAGTGAGATTACCGTCTCTATCAGTAGAAACTCTAAGTACGAAGGCGATGGATTAAATTCTGTTTTATGTTTAACTTCGAGTTCTTTACCATATACTGACAATATCTCTTAATGGACATAATGGACCTCTTGTTTGCTATCAATCTGACTTACGTGTTTATACCATTTCGGGATTTTCCACAGAATGTTCAATCTAAGTACATTAGAGCCACCATTTATGTTTCAATCATGTGAACGTTTATAGTTTATCAGGGCATCATAGTCGTTTAATAGGTGTATACATTTTCTGTGTATTTTGAATAGAAAGAGGAATTCAACTTGCATATGTGCCGTTTTGTCTTCTCATTGCAAAGAGAGAAAAGTAGAAACAAAGACTGGTTGGCCCTATCCAGTTTGTACTGTTCACACAAAATGATACCACATAATATATCTGCTGATTCTACCCACAACATCGGTTTGTCTAAATCAATATTTGTTTGATTCCGGATCTGGGACGACTTCCTGTCGCAACGACATCTGACTGGATTCCTGGTCTTCGTTGCCCTTAACAGCGCTTCCGGTGTCTGTTCGTTTTGTGGACATGGGTGTAGCATTAGATGATGTAGCCGATGTTCGTTGAAAGTGATCCAAAAAGCTGCATACGCAGAACAGCTTCCTATATGTCTCCGCAAATTGTTCATTAAAAAGCATGTAGATAACGAAATTGCAGGACGCATTGATCATTTCAAGGAGCATGTTGACGTCACTGATGACTATAAATAGATTATGGTATTTCCCGCGGAAACCAAAATCCCTGTTGTATCCATTCACCAACAGGATGATTGAACCTGGTGTTGTACAGACGAGGCAAACCATTGATACAATTAATAACATCCGGGTGATTTTAGACTGTTTTTCATCATGTTTCGATGATGTGGACTTCGATTTGCGCCAGGCAGTTCGGCGTTGTAGGGCAATGACAATAATTAGATTAAACAACATCACGAGGACGACCGGAGTGTACCGAAAGACGATAGTACCAACGATCTCATTGTGTACCCGTAACACGTCAATGTTGTCGAAGTAGAATTTACTTGGTTTGATGAAATAGGTTGTTTCCTTTGTTACAGGGTTGTCGAACTGTCCTAACGTGTACTGCAGTGCTATTGGGATAAGGAAACTAAAGGTTGCAACATAGATAAAAACTACAGAGAGGATCATGCGGAACTTGGAAACATAGGTTTTGATCTTGAGTGGGAAGAGAACAGCTATCATCCTCTCCGTAGAGATCAGCACAACCAGCCATGCCGAGGTTCTTGTAAAAGACAATCGCAAGTAATAGACTGGACTAAAGATACTGGCGTCGAACCAATCTGCCGATGTTTTATCAAACTGGGATATGATGCCCTTAGACTTCCTGATAAAGTTTGTAACGAGGCTGAAGAGATCAGCAATGGCTAGCGCGACTAGGATGACGCCAGTACTTGTGCGTAATTTTCGACGCATCAGGACAATAAGACTAAGGATGTTACCAATGACGCCAAAAAGCGTCAGTATTGGTAGAATGATGCATTCCATGACAAATAGGGCGTCATCAGATGCGTCCATGGTCATGATGTTGTCTGGATTGTTTCTATGGTCAAAGAACGTCCTGACCACTCCAGAAGATTTCACATCTGTCGTGTTAATATCGGACAAGATACTGGAGTTCTGTAATCCTGCCGTTGTAGTATTTTCAAAGGTTTCCATAGTGTTTTGTCAATCCTGAAATAATTAAGAGTAATGTTATAATTTCCATGTCATGTGACACGGCATTGAGATATGTATTGCGTTTTCTCTCAAATGTTGCTCCATAGATCTCTACAGCTTCTGCAATTATGTATCACTTAATTATCCCCCATTTTCATGTAATATAAGGTTTAAAGCTAGGCCCCGTGTCGTGGTATGCATGGCACGTTAAAGATCCCTCACTGCTTCGGATGGGTCCGAAGGTAAAAATTTGTATGCCCCGCATTAGGCAGATGCTGTCACCATATACTTGAAATATTATATATTCTGTGTCTATATTGACCACTCTTTACGGAGTTTAATGAAGATGTGACCTGATATCAGTGGGAGGTTGTGAAGGGTTTTTTTTTATTTTAGTCATCTTCAATTGGGTAAATTGTCAAACACTGAGATGATCCCGACAAATGACTTTTCATGGGTTATACTCCTCGGGATCATTTCTAAGTAAAATCTTATTTTTCGATCTTTCATTTTAATTTCACAAAGTGCCTAAAGTGAGAAAATAATTAAGATTGTCATCTATTTACGCTTCTTCAGTGATTTCAAACCGGTGTGAACTAATGGATAAGGTGCTCAGCTCGTGATCGATAGGTCCGGGGTTCGACTGCCGCCCAGGGCTCACCGGTGTTCTTCTTTCGGATGAGAATAAAACACGAGGTCCGATGTCACGATAGGCGTGGCACGTAAAAGATCCCTCACTGCTTTGGGTGGGTCCGTTTCAAAGGTCTAAATTTGTATGCAATGCATCAGGCACCATATACGTGAAATAATCGTGGAGTGACGTAAAACAATATTCAATCAATCCGGTGACTTTAAATGCTGAAAGTCATGTTTTTACAATAATATCAATAGTATTTGACTGAAACTTTACATTATTGCTTACGATAAAACCAAAGTCATAACCCATCATACATTCGAAAAGTCTCCGATCTCTTCTTATTAAAGGACCAGCATTATGTAAAACTTGAAGCGGACGTGTAAAGTCCGTCATCCCCATTATGTTCAGCGAACTACCAGTGTAACGATGTACTAACCTGAAGATGGATGTTCATGAATATTGTGAAACTACTGTTAATTACAGAGTCCTTTCTTATTTCCATAGCAGAAACAAAATAAGAAACACTCAATATCCACAAATTTTTGGCCGTCTTGCCTTTATCAAGTGGAAACGAAAATAACAAAATCTCTAAGTGAAATCCAGTGCTAGTTAAATCAGCCCAACGCAAAACCAGCAGATATGGATTTCACTTGGAGGTTTTTTTTTTTAATTTTTATTTCCACTTGATAAAGGCAAAGTGACCGAAAATTAGTTACTTACTTAATTCAAATTTCTCTGCGGAGGACTTCTTATCATTTCTAATGTCGGGAAACAATTTTAAAAGAATTAATCTTTACTTTCTACACAGTGCTTGTTCACAATCAAGTATATGTACAATGCTGAATTATATTTGTTTTGTTTTTGTAAGGGCATTCACGACGGGTGTGTCTAGCCAAACAAGAGACACTCACTACTCCCGGGCACCTGGTCTCACCTCTGAGTTTCAGTGGTATGTGAATGTCCACTATGGTACATTGTTGTTAGCGCCATAGTCATATGACACCAAACACTTTCGAATTTTACATTACTGTAATTGAAAATAGAAATAGTTCAATTATTCTAAATAAGAGAAAACCATTGATGATTAAACTCAATGCAAGTTCCAGTAAAATGAATATGTTTTTGGAAATATTTACTCAAGACTTAAAATGAAAGTGCATATTTCAGTACATCTGTTAAATTTTCACTTTAAGGTTTGACATTGTCACTGGAGACAAGCACGTATGCAAGTTATTGATCGGGGTATTAAAATTCATGTCCAGTATTAACTTTGCATATACTACTATTTATATACTAGGGACTTAATACTCAAGAAATGAATTCTTTTTTCAATTTACGTTTTCGGTATGCAAATAGTAACCTTTCCCGTAAAATCTGTGATATGGTAATAACATTCATTGTGTGGCTAGCCAAACAGGGGACGCTCACTCCTCCCGGGCACCTGGTCTTACCTCTGAATTTCAGGGGTCCGTGTATGTCCACTGTGGTACATTGTTGTTAGTGCCATAGTCATGTGACACCAGTTACTTTCGTATTTTGCATTTTAGGCTTTTCCAAACTTTATTCGGTTTTCAATATTTTCAAAACGATTGTCATTGTTTGCTTCCTTATATATAAGTTAATCTTATTGAAACATTTGCATGAAGCTATTGTAAATTACAGAAGAAACATCTTCCAAATGGAAGTCGATTTATCTATAAATAGAAAGACTGCACACTCTGTTCACAAATTTTTGACACTTGACCTGAAATGAGAGTAAGTACAATTTATGCTTATGATTTCTAAAGTTATAATGGATTTACTTAGCTTATACTTTAACATCCTTCATTTCACTTGATAAAGGTCAAGTGTCCGAAAAATATTTTCATTCAAATCTATCTTTTTAGTAATTCATTTATTGATTGTACTTTATATTCATTTGCACTCATTTAACTTATTTTTCCGTATCTATTTTTATGTTTTTGTTGTGACTTTTAAACTCCTTGTACTTTTTTTCCTTTTTATATATTTATTTGTTTGATTATTTGCTTGCTTGTTGTTTATTTATATTTCAACTTTGCATTTGCTATTCTAATAAGATAAACAACGAAGAAGTAGCGAAGGTTAACCATATCTTGAATTCCATGGAATAAAAGGACGATATCGTGTACAATGTCATTATCAGAGAAATAAGAACCCCAATTAAACTGAACTAAGACCAGTTGCCCGGGAGGGAGACAAGGATAACTCAAACTTAACTTTACTATTTAAGTTTGAAAGATAAAGACCATTTAAATTCTAAATTTGCAACTTAAATTTATTTTTTATTTATTATTAATTTTTTTTATTATTTTTATTATTATTATTATTTTTTTTTTTTTGTTTTGTTTGGTTTTTTTTTTTATAATATTATAGAATTGGCTACTTCTAACCAATAAGGAGAGTGTATAAGAAGGAAAAAAGTAAAATAAAGATAAAGGTGTGAATGCAAAAGCTACGTCAACAAAAGAATTCTTGCAATGAAATATGCAAAACAGAAAATTTTCCAAAACATTCATATAATGAATCAACATCCATGTTTGCCAAAGTTTTCTGGCATAAACAAAAGTGATTTAATTTTGTTCAGTTAAATATACAAAGTGGTATGCTTATTATAAGAGAAATATAGAAAGTAATTCATTTGCATTTTCCACCCCACCGTCATTGCGTGGTGTAACCGTCCGAGTAGTGACGAGACTAGGAACGCATGCTCAAATGAATTATTCATTAGAGAAATTAGAAAACATTTAAAGAAGAAGTAAATCTTCATGTCAAAGTGTTGTCTTTGCCAAACAAGAACATGTAAATTCTGCGGCATCAATGGTACGGGGATTATGCCACCTACTTTCCAAGGGAGAGATTTTTACGAAGATTCCTGAGGCAGAAGTTATCAAGAGAACATGTTCTGGAAAGGATTAATACCATGATTAACAAATTTAACTATTACGAAGATTGGAATGAGAGGGAATTTCTTATATACTTTTAACAAGTATTCATTTCATTTGTTTTTGAATGCTTTGTTAATATGATACGAGGATGACAAAACTTGGTGGATGTTCCACCATGAAATTTTCAATCGAGAATGTGCATTTAACATTGTTCTACAATTGAAACTTTTCAAATGTGTTATAGCGACCACTTAAAATACAAAAGTAAGATTGAACAGAAATACACTTTAAACACAGAGACTCATGAAACTTGAACAATTACTTCACGAATGTACAACATTTGTTCTATGATACCATGTGTACTTACGATTGCAGGGTGTGTATCGGCTACAGGACGGATGAGATACAATAGCCAACAGAGGAGTCTGGTTTCTTATATCAGAATGACGCATAAATCACATTAACACAAAATTACTGGTCTACGCAAAGTAATGAATTTCTTATTGTATCAGAGTAAATGCAGCGCTAACAGGATGTAATTGTTATGGTGTATGTAACAGACATATACATCAAGATTGGTCTTTCAACAATAGAAACATTATCAACAACAAGGAGGTGGGGTTATCAATTAATCATTAATCCATCCTGCAGCAATTGACAATGCTTCCAGCATATTTATCCATCTACTACCTTCATCATGTTTTCAGTATCATCTTATATATTTAATATTGTTTATAGCAGTTCCCATTTATTAAAGATTTATTACAGCAATATTATTGGCCACTGGAATAACATCAAATAATTCTTCATCAATGCCATTGATCTATATATTCATTTCTAAAAAGATTTTACGGAAATATTGTTTTCCTATAATAACACAAAATATATAAGTAACATTTACAATGAGAAATTGCTGTGAAAAAAGAGTTTTATTTATTCATTAGATAATTGCTCGGCATTATCATTACTGAAAATACATTAGTAATCAATAAGATTTAGATGTGGTATGTCGAAATACATAGAAACAGTCGGTTAGGCTTAGCGCCTATTATTGTGAATAATTCAAGAGTCACATGTATAAGAGAATTTGATTATTTGTCTCAAATCAAAAAATGAAATACAATCATTTACACTTATATTCAGGAAATTCCTTTTAAATTGTCACAGAGTACTGCTGTAGAAAGAAAAGGTATCTTGATATTCATGTATTGCATAGCTCCATGTTGACTTCTGCCACATAACTGAGCCAGTAACTCCTCTTTTTCCTTTTGTAACGATAAATCAGCTGTAAATTTCTTTAAGTTGAATTTATTGTTGACATTTAAAACCTTTCTGGAAATGAAGCCACATCATCAAAAAAAAAAAAACAAACAAACAAACAAACAAAAACAACAAAAACAATAAAAAGAAAAAAACCCCAGAAAAACCAAACCATTTGACATAACTTTACGTGCAAAATTGAAATAAGTTAATTATTAATATATCAATAAGTATGAAATGAAAATGAAATGATTTTTTTAATCCTAGGTAATTTTAATTACCCTCATGCATTTAGATGTACATGACTTGTTTAATTAAAGAATTGTCGTACATGTAAGTGTCTTATATTCAAACTTCAATATCTTGTAGCTCCTTAAGTTCATTTATAGCTCTGGGTCCAGTTGTTCGAAACTTTAACCACTGGTTAAGCTAACCATTGGCTAAACTTCATCTAACTATATCTTTGAAGTAAGAAGACATTTAGTCATAGTCTGTGTACTGATTTGTAGCATATGATACAAGCTTTGTAAAGTAATTTAGCTTTGTATACAGAAATCTTATAAATTAAATTAATTGTCTCTCAAATTTTAACCACTGTTTAGCTTAACCAGTGGTTAAAGTTTCGAACAATTGACCACTGATGTGATAGCACTGCTTACTATGTTACTATGATAACCGCACTTCTTGTCACTGAAAATTGAAAATAATCATCGTAAACAGTCGCCGTTTTAACTATAGGAATATTCAATATCAAATATCCCCTGTTTTGCAATCAAAGGAAAACCGAATTCAGTAGTTACAACAAAGAAAATGGTAGCCTTGTTGATTATTAATATAATTTTTATAAATAGTAAAATAAAGTGAGGTTCACTTACAAAAGATGATTAAAGATTGTCAGTGATGTTTTTTTCTATCTTCATGCAAATCAAGATATATGAAGAGAAAACATTCTTTCTGCAAGGCAATAAAAATAAGTAGAAAACGCATTTCCTGTAGGGCAACACAAATTAGGAGAAAACGCTCTTCTTGCAAGACAACATAAGTTAGAAGATTGTTTTCTTCCTGCAAGGTAGAGTTGAGATGCTCGGATCGTGAGCGAGAGGTTATGGGTTCAAATTACAGTGAGTGTTCTGAGGACAAAGCGACTTTCAGATAAACTGCTCAGACAAGGATATATAGATGGTAGAATATCAACGACACTGAGGAAGTTCTATTTTAGTTTACTTCGGTAGATGTCGCCTTACGTATTTTTGATAGTAGCATATTAATCTATATACTTTTCGAGTGTAAAAAGATTTTATGACTTCTCGTCCTGAGAAACCTGTTGATCCTTTTTCTCTGTTTGCGGTAAATAACGTTTGTTACTTTAATTGTCCGTCCTAAGTCGGTATCGTAACCGCAGCGCAATCGAATATTTTTGTATTGTCGTTTTTCCGTGTATGTTTTACTATTATCACGTTTTATTATCATGTTTTTATCATGTCCTTGGTGATTTGTGTCATACAACTTCGTCAGATGTCTTCCTTTTTTTTCTCTTAAACATGTAAAGAGGCAGAGTTTCAACTACAAATACAATGTACAGACAGACATTCATTCATAAATGTGTGTTCTTTGACTGTGGCGCTTTTGTGGTGAGTGGGAAGATGGACGCCTGTTAACCGATTAACAACATTAATTGAGTGACGTTTGTTTATTGGCCGTCCTAAGTCGGTTTCGTAACTGCAATACAATCGAATATTTTTGTAAGTTCGTTTTCTGTTTTGGTTTGACTATTATCACGTTCTATGTGCATGTCCGTGGTGATTTGTGCTATACATCTTGGCCAGCGATAGTATTCTTCTCGAATAAATTTGCAGTCGATTTGGCTGTTACATCTCACGAAATGAAAGTGAAAACGACGGAGATTCCACGGAAAAGAAATGCGTATTTAGGGATAATGTGAACATAACACATGACTTGTGAGTATGAACGTTACATACCTGCGATTCTGCGAAATCCCTCCATCGTTCTCTCAGCTTCTTGGTTCCTGGGAAATCGAATTTTACCTTTGAGTTGGTGGACAATAGCCTGACCAACACATCTACATGCTCTTCCAGCTGCAGACTCGGAAATGTCCAAACTATCACCAACAAGCATTTGAAAAGCGCCAGTTGCCAAAAAACGCAAGAATAAAAGAATTTGAATGATAGGAGATAACGCATGATTGCGTTTGGTCCTTCTACTTAAAACATCTTGAAGATTTGTGACCAAATAAACAATGGTACCTCGACTAAATCTATACCGATCGTACAGTTCTTCATCAGATTGTGTTTCCAGAGGATTAGTTCTATCCAAAAAGACCCTTGGACGTGGTAAATTAACATTATAGCGTCTGTTTCGACGTAATCTTCTGTGAACGGCAGCCATATTGTTTTTCTTGAGAAAATTCTTAAGTATGGTATTGAGCATTCTCAAATATTTGAGTAAATTCTTAAATTTAAGTCAGATTTTTGTCTTAACTTTTTTTATGGCGTTGAATTCTACTGAGACAAAAATATTTGAGTAAATTCTTAAGTTTGAGAACAAAATCTGTCTTAAGTATGTTTTATGGCGCCGGGCCCAGATCTCTTGTGTCTTCTCTTTGTTGCAATGCAATAAGGTAAAATCTTTGCATTGGTTGAAATATTGATCCTAACTCCACCCTCGGGCATCTGACCCCAAACTTTGTTACCTAGCGTCCATGATTTTTCATCGTGCATCATTTTCTGCAGTATCTCACAGTAAACATATTCTAACATTATTATACTGGAATGTTACCGCATTAGATATTTCCTATATTATTCTATCTTAATTGATTACTTTTATCGTGACTAGTTTATCAACCCAAAGAGTAATATTTCCTATGTAAATTCAATTTTATTACTTTGATTAAAGACTAGCTCTATCGACCAAATATTTTATTGAGATTATACATATGTAGAATTGTTAAAACTAGACACAGAAATAAGAAATTTTTATCAAAAATCAATGAGAAGAGGAATAGCTTTTATGTAGCCTCTGATGCCATTATAACATACATATCTATAATTTTATGTGAACTCGATCTGGATTCGCGAGAAGTCCAGAAAGAGTAACGGGAGCATTGACTTACAGAAAACAAGTTATATTGAAATATTACTACATTATTTAAATCAAATCTGTAAAAGACTTTAGTTTTGATTGGGAGGTGAGTCAGAATGAGGGGAAAAGTAAGGAGTGGCATGAAAGTTCAGCAACAAGGGGATTTCATTCTCGAAATTTGTCTTCCGGTAAGAAGTTGACGAATGATACACAACCATAAGACATATTCTACAAACATCAATTGTGGATATTCAAGTTTTTGAGACATCCTCTTAATAATTCACTCTCCCTTTTCTCTGTTATGAGCATTGGCTTGTCATTAAAATATATATTTTACATCCACCCCCTGATGCGAAAGGAGTTTTGAATAAATATGTCCGATTTTGTCAAAGGGTTTAGTCAGCATATATAAAGAATCACCATTTTAGACCTCAATATCTAGATTAATGATAAAAATTATATACATGTACTTGTATCTAAGATAAACG
Organism: Pteria penguin; assembly: GCA_035048485.1. Lineage (NCBI taxonomy): Eukaryota > Metazoa > Mollusca > Bivalvia > Pterioida > Pteriidae > Pteria > Pteria penguin. The sequence goes on from CM068584.1 coordinate 19,511,516, forward strand.
TGAAGACCTCGGATTTCCTACTGTTAATTTTCATATTAAGATGGCTATGTATCTAGACTCCCATCATGTGGTATTTACATTTCCCAATTTGTTCAATTTGATAGAGCCTGCACTGATTGTTTTAAAATAGTTAAACGCCTTCTCCATCAGCAATATGACCCTAAGATCATCGTTAAGACAATAGTTCTTGTACTGGCCCCCTATAGCCCTTTACAGACTTTATCTGGAACGTTGCCCTCTGACTATCATCACAGTGGGAACTCTATGACGGGCCTTGTCTATATCTACTCAGAGGAAATGAGGTCTTGAGTCTTGTTCCCTCTGACTGTTAATCGAAACACCGGAACAGGGACCTTTGCTCGATTTCAGAAGAGCAGAACAAAACATGCTTAAACTGACGTCACATTCATATTCTAAATAGAATTTTTTGTATCCATTATACATTTCTTGCGTGTATGTTTAAGAGTTCTCAAACTAGGTTGGTCTTTGATCAATGTATATGGAGTATAAGGTATATATTTTAAATGTTCATTTATTGTTCTGTCGTTGTGGTGATTTTAAACGTGGTCCTGTAAACCGGTTAACAACACAAATTGAATAATTAGCGTTATTTTAATTGACCTTCCTATGTCGGTATCCCAACTGCATTACATTTGAATATATGGGATGTCTTTCCATGTCTTTATTGTTTGCTTTTCTGTTTGTTATGTGTCAGGTGTCTTTATGCTTTCTTTAATTCAATTATTTATGTTTTGATTTTCTACAAATAATATTTTGCGTAACTAAGAACTTTTATAATGATAATTCAACAAGTCGGAATTCTACATTCATTGAACTTCAATATATCTAAAGTGAAATTGTTTAATATATTTTATGTGATCAGAGAAAAAAATATTATTTTGTATCAAAACATCAACAATGGATAATGTTCTTTGTGTATGTGTATCATTTTCACATCTTTATATTCTAATTCGTCCATCTCAAACAAACATAAAGTATTCATTAACAAAAACTCAACATTTGTATGGGAGATGCAAGACATAATGTGTATTTTGGATTGTGTATATTTTGGATTGTGTATTTCAAGAAAGGTTATCAATTGGTCTCCGCCCTTCGTGAGTTCTGTACCATATTTCATTTCTTAATATCCGCTATTTCTCCGTGGTCTGGTAGATTGTGGTATTTTTCTGAGACCCTTGTGGGTTTGTTGTACATTTCTGTAATGAGGTTTATCTATTTTACAATGATGGATGTAATTTATGATCTTGTTGCCAAGCGTATAGATGCCACTGTTAATTATTTTGTAATAAACTAATATAATAAATTAGAAATAAATGTGTAATTAAATGCTTTTCAAAGTTTCAAGACAGACATTTAATCATTATTATATTGGTGCTCGTTAATGAACTAATAAGCCTGGTCGTTAAACCTTTGCTACTATGACATCTTTAATATGAGGTTAACGTATTTGTATATATTTGTCATCAATTCATGCTACTAGTAGAACTGGTGTCGGTCAGTGTATGAGGTGCTCGGCTCGAGACCGAGAGGTCCCGAAAAAGCTAAATCTTTCAAAATTTTTCTGAAGAATATCAAACTACAGTTACTTTGCGTTTTGTTTCCAGCATTTTAAAAAGTAGTATTCTTAAAAGAAATTAATGCGACAGTAATCGGTAACTTTTAGTTTCTAGTTTGTTCAATGGAAGGCCTTTCAACATCATTTGACCGCGCGCCCGAGGGCCAATGTATTATATTTATTCATTTATTTATTTATTTATCTATTTATTTATTTATTCATAGTTTTACTTTAAACAATTATTGCCTCTAGCCACAAAAACTCCCTATTTGATATACTAAATCTTTATGTTGTGTTGTATTAATTTTGATCAAGGAAAGTCCATGTCAATATTCAACACTGCCAAACGGCCGGTAGTTTTTCAATAGGTTTCACTTTCTAAAATTGGGACAAAAAAATGGCGTTAATTTTACCATCTCAAGAACCACAAAATACAATGACTACATTTTTGTTCTACTGCAAATTGACTGTAATGTCATTCCTATTGAAGAGAAGGTTTTGTTGTAATGTTTGCTTAACTAAGTTAGTGATGCAGTTATCGAATTTCAGGGGGAAAAGGACTTGCATATTGTTGACAACAACTAAGGACACCAATTGATTTTCTTCTTGAATTTTTGACATACAAAATGCTTTTATTTATAAGCCGAGTGTGATATTATCTAAAAGAGATGTGTAGTCTAGTGAATGAACATTTAAAAATGGACTCTGCAAATCGATGACAGACAAGAAGAGGTGAGTTTCTACACAGCGCCGTCTTAGGGATTGCGCACAAACTTGACAGAGATATTGATACATTTGTATTGAACGTAAAATTCTCTGAATCAGTCTAGAAAGGTGCATTCATATACACGTATAATGTAATTTACATTCATATCCATGTATAATGAGGATATGTGATTGTGAATATGAAAAAAAAAATGTTATATCTGTGCACGCAATACACACTTATATATATTTTTTCATATTCACCGGCTTTGTGCAGGAATATTCTAGAGAACACTGATTCAAATGGTAAACATATTACCAAAACGGACGGTGAAACCTGTTTTAACGGTCAACCCTACTTACGGTCACCTCTATTAACGGCCACTCCTATTACCAGTCACTTCTATTAAAATCACTTTTGTTTATGGTCATCTCTATTACGGTCACCTTTATCAACGGTCACTCGCATAACTAGTCACCTCTCTTAACGGTCACCTCTGTTAAGCGGTCATCCCTTTTAACAGCAACCTCTATTAAAGGTCAACCTAATTAACAGTTACCTCTATTAACATTCATCTCTATCAACAGTCACTTCTTTTAATAGTCAACTCTATTATAAGTCCCTTCTATTAACGGCCACCCCTATTATCTTTCGCATTTAATAACAGTTACCTCCACAAAGGTCATTTTTATTAACGTCACCTCTATTAAGCGGTCACTTGGTTATGAAGGTCATTTGTTGAATAATTTACCATTTTCTGGGGGTTTTTTTTACTAATGATCCTTTGTACAGAGTGCACATCTGTATGATGGTCCGAGTAGGTTTTCCCTTAAGTGAATTTCATACACAAGGCTGACTATAGAATCTCTTATTTTTCCAATGACGAGCATATTATACATATATACGTGTATAGACATACTTTTGTCTAAAATGGCCATTTCATACATAAAGGAAACATATTTAGCGAAAAGGATAAACGTATTCAGCATTCAGGAAACTGCATGATCGTGATGCATATCTTACGTGTTAAGAGTTTTAGGTTTACTATATAAGGGGTTTTACTGAATCTCTTATGCCTGGGCCAGCCACGATAAACTTTTACATTGTTATACGTACAGTAGTCAATTATTTCAGAATTTTAAACTTTTACTTATTGAAGAATCGGAGTAAAACTTAAATAAAACGCTATACTGAACTCAACTGTCAAGTTTGTGTTCAATAGCTGACAAAGTGCCGTTCTGGAACTCACTTTGACTCACCTGTCATGTTTGTGCTTAATCCCTGATAAAGTGCCATTCTGGAACTCACTTTGACTCACCTGTCATTTTGTGCTTAATCCCTGATAAAGTGCCATTCTGGAACTCACTTTGACTCACCTGTCATTTTGTGTTTAATCCCTGATAAAGTGCCATTCTGGAAACCATTTTGACTCACCTGTCATGTTTGTGTTTAATCTCTGATAAAGTGCCATTCTGGAACTCACTTTGACTCATCTGTCATGTTTGTGTTTAATCTCTGATAAAGTGCTATTCTGGAAATCATTTTGACTCACCTGTCATGTTTGTGTTTAATCTCTGATAAAGTGCTATTCTGGAACTCACTTTGACTCACCTGTCATGTTTGTGTTTAATCTCTGATAAAATGCCATTCTGGAAATCATTTTGTCTCACCTGTCATGTTTGTGTTTAATCTCTGATAAAGTGCTATTCTGGAAATCATTTTGACTCACCTGTCATGTTTGTGTTTAATCTCTGATAAAGTGCTACTCTGGAAATCATTTTGACTCACCTGTCATGTTTGTGTTTAATCTCTGATAAAGTACTATTCTGGAAATCATTTTGACTCACCTGTCATGTTTGTGTTTAATCTCTGATAAAGTGCTATTCTGGAGCTCACTTTGACTCACCTGTCATGTTTGTGTTTAATCTCTGATAAAGTGCCATTCTGGAAATCATTTTGACTCACCTGTCATGTTTGTGTTTAATCTCTGATAAAGTGCTATTCTGGAACTCACTTTGACTCACCTGTCATGTTTGTGTTTAATCTCTGATAAAGTGCCATTCTGGAAATTATTTTGTCTCACCTGTATTGTTTGTGTTTAATCCCTGATAAAGTGCTATTCTGGATCTCACTTTGACTCACCTGTCATGTTTGTGTTTAATCTCTGATAAAGTGCTATTCTGGAACTCACTTTGACTCACCTGTCATGTTTGTGTTTAATCCCTGATAAAGTGCTATTCTGGAGCTCACTTTGACTCACCTGTCATGTTTGTGTTTAATCTCTGATAAAGTGCCATTCTGGAACTCACTTTGACTCACCTGTCAAGTTTGTGTTTAATCTCTGATAAAGTGCTATTCTGGAACTCACTTTGACTCATCTGTCATGTTTGTGTTGTGTTTAATCTCTGATAAAGTGCCATTCTGGAACTCACTTTGACTCACCTGTCAAGTTTGTGTTTAATCTCTGATAAAGTTGATTATCAGGTGAATTGACAAACATTTTTTTCACTTTCTGTCATGGTCTTTTTAAATTTTTCTTTAAATATGAAGAGATAAACTCAAAATATAGTTCAGCATTAAAATCAAGCCTTTTTCAATGACTATTTTTATTTTCAGATATATTTCAATAATTAACTTTCATTTTAATTTCTAGCACTTCAGGAGGTGTGTGCACAGTACGAATTCATTGAAAGATGCATCCGCTTCAAATCTGCGGTACAGAAGCAGAGTCTTCATCCTGTTATAAATTTGGTTTTAGGAAACGTCATCACCATAATTCAACTAGTTATATGATCGCCATTCCAATTATCACCTTAATTCAACTAGTAAATATATGATCACCATTCTAGTTATCACCTTAATTCAACTAGTTATTATATATCACCATTCCAATTATCACCTTAATTCAACTAGTAAATATATGATCACCATCCCAGTAATCACCTTAATTCAAATAGTTATATGATCACCATTCCAATTATCACCTTAATTCAACTAGTAAATATAAGATCACTATTCCAGTTATCACCCTAATTCAACTAGTTATTATATAATCACCATTCCAATTATCACCTTTTTTCAACTAGTAAATATATGATTACCATTCCAGTAATCACCTTAATTTAACTAGTTTTGCGATCACCATTCCAATTATCACTTTAATTCAACTAGTTATTATATGATCACCAGGCTGATTATCACTTTAATTCAACTAGTGATCAGGACATGATCACCAGCTTGGTTATCACCATGTCCATTGGTTTTGTCCTGAGATAAAGCAAGTAATCTACATGGTCTTAAATAATCCATGTATACAATAAATAATCCATGTATACAATAAATAATCCATGTATACAATAAATAATCCATGTATACAATAAATAATCCATGTATACAATAAATAATCCATGTATACAATAAAATAGGTTTGAACATTTCAGCTGTAAAGTTAACCTGCAAACGGGGGTATGGTTCTCTTGTGACCACTTTGCAAAGAATCTGGTCAATGTTCTGGTCTTAGTAGCCTTTACGGCAAGGGAAACAACTTACATTTCTCAGATGGTATAATAAATGCAAAACCAACAAAATCTGTATATAATAATTTTTATGTATCTGTAAAACTTGGAATGGCTGGACAAATAGTGAGCATAACTATGGCCACGGGTGTAAAGACACAGTAAAAATTACCAAAAAATTCCCATAATGCAATGTTTAGACATATTTCCTCAACTCTTCATACTAATTAAATTTTCAAACAGATACATATAGACTTCTATTTTGAATTTTTTCTGTAAAGCCTCCATTAATTCATATATTTGGCTTTGATTCACTAGTATTTGTCAAAACAAAAAATAAACAGATATTAAAATAAATAAAATATTTAAGCCTCCTGCAAAATATATTCCTAAAGCATGTGCTCTATACAGAACTATGGAGACATAATACTTATTGCGATGTGTTCATATCTGAACTATATGCTTATATAAAAAAGCTTTAACATATTATCCCAACTTGGTATATTGTGTTAATAAATTATAAAATGGACAACCTCTGTAAGAATGAAGGGTATAAACATTGTGTTGGTAAAAATTGAAAAAAGAGATATGTAAATATTTCACAAAATTATGGTGATAATGATGCTAAAAGGAAAATATAGGATTTACAATATGATGAAAAATGCCTCATACAATTAAAAATGAGTCGTAAAATACATTTGGTCTTCATGAATAAATGGCACACATATGCTTCAATAGTATACATACATACACACATGTAAAATAAAAAAAAAAACGTCATCAACAAATTTTCAATTCATACAAAACAAAGATAGAAATTATGCTCTTGGATACTTGTACATAAAAAATCATAACAAATCCTCATCTTGTTTCTGAGGGCCCATGTGACCATCATTCAAAAATGTTAACATATCATGTTACTTGAACAATCTAAAATAAAAATTCTTCTCTAATTCTGCATTGCACCAATATTGTCATGAGATTCCACTTTATTGGGTATTGGACAATAAAATGTCTGTCCTCGAGATGTAAGATGCACTTTTCTTGTATAATATGAAAACTGACCATAAATAAGCTCTAATTTAAGATTGTTCTTTTTCATTTCCGTATATATAAACCATTTTTAAATTTACCAAGTAAAATGTAATCATGGTCACGTGACATCAGTTACTTTCATATTTTTCATTAATTGCTGTTTACAAAAATGCAAAAAAAAAAAATATGTTAGTGGATTATAAACACAAAAACAAAGTAGGATCTAAATGAAAATTCAGTATTCAACTCTTCAATTTACAAAAAACAAAAAATAAAACACAACAAAAACCTTAAAAGCAACTGGCAAACACTCATTACACATACATATGTACACATACATCAATTCTTATTATGCAATATGGGCAGGATATACTAGATCACATGGTGATGAAAACAATGTGTAAAGATGGAAAAATATAGTATATATTGATATGAAAAAATACAGGGTAGTCCTCATGATATATTCAACAGAATTTCACTTCTTCAAAGTGGGGCTTATAAAGTAATACAGATTATAACTGTTTGTTACAAAACCTTGATGGATATGATTTTCATCTTATAATCTTCTAGTCTGTCTTCAGAAAGGAAGAATAAATATTGTAAAATAGTGTCAAATATTTTGATGAAATCTAATTCACACAGACACAATTACTGTGTAATTTATTTGAAATCATTTGCTGCTTTGCATCATAAAATGTTAGAACTTCAAAACCAAATATCTATAACAATCACAATCATGAACAAAACAATGTATATATACAATGAAAAGATTTGTTTAATGTATTATACAAAGATAAAACTTGTATAATGTATATATACAAAGTATATTTGATATATATATATAATGCATATTTCCTATGGACTAGCCAAGGTTCTTGATTTAATACTTCATAAACAATCCTTCACTCAAGTCTGCACAAACTTGTTAATTAAAACTCATGCATTTTTTTTCTTTTTTTGGCCTCTTTATAGGGGTTGGTTGGTTGGTTGATTGGTGTTTTACATTGCTTTCAACAATACTTCAGTTATATCGCGACATGGAAGCAGGAGGTTACCAACCTCTTAAACATAGTGGCGCAACCCGGGAATCGAACCCGGGTCTTCGGCGCCGCAAGCCAAGCGCTTAACCACTACACCACGCTTGCCCCTCTTTATAAGGGAAAACGACTTCAAACAAACAAACAGTAACAAGTTGCACATGGCAGATAATAAAATGCTGAAGGTACAGACATGTACCATTTATAAGGTTACATTTATGAACACATTATTTATATTTTCATTCAATGAAATGAAATCTAACTGTACAAAAGTAGATCAGAAATACAGAAAACAAAATTTCACCTCAGTAAAGGTTTAGCAGTAAAGTATTGAATCAAGATACCTGACTGGGAAAGATACAATATGTACTAAGCATGTATAAATGGATTTCAATGACTGGAAGCATTCTCATAATATTATGCCGAGATGTGATAATAAACAGAGAGACAATGTCAGTAACAGGGTAGATAAAGACATCGTCGTGGTGACGGCTGCAGACTGGATGAGTGACGTCACGGTTTTATCAATCAATATCCTGCCACCTGTAAAACATCAAAGTTTATCAGAAGATGATTGTGAATTATTAATTAGTACTGGTAAGTCAGAAGAGAATTTATAGCTACTTTATTACTTTACTTAAATCCTTACTCAATACTTTAAGTTTTATGTTAAAAAAATATCAATTCAATTTAGGGGGTAAAGTCTAGTCTGAATAGAAACACAGAAAAATACCTTTTTGGTCTTCAAACTATAAAAGATTCAAACAGACTGCCTCTAGGTAGAACATAACTTGAAATGATCTAATGACATCAAATCTCAAGTGTAAAATGCCCCAAAAAACAAAGCTATATGTTAGATTTTAGAGTGCCCTACCATCACTGTCAAGGCTAGGTATACCAACTTTGCCCAATTAACATATTGCTTAGGCGGAATATTTGTCAAAAAAATTTTTATAAAATCACTACACATTTTTGATATTTGTCCAAGGTATGACAGCAGCAGATATCAAGTATTGTGACCTCATCTGATTTAATAATTTTTCCAGCATAAATGGAGGGGTCATTTATGACATTAACTTTTGACCTTCTGTACTTCATATTCAATAAGCTATATTTGTGAAATACAAAAGCCTTCTGCTGCAACTTTGTCAATTTGAGTTGTTATCATAAAATTTGCTCAAACTCAAAGTTCAAGGTCACAAGATCAAAATTTTTTATACTGACAGAAAGGTCTTATCATGAGTAATACACATGTGAAATATGAAAGCCCTATAACTTATATATCATTATATGAAAATGGTACAAAGTATCTTTAGTATCATAAGTACCACACATCAAGGGACAAACTGGTGGACATATGCCATATAAAGTGGACATATGTCATATAAAGTGAAGTATACAGTGGGAGAGATCAGTAAGAAATGCTTACCATATAAAGTGAAGTATACAGTAGTAGAGCAGTGAGAAATGCTTACCATATAAAGTGAAATATACAGTAGGAGAGAACAGTGAGAAATGCTTACCATATAAAGTGAAGTACACAGTGGGAGAGGGCAGTGAGAAATGCTTACCATATAAAGTGAAGTACACAGTGGGAGTAAGCAGTGAGAAATGATTACCATATAAAGTAAAGTATACAGTGGGAGAGGGCAGTGAGAAATGCTTACCATATAAAGTGAAGAACACAGTGGGAGAGGGCAGTGATAAATGCTTACCATATAAAGTGAAGTACACAGTTGGAGAGGGCAGTAGAGAAATGCTTACCATATAAAGTGAAAAACACAGTGGGAGTAAGCAGTGAGAAATGCTTACCATATAAAGTGAAATATACAGTGGGAGAGGGCAGTGAGAAATGCTTACCATATAAAGTGAAGTACACAGTGGGAGAGGGCAGTGAGAAATGCTTACCATATAAAGTGAAGTACACAGTGGGAGAGGGCAGTGAGAAATGCTTACCATATAAAGTGAAGTATACGGTGGGAGAGAGTAGTGAGAAATGCTTACCATGTAAAGTGAAGTATACAGTGGGAGAGAGCAGTGAGAAATGCCTACCATATAAAGTGAAGTACACAGTGGGAGAGAGCAGTGAGAAATGCTTACCAAATAAAGTGAAGTATACAGTGGGAGAGAGCAGTGAGAAATGCTTACCATATAAAGTGAGGTATACAGTGGGAGAGAGCAGTGAGAAATGCTAACCATATAAAATGAAGTACACAGTGGGAGAGAACAGTGAGAAATGCTTACCAAATAAAGTGAAGTATACAGTGGGAGAGAGCAGTGATAAATGCTTACCATATAAAGTGAAGTATACAGTGGGAGATTTACTACCATCACCGCCATTACTGTAGGCAGCCACACGAGCAGCGTACACGTAATTCTTTTCAATTCCTGACAGGATGTACTCAGTCGGATGTTTACCGGTCTCGTACTCCTTGGCCGAGCGGTAATTCTCATTGGCTTGCCATACAAATATCTGAAGTGGAAATCAGGATATTGATTAATGGATACTAGTTAGTGATTATGACTGATTGCTATCAGTGAAAGGCTTTTCTCTGAGATCATTTCATTAATCTGTAGATACACAATTTAACATTATAGAAACCTGCTTCACTTGTGGTTTGATTTTTGTTCTACCTCATACCAAGATTATTGCACTCTATTGTGATCACAGAGAAATGCACAGAAATTAAGACACTGACACCAGGGGTATGACATTAGCTCTCCAGACAATGCATCCTGACCAGCTAAAAACACCTGAAATGTATTGCACCTGACAAATGGAACAGGCATATTTATTTGAAACTATGTAATGAACCAATGAAATTATATAAAGCTAATTTTAAAAACTTATATTTGAGACCAACTTTTTGAAATACAATGTACCATCTTTCATTGAAAATAAGCATTTTTTTTTCATAACAATTTCCATCGTACATGTATACATATAGCAAAATGAAATACAGTTGAATTTTGATAACTCAAACATTAAAACTCAAAACTCAAAAAATACAAACCCAGAAACTCATTTATCAAATTTTACAGGTTATCATGCAGTCCTCCTGACAATCTTTTTATCCATTTTATTAACAACACAGAGACTTTGATAACAGTTGAACTTTCTATAATCCCAAGTGATTTCGAGGTATCTTATTTTCAAGTTAACAGAGTTCGACTGCATATTGAACAAAAATATCTATAAGAATTTTGACCTTATAGCCTTTGAGGGTATCCTCTGATGTTCCAGTGCTGACACCTCTCCACTGCAGAATGACTTGACCCTCCTTATAGGAGTGTACCTCTAGTTTTTCTGGATACAGGATGGGTGCTGAAAGTATAAATCTTCTACATGTATATATTCGCTATCATGAGATCACAAATTTGATCACCAATACTGTATACCATGTCACTACACACACTGTATCGATCTCAGCATTTATATACATATAAGCATTATTATCAGTCATATTTAGTGCTTATTTCAAAGACGTGACAGGTTGATACAGACTTTTCAGATATATTTATAATATATATAAAAGTAGGTAAAATATTCCAGGCACCATATTATCTATTTATAACTTTTTTTAATCAATACTGCGAGTTTATTGTTTAACATCAGACAAAGATTAATTCTCTTGTTCTATGGTGTCACCTGCCTGGATCTTGACCTATGAACAGACCCACCAAAAGCAGTGAAATATCCTCAAACACATAAACAGGTTCTGTGACAAAAGGCCTAGGATCATATCATCTCATCCGACAAAAAAGGAAGAAAATAAAGTATAAAACACCACATCAAGTCTTGTACACCTGTCATTACATCAGAAATGATTGTGAAAACCCTGGATTACCCTATATCTTTAGTTAATTTCATACATAATAAGTACTTTCATTGGTCGGTTAAAAACATTTAATCGGCCATTTCAATTGGGTGATTTCTCTCCCTCTGGTAAGAACTCTCTCACTGTCTGCATACACTGTGAGGTATATAACTGCTACTCCACTAGGTATCTCAACATGGTCAACTGACCATACAAATGAGAAAAATAAAGTGAATGAACAGTTATACATTTTCCATTTCTCAAGACTACTATAACAGACAAGGGCAGATAACTCACACTATCAAAACGCTCTACAGATCAATGATAATAACTTACATCTCAATATTGTGAAGTCATCAACCAAAAAGGGGAAAACGTCAAAAAGTTAAAATCCAAGAATTTCCTCTAATCATAAACTTAACACTTTTAGAGATGAGATTGGATTAATTAAAAAGATTTGATTGGAGTTACACATAAATATCAATTAAATTATAAGCATGATATTTTGACAATTTTATTCAGTATGCAACAGGCAGGGTGAAAAATTGTAGCCGGACCTGGAATTCGAACCCGGACAGTATAGCAAAAACCATTCGAACTAAATGATCATCTCTTGTTAAAAAAAAACAAACTACACTCATATAATAAGAAAATTACCTTCGTTAGAGGTTTCTCCTGGATAGCTGTCACTAAGGGGACCTAACCCAGCTCCATTCATCACTTGGACATCCACCAAGTAGTATGTATCTGGCTGCAGTCCAATAACAATACCTTGGTCTACATCACCATAGAAACGAATCGATCTTTTAAAAGGATACTTTGATGTGTCTTCCCTCAGCCAATAGTTCACCTAAATGAATCATGAAATAGGGTGAAATCTCCTCCAAACACTGTTTCCAATGAAATACTGAAATGGGAGTTTCTGTACTCCCATATATTGAAAAATGGGGGTATGGCCACCAGTTATGAGAGTAAAAGTAAGAACTACTAGATTTATCAATTTAAAACCCTGGAAGATATATGTTATATTGTTTGGACTTATGTTATGTGTGGACATCTATTTTTTATTATGAGTTCTGTCATTGTCTCTTAAATTAAGGTTCGTCATAAGCCTTTCGTTTGGCAGACTCAGTAGAGTCAGTACCAGAGAAAAATCTGTGAAGCACGGTCTGATTTGCCATGTTTAGAAACAGGTAAGTATAAAAAGTGTATAGTGTAACCAATACCTATGTTTTAGCACTACAAATTATGCGCAGCGTCTGTCACCCGGTATCAGTATCTTAGCCTACACTTTTTACACCTACTCATCAATGGACAACACTGACTAAAGCGTTTAGATTACTACCAATTACGGAAAAGAGTTCCTTTTGGACCCCTCTCCCCCACTCAATTTGTCTGATTATTTTCTAAATGATATTAAATGATAGTAAAAGAATGTAATGTATTTTTTGAATTAAGAGCACTTAAAATCAATATTTTACAGGTTTTATCATCGTTTTCATTCCTTACTCAATTCCATCTGTCAGAACTTTCCTTTGCCTTACTTTGCACATTCTCACAGAGACCTGTCTGGTAGCCCCAAACTCTGCCTTTCATTGCCTTACTTTGTGCATTCCCACAAAGAACTTCCACTGACCTACCTGGTAGCCCCAAACCGTACCTTTCATTTGCCCTACTTTGTGCATTCTCACAGAGAACTTCCACTGACCTACCTGGTAGCCCCAAACTGTACCTTTCATTTGCCCTACTTTGTGCATTCTCACAGAGAACTTCCACTGACCTACCTGGTAGCCCCAAACCGTACCTTTCATTTGCCTTACTTTGTGCATTCCCACAGAAAACTTCCAGTGACCGACCTGGTAGCCCCTAACTGTGCCTTTCATTTGCCCTACTTTGTGTATTCCCACAGGGAACTTGCACTGACCTACCTGGTAGCCCCAAACTGTACCTTTCATTTGCCCTACTTTGTGCATTCTCACAGAGAACTTCCACTGACCTACCTGGTAGCCCCAAACTGTGCCTTTCATGGTCTCTCGATTGTTCGGAACCCTCTCCCAGCTGACCTCTAATGCAGTGGAGTTATAACCTTGTACTTGTACTTTAACTGGAGCTGCCACAGGCACTTTGGAGAAAAAAAAACATTATATCAACCAGGGTTCCAGACACAGTGTTCAAGTATGTGAAGAGTTAGTTAGAGTTTAACTCTAACTAGTGAAAAAATTTTTGTAGAATGTACCTATCTATATACAGAGAGAAAGTGTAGTGTTCCTATGAACATATGAGTTGACTGACTGACGAACCAACCAAGTAATTGACAGACAGACAGACACACAGACAGATGGATTTATGGATGGATGAATATAAAGACAGACAATGGACAAAGTGATCCTGTTACTATGCTCTGAATGGGCTGCACAAACCTGAATATACAGACATCATAGATTATTGGATAATTTCCAGAAGTTCTGGTTTTCATATATTAATATTTTCAAAACATGCAGGTCATCTGTTAAGAACAGACCCTGCTTGTTGAATAGACAACACACATTTCACAATAAACCTTGATTTTAGTCCCTTATAATACTGGTTGAGAAATTAAATCCTGACAGTTTGTTAAAATCACATTAAAAGAACAGATTTTAAAACATCCATTTGCATTCGGTTTAAAAAGATGTTGTTTTTTCAAGTTGTGCAGTTAAAATTTCTCAAAATGGTCAATACATAATAAAAATAGTGATCGTCAAGATATACCGCACGTCCAAATTTACCCTCCCAACCTGTAATGTTGCTTACATAGACCATGTTGAATATACTCAAATCTTCACTCTACCATACTATTATACTAAACATGATTTATAACAAAACCAATCTTCATTTATATTTTCATCTCAAGTTCCCATGGTCAATGTCAGGATTTCCTTCTCTAGAATCCTGCTATAACCACCAATAGCATAGTAAATCCTCCATGATGACTGTGGCCTTATAAATAATCGATGCATGTCAGCCCTTCTAGTTAGCTTCAAACCTGACATAGGATTGTTCTTTTATATTTGCTTTTAATGTTCAAAATATTTAGAGGTTTGAATTATAGCAGTCTCAAAGGGTTATTGTGAATATACCAAATGCAAGACTACAGATGTCATGAAAAGGTCTCTAGTAAGAGGGTCATAACTGGCAAGGACATCTAGTATGCAAATAAACACAATCATACAAAAAGATAATTAATCAAAATAATGCTAAGGTATTTCCATGGTAATTACCTGTGGGTAAGTTGTGAACTTTGATGTGAACTTAACTTAATTAGAAGATGTAGAGTATCCATATAATCATATTTACATTATACATGCTACCACTTACTTCCCATGGCAGAGTACACAAAGGAGATGGAAGAATTTGGACCAGGTCCCTTGATATTTTCTGCCTGAATTTTCACCTCATATAAACGATAGTAATTGATTCTGCCTTCACCATCCCTGCCAACCTCTGTCACTAACTGATCTGACCTCCAGTCATTTACTTTTCTCTGAAAATGTGAAAGTTATTGTCTAACAAAGACGCTGTGATTTTAGAAAAAGGGTACCTGTGATACTGCAGAATAACAAAACAAGAAAATTGTCTCATCGAAATGGACTTACTGATATTTAGATTATAATATTATGGTTTTTGTGAAGCTGAATATTTTGTCTCACATTGTATCTCAATTGACAGTATGTTCTGCATAGTATTGTGATAATAAAAATTACACTAGCCAATGCATTCATTGATTAGAATGATTATGATTCAAACAGTATATAACGACATCACCACAACACAGAACACACACAGGACATACACTACTATTCTCTCGCGCGATGTATTGTGCTTTTCTCACATGATTATGTATATCTTTTAAAGTACCGGTAAATGAGCTAAATACAGCTGATCTGGTAGTAAATTATTGAATTAAAATTCTTGAATGATATAAAACAAGATTTCAAAATCTGTATTGAAATGATCTGTGATGGACAGAAGATATAGTTATTAGCTAGGGGAACCGACAATAAAAATCATTGTTTTTGTTGTGAAATATGCCTCAGGACTTTTATACTTCCGTCTTTGTATTTAATGTCACACCACGATTAATTCATCTTTAAGCTAGCAGCCATTGTTTAGCAGTGGAAGAAATGTAAGAGGAACCAAAAAAAACAATGGACCTTCAGCAATCATACTGAGAGACCTTTGTACTCACCCAAAATAGGATCCAAAACTACATTTGACAGAAGTAAGGACGGCAAGTGAGTTACAACCTAGCATTTCATCCCAATCCCAATGTGTACATACCTTTCTCAACTTTTTATTCCCTACTAAGCATGTAAACTATTAAGTGATTATCTAAAAGAAAATATCAAAATCTCGATTTTTTACCATTATCCAGAGTTCTTCATCCCTGTTGACGGCCCCTTCCTTATACATTCTGTAGTATACATTGTAATGCAGACTGGGTCCTCCATGTAATTTCTCAGGCAATGGCTGTTCAAATAGTACAGATCAGTGAAAGTCATATTGTGCAAGTGATGAAATGATCAAACAATCAACCCAATAGATATAAGAAGGAAGGTATATTTTGTTCTTTATAGAATTTATTTTTATTTTTCTAGCCTACATTAAATAGAAGTTGAATGTTTTGTCAACAATATCTGGCTATATTGCATAAGAGCAAGATGTTATCACATTTAAAGTACTCACATCCCATCTGATGGTTAGGTCACCAACGCTACCATTGCCACCGGTTACATTGCTTGGAGCAAACTGCGGAGGAGCGGACTTTGTCTGGATATAGGCTAAAGGAAAAAGATTACACGTATTTAGAATTTTCGATTTCCTAATATATCAAAATTGGACTTAAATTTATTATTCAATAATAAAAAGTTACTGATATAAACTTTCAAATTCCTATAGCCATTTAACTATGACATACACATCACAGACTGTAGATAAGAGTGTTCAATATGACATTCAATCTCTCTGTATTTATTATCAAAATGGGAAAGTGCCGTAAAATTCTAGCAAACCAAGTCAACAACATTGAATGTTAAACTTGCCATCAGTTTGTTTGTTTGATTATTGTTTTACGTCACTCCAGGATTATTTCACGTATATGGTGACGGCATCTGCCTGATGCATTGCATACAAATTTAGACCTTTGCAACGGACCCACCCGAAGCAGTGAGGGATCTTTTACGTGCCACGCCTACCGTGACACGGGACCTCGGTTTTTACTGTCTCATCCGAAAGACAGAACACCGGTGTGCCCCGGGCGGGAGTCGAACCCGCGACCTCTCGATCACGAGCCGAGCACCTTATCCACTAGGCCACACCGGCTTAAACTTGCCATCAGAAGATTACATAAGTTAGGATGTCAATGTAACCACTATGATTTAATGTTTGTTTTTACACAAGAGATTTTGTCTATATCTCAACCACCCAAAGTCCAGCAAAGTATGTTACTTATTCAATTAACGAGTCCGTTTTCGGTATGAGTTTTAATGCGCTGCGCAAGTTTTAGCGCATGCTGATCGATTGTAATCGTTAAAATAGTCGGCGTCTTAAAATCATTAATAATATTAAAAAATTATCAACAAATTATAAAATCAGCATAATTTAACCGAAATGTATCCACCCAACATTAATATATCGAAATTAATTCCCATAATATCTGATTACGACATTTCAAAACGTTAAAAATAGTGTTTTTTGAGATTTTCCACCAAAACTGAACCAAGCAGTGAATTTTTCTACAATTCTCTGAAAATTACTTTTATTTAGCATTTCATCACAGACGAAAAAATGATCAATTTTCCTAATGTAGTTTTTAAGATAACTTTACCCAGAACGGCCTCGTTAATGTCAATTTACAGTTACAATTTATTTAACCAAAGTCAACCCTAATATGAAATTACCTGAGGGGAGTTGACACCCTCACCACTGAATTACCTGAAGGGAGTTGACACCCTCACCACTGAATTACCTGAGGGGAGATTTGCCAAGCAGACACCTTCAAAATTTACTTACCTAAATAGAGATTTCCAAAACCCATACATGAGAGGCTTACCAGAGGGGAAACTTGGCATGCCAATACTCTTATGATTGACTTAAATGAGGATAGATTTGCTAAGCAAGCACCCTCACTACTGACTTGCCTTAGGAATTACTTGGCAAGATCATACTCTTGTGATTGGCTTACCGGCATGTGGGGAAACTTGGCAATTCCTAACTCCCGAGATTGACTTACCTGAGGGGAAACTTGGCAAGTTAACACCCTCACCATTGACTTATATACCTGAAGGAGAACTCGGCAAGCCATCACTCTTACAATTGACTTACCTTGTCAGGCTAACATCCTTACAATTGACTTACCTGAGGGGAAACTTGGCAAGCCAACACCCTCACGATTGACTGCCTTTAATCGGAATCTGTAAGAGTTGCCTGGATTCAGACCCTCAACCGTATAGACCTTCATACTAGGGTTGGTTGATGGACCACTAATCTGAGATGCTGGTGCAGGAATAACTTAAGAAAAAAAACAAAAAAATATACACAGGTTATACACAGGACAATCATAAATCAAGCTGATTCTTGGTTATTTTAACATATCACAAATCTCTGTCTTCTTTCTATGCCATTCAGATGTGCTGCATAACACCGTTATTGTGAAGAAACTGTCTGTTGATAACTTTCCTACACTTACAAAAGAATTGAAAGGAAGTAAAGTTATGGGATATCAGTGATATCTGTATGATATTTGCAAGATATTCATGTCATTACTTTGTGGCTATGCACATACATGTATGTACCTCGTTATCTTGAGACACAAAACTGCGTCACCTTCAATGATGCTTAGGAAAGTTCACAAAATTGTGGTCAAGGTGCCATTAGATCCTATCTAAATTTTTTCGTCTTCACTTTTAATCATCCATGTGTGAGGCAGTATGTACTGAGTACATAACCGTAAATACATTTCTCAAGGAAATAAAAATTTAAGATAAAATCTCTTTGAAAATTTTACATCCATTGTATAGTTTGTTGTTATGTTGTGCTAATAATATCAAGTGTTGGAAGTACATCCTATGCTGGTGTGGGGCAGTTGAAGAGGTGCTCAGCTTGTGACTGAGAGGTCCTGGGTTTGACTCTTGCCATGCAGTAAAAACTAAAGTCCCATGTCATGATAGGCAAGGCATGAAGAAGATCCATCAATGCTTGGGGTGGGTCCTTTGCAAAAATGTAAATTTTAATGCAATGCATCAAGCAGGTGCCTTCACTACATACTTGAAATAATCGTGGAGTGATGACAATCAATCAGTGGAGGTACATCCAATTTTTGGAAGGCCTATGTAAATATACAGTAAAAGTGTCCCTATGGATTGCAAATAAAGCACACACATGGTATTGAATGCCTTATTTTGGGTGAAGAATGGCATAATTTGATAATAGTAACAGAGCTGTTCTTTAACCCATTTGACAATTATTTTCTGAAACTTAATATTGTAAAATTTAGAGAATGTTACTGAAGTAACCTCAGTTTAGTGCTGAAACATTCTTTTACTTCCGAAACATTTTTGAAAGATTTAGCAATAATGAAAAATTACTGATTCTAAGTAGTCCTCCAAAGGAAGTCCAGTATGTAAAAAACACTCTATATTGCAAATTTAGGTTTCAAAACACAGACATGGATTCTACATAGCAAATTATTTGTCATTTCTTTAATTCCTTAATTAAGGTCATGAGGGAGAAAAATTACTGATTTGACATTCATGTAAGCTTCAGTATTTCAGTCTCTAAAATAGTTTACTTAATCATTCAAATGTACTATAACATTGATGAAATTCACCCTTCCACAGTTCGTAAAAGAACGTGACATTCAGACTATTTTCATTTGTTCTACTTATGACGTCATAAACAAATACGTTACTTGTCGGAGTTTTGTCAGACCTCAGATGACGTCAGCACAATGAAAAATTTTTTTTTGTGGAAGGGTGAATTATCTGCAAAGCAAATGTCTCGAAGATTGAAAGCGACTCACGTTAGTTTTAGTTACTTAATGTTTAATTTATATGTATAAGCATTAATGACTTTGCCTTGAATTTTACTGTACTGGCTTGTTAGTACTTCCAGCAACTTACTTTTAGTTCCAGGAAAGAACCAGATATCATCTTTACTCTCTGTCTGTAGCTGGCACTCCACAATAAAGTAATCGACTGGAAAGTTATGATTGTTACCCTCGAACCATTCCAGCTGAACCGAAGATTGGGTTGTGGTGGTAGGATCTGCTCTAACACCAACCGGCTCTCCAGGACGACCTTGAAAAGAAGGTACCACAGTTACAGAATGTCAAGTATGATTCTTTATTCATAACTTGTGTCGCTCACAGTGGTCAATAATAGAATTGACTTTGCTTGTTTACCATTGATGCCACGCTGTGATCAGTTTTGACCTATGTGATTACAGCATCAGCCTCAAAATTTTTACCCGTGTAATAGACCCACCTTAAAACGAGGAATTATATGTAAACATGCAGTATTGCAGATTACATGTTGTTATAGTTTGACATCAACCTATCACATCTGAATGGGTTTACCGAAAAGTCGTAATACATATAAATCTATTTCATTGTACATGATTATCTAGTTGCAGGGTTTCAGTGAGAAGTCAATAATATAGTGGTTCCTTGATCGATCAGACCTATCAAAGCAAAGCCATGTTTCCCATCTCCTCACCTACCCTATAATTTACCTTCAACATTAAAATATTTGGTGGAAAAAATCAAATAAGTAGAGAAGATTTCCAACAGTTCAGTCCTATGTCCTTCTTAACTTGTCTTGACTAAAGTTTTTATCCTCATCCATATGTTTTATGTCACAGTGGCTAAATATGGTAACTTATTGCACCCTATGTATGTTTTTCCTTTTGCTCCTCATGTTTATTAGTGACATACCTGTAACTTCAAGCTCCCCTGATGCCGAGTCAGAGTTGAGGGGTGTTCTGGCCACACATGTGTACATTCCAGCATATGTAAACTGTGCCATTTTAATATATAGACCATGTACATTGTAGGCATTTACCTAAGAATAAAACAAAATATCCGCAAAATTTAATAACAAATTTCATGGATTGATTGATTGACTGCTCCATTTCACATCACCAAAATTACTTCACATATATGATGACTGTTCCTGTCTGGTATATTTTTCAATAATGTTTTCTTTGCAATGAATCTTAATCTCAAATGCCAAAGGTTCTCTACAACACCCTTTTTTTTACTGTCTCTGATAGATAACACAGACAGACAAACTCTGGCCTGGTTTGAGCCTTCCAGGACCATCTGATCTTGAATTTAATACCTTAAGATTAATCTTTATATATAATGCTATAATTACTTTTTACTAACGAAATAAGTGTTAAACTTAAAATGTGGAAGAATTGAAATAACTCTTGTCGTTTTTAACTTTGGCTGGACCATTCTCTGTGTTCAACATTAACTTGTAGTTTAAACACAAAGATGTCTTAGAATAACAATGTAGTGTTTATACTTATATCTCAGTATTAAGGACTAATGACAACAAACATAGTTATTTGAATCAGTCTTCACCATTAAGATGCTCAAAAATCCATTGGTGTAGAACACTGGTTACAGTTTGTTACTTGAGAAATCATAGTGAGTTCCATGAGAAATTGCAGCAAGTTCCAATGGAAGGCTTTATTCCACTTAAACAACTAACACTCTAGCCACAGTTTGAACATGTATTCCTGGCATTATATATATGTATATATATATATATATATATATATATATATATATATATATATATATATATATATATATATATATATATATATATATATTTATTTATATATATATATATATATGCTTCAATCATACTCAATTTTATGTACATTGTGTATGTCTATTTAATTCTTATCATAATGATCCTATCACTAGGAAAGGCTACTACAAAATTTCTCCGGTTAAACTTACCCTCTCATACATTCGTTCTCTCTTGAAATCTATCATTCTGCCATTGAAGTACCAAACATAAATCAGATCCAGGGCTGGGTCAGCTGAAGCTTGGCAATTAATCAGAGCTGTACCATTTTCTTTAACTGTGGTCTTAGGCAAAGGCTTTGAGAAAATTGTAGTTCCAGCTAATACAAAGAAAATTTTATTAAAATCTAAGTAATGATATAAAGATAGTGAATTTTTGTCATTTTTGTCATAATCTCTACAGTATTCAAAGTGAAAAAAAAACCTGTTTGGTAGATACTGATAGAAGGAGTTTTAGTACAAATGTCAATGTCAAGGTCACAAAGTCCCTGACCTTAGTGCCAATAGTAAGGTCTCCATAAGAACAATACACTAACAAAATAAGAATTTTTCATTTCTTACTATCAAAACAGAGATATAAGCAATGTCAAAATTAAATGATACACAGATAGACAAATAAACAAACATATCGTAACTGTGAACCTCTCCACAACGCAGTATAAAAAGCAGACAAGCAAGACAAATGACTTCTAGTCATAACTTTATTTCATATAAAAATAACTAATAGTGAGCAAAAACACCTCCCAGAGCTCGGCTCGTGATCGCGAGGTCCCGGATTCAACTACCACCCTGGGCAGTCCGGTGTTCTATCTTTCGGATGAGACAGTAAAAACTGAGATCCCGTGTCACGGTAGGTGTGGCACGTAAAAGATCCCTCACTGCGTCGGGTGGGTCCATTGCAAAGGTCTAAATTTGTATGCAATGCATCAGGCAAGTATATGCCGTCACCATATACGTGAAATAATCGTGGAGTGACATAAAACAATAATCAATCATTCAATCAATGTATCAGTGAAATGGTGCATACAGTGATTGTGGTATCAACAAGAAAACTTTTGAGTCATTGAAGCCCCTAGATGGCAATGATTTTGAAATAAAGGTCTGAGGTCACAATCAAGGTCAAATTTTCCTGTCCCTAAACAAAGGAATTATCAAAGGGAATACATATATTAAATATGAAAGTCCTATCTTTCACTGTTTACAAGTTATTTTGCCACAGACAACAATCACAAAAAAAGATGTAACACTTTAGAATCTATGATTCCCAGGGCGTATAAATATGAGACTTCATAAGCTACTTACTTCTGACAGATAGAAAACAGGAGCTACTGGATTTTCCCTGACTATTTTCAGCTATACATGTATAAGTTCCAGCATCTGATAGCCCAAGCTGCTGAATCTGTAGGAAATTATTGGGCAGCATCTGTAAACGTCCATTGGCTGACCCCCCTGGACTTAAACCCATGTCCACATTGTTCTTCCTCCATTTGATGATAGGCTTAGGGGCTCCCTCTGGTTCACACGGTATGGTGATGTTGCCTAACAGGGCACCTGCTAAACTCTCTGGCAAGGGATTTTTAAAAAAATTGGGTTTGAAAGCTAAAAAAGAAAAATAAAAGTAACATCGGAGATTAAAATGTAAATATTAGCATGATTATAAAGTAGCATGTCTGAAATGTGAATTTATTCAGTCAGATTCCAATAGTGAAAAAAATGAATATTAATGTCATTCTACATTATAATTTACGTTTAGTGAAAGTGATCTTGAACTCCACAGTATTAGACCATACATTTACATCAAAACTATTTCTGCAAACTGATTTGGACAATCAACAGTTTTCTAACAGAGTTCCCATCACACTGCAACAGTTAGAGAGACTGAACGTCCGCATGCATATACTTGTGGAGGCTGGTGGAAATCAACCTCTTGGAAAAACTGGCGCTATTTCGGAATCATGCATGGATTACCTCAGTGCAGCGTCAATCCCAATCATTTGCAGAAATGAGAATAATGACTATACTATTTCGGAGTTTTATCCAAACTATGGACATTGCATACTTTGGCGTCATTTTATTTATGACGTAATAAACTTATCTTTGTATACATAACGTCAACGCTTCTACCAAGTATGACGTTACAATCAGTTGTCCATAGTCTGACTTGTAAAATCTAGATTTTTTAATGGTCCTTTCCAGTTACTTGAAAATAGTCTATTGTGTACTTACATAGTACTCTGATCTGTGCGCTACTGTAAGTCATTCCATGGGCATTCTCCGCTCCACACTGATACATGCCAGGATGTCGATTAATATTTGCACTGGAGATCGTCAACAAGTTGCCATTTATCTGTCAATACAATAAATACAGTATGCTATTAACCATCTTTGTCTGTGTCCATCACGCACTGCATAACAGACAACAATGACACTGAATAAGGCTGAAATCTGATAGTTTTTAGTACTTATGCCCAAGGAGACAATTCAAGATGACAATCAATGCCAAAGATGACTCTAGCTAGTTAACATCAATACAATTACATTGGTTTTATTGTTTTTCAGGAATTGACTAGCAATATGTATGTTTGAAGTAGAGTTATCTTTCTTGGCTTATTCAAACAAGTGAACAACACTGCACAGCCTTCCATCAGAGTGGGCATGAAACCAAACCAAACTCTCCTTTTTGGTTATTGTGGAATACAGGTTTTCCAAGAACAACAAATCTGTATTCTTTAAAATATGATACATGTAAAAAATTTTACTTTAAATGGTTTTTGAAAACACCAAAGTATTGACAATCATAAGAATGTGATATGGTGATCATAAAAGTCTTTTTGAAAGGTCCTGATAGTAATATTGTAGCATTTATCATTTACAGTTTTATGAAAAGAGAAAGTAGCATTTGCAACATGTAATTTCAGTGTTATGCATATTTCCCGTTTAAATTAATCTCTGTCATGTTTATCTAACTACAAATATTATCTGCTAGCTTTTTCTATTATCAGTACATTAAAACAGATGTTACAAACTCCATTTATGTACTATGTAATACACATCTAATTTGACTGCATAGAAATCACAGACTCATAATTTGCATATCTCCTGTGGTGAACAAGAAAAGCTCTTTTAAAAATGGCCTCAAAGGTGATCGACAGCACAGTGTAATGCAAAACTGCATGCATTGAAGTACCTGGTAATTTACCTTATTGATTTAAAGACACTTATCTTAAATGAACTATTTTGTAAACTATAATTACAATATGTGAAGATTTTTTCTTTACAGGATGAAGCAATTTTGTAAATTAATTATAATGCATGAAACTGGAATAACTCTAAAAGTGTAGCAAGACTATAGTAAGAAATACATAATCAATTTTTGAGGTAATTTTGTATGAGTAAACAGACAAATGTAACATATCCAAACGGCTTGTGAGATGTATTTTGTTCAATTACTGGAAAGTTCAGATATTCAATAATTGCAAAATAGGGTTTGCTGACATAACATTAATTATGAGGAGTTCACGGGTTATATGTGGCACTGATCATGATGTCATGATAAAGTCTCACTGTTCTTTATGTCATGTTTGTGAGAATACGTCATATTTCTTCCCTATATATTAGGACCGCACTTAATGCTGGTGAACCCCATTGACACTGCTTACATTTGATTACCAGAACAATTCATATCTTGTAGGAATATGTAAGGCTTAAGACTTAACGTGTACACACTGGTAATTACAACATCATTTCTAATGTTCTCATCATTGAGAGTACCTCATGCTATTTATCTCATCTCAGAATAAGCGAATAAATAAAACAGGGGAAAGTATCACCACAGATCTCATTGCCTTATTGTAAATTATATTCCTACTCAGTAGTGGATTTAGCGGGGGGCCCGGAGTGTGGCTCCCCCTTTTAACTACATAGTAAAACATACATAGTAAAATTCCAGATTTGGGACCAAAAATGGCTGAGTAGTTTGGGTAATAGACATGTCCCCCCCCCTTTTTCGGTAATTCTAGAACCGCTGCTGCTACTAATGACCTTGTGATAACAATTGAATGTTGTCAGCCTTGACATTGTCACTGATAGCAAAACGACTCCCTTTTGTAAACCATAACTCCTGCTGATTCATCATAGGCAATTTTATCCATATCATAACTACGACTGTATATATAATCATAATAATATATTTAGGCACTAAAGTGGTCATGAAAACAGGTATATATGAATATTACAGTACAAGTAACAAGCTTTGCTCATAATAGTGACCTAAAGGTTTGCAGGTTCAAAGATTAAAAGAAATATTGACGAAAAGCTAGTTGTATGGATAACTTAAATTACAGATATGCTGCAATATGAAATTGTACTGTATTTTACATTCTATACATACCTTATGTTACTATCATCTATATAGTTACAAAAGATTTGCTCTTCCAATTAAATTAAAATTCATTTAAACCAGATTTAAAGGTATATAATAACAAATAATAGGATGGAATCTTACAGTGATGTCAGAGGATGATGCAAGTGGAAGACCATTTTTGTACCAGGAATATTTTGGTGGTGGACGCCCTCCGGCCAGACATCGCCACGACATTGTCTCTCCTTCGTCTAGATGTTTATCCTCTAGTGGAAGCAGGAAATATGGCTTGGCTGTTCAGAGAGAAAGTATATATTATCAACTACATGCTTTTTCAAGGTCTTTTTCAAGAAAACTCCTTAGTTTTTGTATGATATGATATTTCTAAAAAAGGAAAGCTTATAACTGATAAATAATCTTAACAATAAATCAAGCTAAAATATAAGATATGGTAGGAAAAATAATTTTTGTACCAAATAATGTCATCGAGGTTTAGAAGGCAAAATGTGCATTGTAGCCCTTCATCTTTAGAAAATTTGGTTTTGAATTCTGACCAAGGCAAGATGTTTTTGTTGACCAATCACTGGCAATCTCCTGTACATGTCTATTCACCATTTCACACAGACCAATATCACACATATGCACTAGAAATATTCTCCGGTCTGGCATTTCACAATAAGAGAATACATACATACATACTCTTGATTCTGCAGTGCCTGTTAGCAAAGCAGGGCTGTCACAGCACTCTCTGGTATGGGTCCCAGGTCAGTTGAAATTGGGATTTTATTAACATTTTGGGGTAAATTTGGAAAAATTCAACACACAATAGGGAACGCCTTTTTTTTATTTGTTTTACACTATATACATAAAAAGGTTATGCATGTTATTTGTGCTGCAGAGTGTCATTTAAAGAAGAGTTCAAAGACATATATTTTCATTCTAGTAAACATCTTTGTGATAAACTCTGTCCATGATACATGTATTTACTTGCCCTATCATGAGTACCACAAGTCTGCAGTCTCAGACATTGGACAGACAGACGGTAAACTTTTACACATAGGCTAGGTCGCCAATACCAACAAAGTGTTGACAAAAAACCTGCAGTCTTGGTCAATTTATCTTTTTTGCATACAATATGACAACTGTACAGAATCTAGCTGGGTGCTATAAACATTTATCATTTGAGTGTTAACAAATCTCATTTCTAAGTACTTAAGACACTTCCAAATAATAATATGCTGACGTGTTGCTTGGTTGTTTCTTCCATATTACTTGCTCAATTTACAGATTTTTCAGACAGTAAAATTTTGGGTTAGAGTGGTAAATTTGGAAAAAAGAGTACTTTTTACAATTGGGAATGGGTCCGTATCACAGACCAAAATCGATGCACTGACAGCCCTGCAAAGCCACAAATTTTCATATGTATTAACATTATTCCCAGCATAATTTTTGTCTAAACCAAATCACATGACAAATTTCTAAAATTCTATGAATACACGAAACACATAAAAAACATACCGTAAACATTCACATAAAAAATTTATGGAAATAATAGTAATGTACTGACCTTCCAGTCTCAGGTTATAATCTTTAAACGCAGTCGATGCACCTCTTGTCACAATACATCTATATGTTCCGTCATCTTCTGGTTTAATATCCTCGATCATCATCACTCTGTTAAGGTCAAGAAATCGTACCCTGTCTGTTGGCAGAAAACCATTGACTTTTATCCATGTGTATTTCCATTTCTCCAAGTATCTGACAGCCCTGTAAATATCCACAGTATAATGCATACATTTTCTACACTTCCATTTCAACATTTTGATCACAATTTTACAGTCTTGCTGAAAAAAAAAAATTTCTTACTTTGACCCAGTGCCTAAAATCATCCATGAACAAAATCTGAATACAAGTTGTTGAGGGTATTGGAACAATGAGTCAACAATCAATACAGTATGATAGGTTTTTTTTTTTTGTTCTAGAGCCTTTGGCAATTTTGATCCAGATTTATCAATTCACAGATCCCTGACATCTTAGTTAGTATTGTGCTCGGCTCTGGGCTCAATGGTTCCTGGAACCCCATGGAAGATTAGTCAGTGTCCTGTCTTCATATAAGTTATACAATTTAGTAAGATCAAGTACATAACAGCATGAAACATCAACATGTAAAAGATTCCCCACTGCTTCAGATTAGCCTGTAGCATAGGTTGACATTTCTGCGTAATGCAGCAAATAGTCGTCACCATGTAAACGAACCAATCTTGATGTGCATAAAATAACAAAAAAAGCCAAACAAACCAACAACCTTATACCTTAGACTCACAAACCCACATCTCTGTGATCACTACTTGAATCTGGCTGATTGACATCTATCTGACAAGTAAGTATGAAACATGTGCATGCACAAACATTTCAGTTAGCTAGTAGTATTGACTCAATGTTTACAAAATTTAAAATCATTTAACCAAAATCATACCTGAAATTTTTTAAAGAATTTAACAATAAATACAGTTATAGCCTGAAAACTATTTTCACTCATGAAAGGCTCTTAATGATGACCTTGACCTTTTGATCCAAAAAATCAATATCACACATCCTCGACTCATGAGAAGTATGTGTGTGAAGTTTCATTGCTATGCCTAAAGAGTTGTAATAGTCAGAGTCCGGAAACCAATTGTTGATGCCTGCAGCCCGACATCCACAACCCGCTGCCCACCTCACATCAAATTAAGAGCCGAGTTTTGCAACTTGGTTAAAAAGGTGAAGCTGATTACTTACGTGCCATAGGCAAAGCATTCGAATCGGACATTGTTGCCTACAAGGGGAGGTGATGGAAACACAGCTATAAAATCATTTAATATCATAGGGCCCCAATCTCCTTTCGAAGCTGTAAAGAAAAACAAAATCTATCATCCAAATTTTCTTAAAGTGACAGGTAATCTACCAAAATGGTAATCAAGTATTACATGTAAAAAAAGGTCTTAGAGTTACAATTACAAAGCTTTATATATGAATTATGGCTACTAGTGCTGTACCATTGACAGTCTTAATGGTAAAATTTGGCAGATGTTACCATCTTAAAGATGGGGCTATCACTTCATAATGTCAGTCAGGAATTCAACACATTTTATGGCCACTGGTACATTACAGAAATAAAATCAAATAAAAAAATAATCTATCAAACCATCGACCCTTACATTTTCAAGCATGTTATAGAAATCACCAAAATTTTGGATTTTCTAACCTAAAAAATGAACCCTGTAAAATCTAATAATTTTTACGTTCCACTGAAGTATACCCCAAACAATGAGACAGAAAATTTAAGTATCATGCCTATTTCATAATGATCGAGTTTGCTGTGTTGTTCTTTTTTACAGAACATAAAACCACTTACCGAAAAACTATTACATTCATTACTTAAACACTTTTTAAAAAGCACATAACTTATCACAAAGATTTGCAGTCAGATCACAGGCACTGTGTTACATGAAGAGTGCCTTTTAAGTATCTAAATCGGAATGAGATAATATAGGGGGATTTGGATAATTACAGGGCACTCCTCACAGTGCCTGTGTTCAGATTTAAGTATGCATCGAAAACAATTAAAGTGAAGAAGAGGCTCCTGTTCTAAGAACAAACATAATTGATGGATTTTCATACAGGTTAATAGAACGCTTCTCACCTTGACCTTCAACTTGAAGTTTAATAGGTAAGGTGATGGCACTGGGGGGCTGAGAGGATCCATCTGCATTTCCTTCGATTCCAAACAGAGTGACTTGACATCGATATTCAGCCTGGTCAGCAGAAGAAACTTCCGAGAAGTACAGACGTCCATTGGCAGAAATGAAGATATATGGAGTATTTGCTGTGAAGATGAATGTTGGCTTTCGTTCTCCTCTTCCTTGTCTTTGCCAGTTGTATACAACACCTACAGATTGAACAAATGACGTGAAAATTCACTTAAAATATTGGAAAAATCACTACAAACTGATAGCAATCATCTCCTTCTAATCTATTTGTACATTTGTTTTAACCCCTTTTCTATGCATTTTCCATTAAGCTTTATCATATGTCTTAGTATGCAAGATTTAAACCTTGATGCCCTGCCACACCAAACAATAAAATAAAGCAGGTTATTTCCGCTCTTATCGATTTCAGTGATTTCATCATAAAATCATCTGCATTTCACTTTTACATGAAATAGCCATACTGAATAAAAAGTCAAACAGCACCTAATTTTCTCCTCTCCACCCCTCACAAAAATATGTATTTTGAGGGCAAATTTACCTGAATCAGGAATTTTTTGATAGTGATAACATGTGTTTGTTTACATCCAAGCAGTGACGTAAGATGAGAGACAATGACCACTGTATTACCGGGTAATCCAAGTGAGTATCCATAATTGATTAAATGATCCATATTATATTTAGTGGTACATGTACTTTCACTTATTCTTCACAACTGTTCTTCAAAATTGTGTGACAATCGAAGTAGGAATATGAATAATATACTAGCCTCCAGGTGCCGGGTACATGTCAGCATACATGAATTATTATTTACTGATAAAGGTATACATGTGTAAATAAATCTATATTTTCAATTCAGGGGTCATAGAAAAATCTCAAAGAAATGCAGAATTAAATAGACAATTGAAATTAGCCTCTACTAATATCCTATACTGTTAACCAAACAGCTTCTGAACGACTCAAAGAACAACTCACTGCACACTAGATAATAAACCCTTAAGATAAAATCTTCACTGCTGGCTTATCATTAATTAGATTTATCTTTTTTAAGGTGGTAACTTAGAATTACATGACCATATATGTGTGAGTTTATGTTCACTTTACTATAGCAGTGTAATGCATTTATGAACAAGCTGTGTTTGTCAAACAGTAATGCCCCAACGACACCAAAGTTCAAAAAGTTGTTTTTAGCGTGAAGGTCATTGTCAAGGTCAAAAGGCCATCGACCTTGATGTCATTTGAAAGGGCTTCATTGGTTGAATACACATGTCAAATATGAAGTCTCTATCCCTCACAATTCAAAACTTATAGCCAAGGTTAAAGTTGACGACAGAGAGACAAACAAATAAACAGGCAGAACAAAAATAATATGCCTCCGATTTATCGATCCGGGGGCAGAAAAAAAAGATACTTCAAAAAATAAGAATAGTCTACCTGATTTTAATTTCAAGTATGTCAAAGAAAACCTATGAAAAAACAGCACAATGATGGACAGACATCCTCCAAGGAAATATATGAAACATGTTGTAAGATCTCTGAGGACCTTTAGTTTTAGTACTAAGATTCAAATCTAATAGGAGAGTTGACTCATTCAATATGTATTTTATTATCATTTAAGTAACCCATATTTTTGTTAAGATAAATGTATCATGATATACTTGTATTTCAATTCTTTTCACCTACCCTCTGTTACCATGGTAACAACAAGTACTATGTTTACAAAACTCTGTCAACTTACTTGGTTTAGCATTTATGTCTTTACATTCTATGTTGGTTCCTTCATGTTCTGGTACATTTATTTCAGATTTTTCTTGATTTGAAATTTCTGACAAATCTGAAAAGTAATCACAACAATTAAGAAGAAAGAAAAGAAGAATTCAAGTATTTTCTTGTAATGTATACAGGTATGTAAAAAGATGAGTTCTGCATTGGGATCAGGTCAACATTACGATGTTTCCATTGACCTAACTGCAGCCTATCAGCACTGTCAAATCTGGGTTCAAATCCCAATAGAGGCAAGTAAGAAGGTCTAGCAATGTACCTGCCAATGGTCAGTCAATTTTCTGATTACAATCTTTCATATAGCAATTAACATTGGTGGTCAACATACAAGGGAAACAATCATGGTATGTAGTTTTACATGTAATAACACAGATAATAGTGCATGTAGTGATATGCTTCCAATTAAATCATATCTTGTCACTGCTTCACAGTACAAATTTGGAAAAGTATTTGATGGCTAAAGCACTAAATATATCATTGAAATGTGATCCCCAGAAGAGGTTACATATATGCATACACATAAATACAGAGATGTGGAGAAGTGCCAAAAAGTGTCAGACAAATATTCATTGAGATCAATCCAAATGTCTGACATGGTCGGCAAAATATGTTTTTGATAAATGCTCAAATATCATGGTCATATCAGTGTTTGCAATAGAAGAGTTTGTTTTTTGAATCGCCTAAATGATTTTAAATTGTTTAGAATTATGGCCAACAATAGCAGGGAGTGCAAGGTTGAATGGCCTACAATGTATTAGATTTGTTCTCGGGACAAAACCTGGCCAAACAAGGAAATTAAAAACTTGGGAGAAAAAAAAGTAACAGTAAATTATGAAATAAATAGAAAGGATAAAGGTTTTAAAGAATTTTGGAAAGAGGGTTGAGAGTGGCTCATGCACAAGGAAGGTGTAGGGATGAAATGCAAATATTGTATAGAGAGTAATGTGACTCCTTGGGCACACAACGTATCAAATTTTATGACCGGAAAAAGAAACAGAAGTACACCAAACCGTTGAAAATAACAATCAAACAAATACATATCAAACAGAAGATGGAAATGAAATTGTGTATAGTAGTGATGGTGAAAGTGAAAGTTAGAGTGACTGTGAGCAGATTAAAAGTGAGAATGAAAGCTGTATAGTAAATAATAAAAGAAATAGAATATGAATAAGAGTTGTAATAAATAAAATCATTAGATAGTGCTTTAATCTATTCTTTGTTTTTATTTAGTGCATATAACACATTTGAAACGTTTTCCATGCAAATTTATTTGGTCTGACAAGAATGCATCCGTACTGACTTATTCTCTGAGTTAGACAGTCCGAATGTCTGACAAGATAAACAAGTTTTCGACATCTCTGAAATATGTTGTATAAATCTGTAAATCAGCTCAGCTTATGTCAAGGAAAGACATGTTTATGTAAAATCCCCTGAGCTGCTGATAACAAAGGTGTGTAGCAGCAGGTCTATAGTATACCTAGTTATTTCGTCTACTGATTGACTATTGTATGCTTCACCTGAGGATTATTTGACCTATGTAATGCTGGCACCAATCTGGCGCAATGCATCACAGATCTGCCTTATATAATGGCTCCAACTTAAACAGCGCAGGTTTATTTACATCCCAATATAATGTCTACAGTGGCACAAGACCTTACGTTTTACCGCCCCATTTAAAGGACAGAAATGCTGGCAAGATTCAAACCCAAGACCTTCCAATTCTGAATAATGTCAGCTCCACTTAAGATAAACACTAGATGGCTTATAAATCAACCAGTATACGACACCTACATCCATATGTTATAGTGGCTGTGCTGCTGATGATTTTGCCAAACTGGTTTTCAGCGACACATCTGTACTGATTTTCATCAGAGTTTGTTGGATTTTGAATGGTCAGTCTTCCATTGGTCAGCGTATAACGTGAATCAGTGGATGTGAGAATCTACAACACAATAGAAACACAAAATAAAAAGACTAGTTTTGAAATATTGCTATTTATGTAACAGAACTGCTTGGAATATGTGAATGGTTGTCACTGAAAAATTAAAGTCTACATGCAAATATCTGATTATAGTGAGGTATGGCATTATTGGTATGTTGATTATCAATCTGATTACAACCATATCTTTATTCCGCTTCTCTATTTGTCCTATTGCAGATTTGGTTTTAATTAAATTGGTTGACTATATGCTCAGCTATCTGGCTTTGAACAACAATTCAGCCCTTCAGAAATATTCACTTAAAAGGAATTTTGAAAAATTAAGAAAAATTGACACTAATAATGTAGTCATGAAATGGGAAGAATGTAATGGAAATACATTCAAGCTATGAATAACAATTATTGAAATTGAACATTCTCTGTTTAAGGTACATATACTAAAGAAATTAAGAAATTAGCATTTTATTAACAAAATGTATTTCAAGATTTACCTCCTCTTCAAACTGCTCTCCTCGAAACCATTTATACGTGGGTAATGGGTATGCGACGGCACGACATTCCAGGAACAGGAACTTGGTACGAGAGGTCATCACTACATTCTCTGGCTGTAGAGTGAAACGAGGACCATACTTGATGCTATCAAAATCCTTAGGCTGTACGCCGTAATCTGAAAAAAATAATATCATAGATATAATCAAATCTGAGTACAAGGAGTTTGATTCTATCTTCAAGCACTTAAACATCAGTGCATGCATATTATGAACATGTGTTGGAAAGGCAAAAAATGACAGAATGAATAAAATGAAAGTTCGTTGATGGCTTCCAAATAATTTAAAATGCTTATCCTCTTCATTTATAAAAACAAATTTTCTCAATACCATACTTGAGCTTGAAAACATACTACTATTACTACAGTTAAATAAAATACCAGAATTCAACACATTAAATCATTTACAAATTAAAAGCTTGCATGCATAAATACTTTTAGAATCACTGTAAAGTAACTATTACTATAGTATCTGGATATAGGTAGATATATCAGAGATTAACAATGACAACTACAGTATAGTCCAGGTGTTATAGAGAATTTGCACAAAACACAGTGGAAAATCCAGGTGGAATTTTACCTGTGCTCGTTTTCATCTTTGTAAAATACACCATGTATTGTGTAATTCTTGAATTAGATCTGGATGTAGCCCACTGTGGAAGGTGGAAAAATAACAAAACATGTGGACTGTACTGTATTTTAAAGATTTAGTGAGATTTTTTAACTTCTGAATTCAATTTTTCTCCAAGCCATGAAATCTAATAAGGCCATAGTTTATACACAGTTTTTTTTTACCTCCACCAGTTTAAAATCTATTTTTAGATAGTTTACTTACAGAAATCTCTTTTAGTCGTCATGATTTTATATGCGTCCCTCTGGCTGATCTCACAGATATAAGATAAAGGTGCATTGCTTTCAACTAAGGAAAAACGATAATTGGCACCTGCAAAGGAAGATCAATTCACAATATAAATCAAAGCTAAACTGTTTGTATATGAGAATCCAGTATGATGAATTGTCTGCTCTTGAAAAAAAATTCTCTCCAACTTTCTTCATATCATGGGTGAGGTATATAAATATAAATGCTACCTGACAAACCATTTCTCACCAGGGTTAATGGATCATTTAAATAAAAGAAGTGAAATGACCCATCACTTAGATGGAATATTTGTCAAATTTTGTAATGTCACAGTATATTTTCGATGTTTGTCCAAGGTATGAAAGAGATATAAAGTATTGTGACATCATCCGATTTAACGATTTTCGAGCGTAAATGAAACGCTCAGTTGTACATTATAACCTTTATACATGTGTACCATTCTTCACTTCTGCCAACTACTTTAATACCCAAGGGCAAATAACTTACTTATTAGATGTCCTATACTTAACCAGTACGTTCTACTCACTTCTTCTAGGTCTATACAAGTTATTTGATAAACGCCAGTAAAGATAAACACAGTAAAAACCAAAATAATTCGTAACATATGACAGTTCTTTATTTGCAGATTTGTGAAAATTTGACATATTTAGAGTCATTTCCATGAAATATTATCTATAAATTCTATACCATTTCCTTGGTTGTCTTAGCCATTATACACACCACTAGCAGGATCCTCTCTTACCTTTAAACATGTACAATCATGATATAATAGAATATTTCCAATTTATATCCAAACTACGGACATTGCATACTTTGGCGATATTTTATTTATGACGTAATGATCTTATCTTTGGGTACATAACATAGCAATCTAATTAAAATCAGATCTTTTCATATCACTACCATACTCTACACTAGAATTCTAGCGGAGAGTATCGTAGCGATATGAAAAGATCTGATTTTAATTAGATTGCATGATATAGATGCTTCTACCAAGTATGACGTCACAATCAGTTGTCCATAGTCTGACACGTTAAATCTAGGTTTTTAACAGTCCTTTCTGGTTACTTGAAAATAGCCTAATTGTTCTTACTTCTATGCATGACCAGCTTTATCAAATAAAATGCTATTCTTGTATCACCATGATACATGCACCCTATCTAATCTTCTCATTCATTTTCTTTATTGCATGCAAGTCCTATAGAATTTTTACCTTCTGTTCTGTTTCATTACTTTTTGTGTTTTCTATTGTATCTGGTGCCCTTCATAAACTCTGAAACGCTAAGCACTTCAAGGACTGTTTTCACCATTTTCCAATCTCTTGGTGTGTTTGCATCATAACACCTACACCCTACATCATATTCAGATCTTTTCTTACCATTAAACATTAATGCTATACGATCTCCTGGTCTATTTCTGCCGCCATCATTCCAGTTTTGCTGCATTTCAAAGGCCAATGCCGTGTTATCACCTTGCCAGCTGTACTGGGTAAGACTATTAGCATCCTTCAAACCACTCGTCAGCCATGTATGCCTGAAATGATAGAGTATGCCTTTTTAACAGTGTCATAAGTTTCATTTCAAACTACACTCCAACACCTATGTACAGCCTTAATATTAAATGTTATACTTCAATGACTAAAATATATCAGATTTTACTTTATCTGTTTCACGCTAAATAAGAATATGTTCACCTACCATGAAGGGTCAATGTGTAGTAGTGCAACAACTTGAACCCACAAGTAATGCTAAAGTATCTGACATATGTATATACCGTATTTACTCGAATATAATACGCACTTTTTTTCGCTAATTCGACCCCTCATTTTTTCACTGCGTATTATACATAGGGTTAGAAATCTGGGACTTTTTTTCCACGCTTTTAAGCTTCAGTGGCGGATTTAAAGGAGTGCATGTGTCCGTTAAAGTTAAAGCCGTCAATCAAACCCACGAGGTGTGAGATATATCTATTGTCTGTATACTGTCTGCTTCCCGTAGTAAATGCCCAAGGCGATAAAAGGAGTAAAGTCTACAATGTGGCAGAATACTTGTGCCGTGTTATTTAGCAATGGTTTCTGATTAGCAGATTGTACGGGTGATATAATGATTTATCCTTAATTGGTTAGTCGATAGTTACGCAACAGGTGAAACTACTTGACCGTAACGGCACGAGCATCGACAGTTTGGATAACATTCATTCATTGGGTTTTTTTTATATATTTTGTCTTCACAAACATTTGCGATCTCCGTGTAAAGTTTACATAGTATCAGGGACGTATATATCTACGTCCCTGATAGTATATTAGACACGCATGTTCATTCTAACGAGAGAGAAAACATGAAGCGATTGTTATGCGAATTTGATTGTAAATGAAATGAAAGAGAGAAAAGCGTTGATATCACACGATGAATAAAGGTCGGTCGTTCTGTGCCACTTTTGATAATAATAAACGTTACGTGATTACACTGTAAAAGGTATACGGCAAAGCAAATTCAGCTCGCGGTCTTGCTGTTTCAACACGAAATTGACATCTTGTTTTGGATTTTTCCCCTGCGTATTATACACAGAGTTAGACGTTTTTTCATGATTTTCGAGGTCATTTTGGGGGGTGCATATTATACTCGGGTGCGTATTATATTCGAGTAAATACGGTATATCAAATATAAAGATATACCTTGGGTTTGTATCTGTAACTTTTCAATTATAAGCCAATTGTGCAGCAACTAACGACTAAGAACATCTGCTGAGGTTTGTGATGGATCAACATAAGTTTGCTATCAATATCTTCAATCTTGAAAGAAGCCGGCGTGGCCTAGTGGTATCGCGTCGGACTCCTGATCTGGAGGCCGGGGTTCGAGTCCTGCTCTGGTCATGCCGGTGTCATGTCTTTCAGATGAGACAGTAAAAACCGAGGCCCCGTGCCCCGTGGTATGCATGGCACGTTAAAGATCCCTCACTGCTTCGGGTGGGTCCGTTGCAAAGGTCAAAATTTGTATGCCTAGCATCAGGCAGATGCCGTCACCATATACGTGAAATATTCGTGGTGTGACGTAAAAAAAATCAATCAATCAATCAATCTTGAAAGATCAAGAGAATTAGTGAAAACCTACATTAACCAAGAACACTTAGGTAAAGGACAAAAAACATTTAAAGATTGAGGTTTTTCAGGTTGGATATATACACTTATATAAAATTAATGAAATGTAGTTTTAAGCAGGGGTGTAACTACTATACATATATGCCCCTGTTTTGAGTTATAAATGCTTGAATAAATGAGAATAGTGATTATATATATAAGATAAAATATATGGTAACCTCAGAGGGTCTTTGTCCAGCAGTAAATTACTGATGAATGCCAATTCCTGTGCTGTGTTGATGGCTAGGACATATGCTCCACTAGCTATTTGCTGAAGTGTAAATGAATCAAACATGATCAATTTAAGTTTCCCAATTTCATAAAAAAAAAAAACATACTAATCCACTGAAATGTTTAAGAGAAAAAAATGGAGGTTACAGGTAGTAAAATTTTGTCTTAATTTATCTTAAATTTCACATAAAGAATTATCAAAAGAACATCAGCTGTGTAAATGGTTATTTTTTATTTTATTTTATTTTTTTTTTGGGGGGGTCTATTCATGTGCCCTATATAAAATACACATACAAATTTAAATTATGAATAATTCACATCTATATAAACATAAACAAAATATCTTATTATTTTAAATCTAAGGTATATATTATTCTTAATTTTGTATTTTCTCAGTAAATAATTGGTACAATTTCTCCTCCTTTTCCCTCAAACAATTCAAAATCTCATCACCACTGAACTGTTATACACCTTCAGATTTTCAATGATTAATTAATTTCTGAATCCCATATATCTCTGAAAATCACCCCTACAGTATGACCTCTTCTCATTTACTCCTCTCACATATATTTAACCTTTGAAGTTTGAGACATTGCTCATGTATTTGCTTACATTACATTCCACTACGGCTTGATCTGCAGTCGCCTCTGGAGACACCACCATCTTGTAGCATTTCTGACCTTGGTAATAAGTATCCCATCCTTCTGGACAATCTGAAATACGACACAGACAGTTTTATTATACTGACCAGCTGACAATCATATTTCGTGCCAGTTTTTCTCATCACTGGAAATGCAATAATCGAGTATAACATGAAAAGCGTACACGGATTTATTTCTTAGACTAATCCGTACGTATTCAACATGACTTTACAGATAAACTTTTAAAATACATGTAGCTGGTATATAATTTCTCTTTTATAGTTTAGATTGTAGATAATTTATTGCTTCTTGCGCTGAAGATCACTAGTTTTGCTCCTCGCACTAAATATCACCAGATTTGCTCCTCGCTTTGATGATCATCAGATTTGTTCCTCAATCTCTTTGGCCACAGACATATATACACATATGTATATATGTCTCTGCTTTGATGATCAAGTTATCAGTTAAATGTTCCTCGCCTTGAGGACCACTAGTATTGTTTCTCGCCCTGAGAATCACCAGTTTTGTTCCTCACCTTGAGGACCACTGGTATTTCTCCCCACAGAGGATCACCATCTTTGCTGGCCGCTCGCAGGAGCACCCATTTCAGCATACATATTTACAAATGCTGATTGAGGACATATTATAAGAGTGCACATATTTGATATGTCTTGATTCAAAGTGAATCTGTAACGTTGTGTAAATAAAAAAGGTTAAAACTGTTTCTTCTTCAAACAACTTGATGACACTTCAGATATCCCAATGTGAAAAAGGTAAATGTCAAGGACAAGAACTGCATGTGAATTCCCTTGTAAATTATCATGAAGTTTTATTTGAAAATCTCTAGTTTCAGGTGATAATCATATGACAAAACAGTCTAGTATTTTAGTACAATGAAAAACTTTCCTTAGCTAATACATTTTATTCTGAATATTTATAAAAAAAATAATCCATTTATTTATCTATTAACATGTATTTATTATTACTTTAATTTTATTATTCCTGCATTATGTTGACGAAAAGCTTATACCTGCATCAATACAATAATACAGAAAACTGAGCAGCCGAGATATTCAGTTTCCGATACTGGTTTCTTACCGTAGATTTGACCATGGGCCAAATATGAGAGTCCAAGTACAAATATCCACCGTATAATCATTGCCGTTTATTATTATGCATACCTGGAAAAAGAAAGTTAGAATTAACATGTCATGTACATGTAATGTTAGAACACTGACCATAGCATACTTGTTTTATAATATGAGCATTACGTTCGTAGGAGATCAAATCATCTGTCATTTAAATCGGAATATATATAAGAGGTTAAAAGAAAGGATTTTTTGTATTCTAAGTATCTCTTGACCCCAGTCCACATCCTTGGATCAGTACATGCCGCAAATAGGAAGGTCCCAATGATGTGTACCTACTGGTGGGTGTCTCCAACTATTTCCCGACCCCATTTCCCCACCTCTTGATCCATACATGTCGTGCATATGAAGGACTAAAATGACGACTAACTATTGGTGGTTGTTTCTAAGTACTGTCTTATGATAAATATTACAATTGATTCCAGTTACAATTTCTTTAATTCTTTCATATTTCTTTATTTATTTCATTTATTAATTTATTTATTTATTTATTTATTTATTTATTTATTTATTTATTTATTTATTTATTTATTTATTTAAAATTTCATTGCATGATATACTACATGATAGCATTTTCAAATAAAATCACTTCCTGATTATTTCCATAAGTACCAAGAAAACTGAAGAAATTAGAGAAAAAACAACAATGAATTATGCCGTATTGTATTATAAATAACTCAAAGATAATGGAAACTTTGAATTAGTTGACAAGGGCTTTGCATATTACATGGTAACGTTAAACACAAAACTATATACGCACTAGATAAAAATAGGGTTGTCACAAGATATCTTGATTTATTTTCAAGATACTATATCAGAATCAAGTTTCAAGCACATCCACGAGACTATAACGACATGAATCAGATACCTCGCCAATGTAGAATTGCGTTAAAATGTAAGGCCAACATAGAGGAGAACCTTAATTTTTATTTTCAGTCTTATCTACAGATTAAGATGTCATAGACCGGGCCACCAACCTGAAGTACATCAGACGTTGTATGCAATATAAAACTAGTGTCGTTTATTTATGTGCATTTGTCTTAAAATGCACTTGAGTGTAGTTGTAGTTGTGTGCTTAAGTGCACTTTAATACAAATATACTTTTATGAGTATAATTTTTGAAAACCGAATGTAAGTTGTTATTGTTCACTGCTATCCGTTAGATAATGATAATGATATATCAAGTAATATACATGTTTTATATGTTTATTTTAGTTTTTGTATTATAATTTAACTCTTTGATTATGTCATTCGTTTTAAATCTATTATACACCTTGGTGTTAATTTTGTTCTGATCCTAGAGATGTGTGTATATCCTCCGTTAATTCCTCATAGCGATAATAATAATAATAATAATAATAATAATAATAATAATAATAATAATAATAATAATAATAATAATTATGATGATCATCAATCAATCAATCAATCAATCAATCATATATAAATAAATATATAAATAAGAAAATAAATTATGTTATTATAGTGCTTAATATATATGTAGATATTTTTTCAAGGGGTTAAAGTACATATACTCTTATACAGAGGTTCGTACGTATGTGTGTTTTCCCATGGTTCCTAAATCTTATTCAATATACATCGATATACAACGAGTTTTGATTTTTGTATTTATCCCCCCCCCTTTCCGAGTGTAAGTACATGTACGCTGTTCTTACTTTCAGTACTTTGCATTTGAAGATTGTATAGGATCTACCTGAGATCTTCTAGTGTGCATTGCTACAATGCCATAAACGTTTACAAGTAAGTATAGGATGATCTGCTCTGAAACAACCTAGCCCAACTTCAGACAGTTATTTCACAAAAGATCTTACGAAATGTTTAAGGATTTTTCGTAACTTTCAACCCCAGATTTTGCAAAACCTGAACTGAAAATTATTACACTTATGATGATGATATTTTTCATCCTTAAATACTTATGCTGATGATATTTTCATCCTTAAATACTTATGATGATGATATTTTTTCATCCTTAAATACTTATGCTGATGATATTTTCATCCTTAAATACTTATGATGATGACATTTTTCATCCTTAAATACATTAATCATGATGATATTTTTCATCCTTAAATACTTATTATGATGATATTTTTCATCCTTAAATACTTATCATGATGATATTTTTCACCTTAAATACTTATGATGATGATATTTTCATCCTTAAATACTTATGATGATGACATTTTTCATCCTTAAATACTTATGATGATTTTTTTTTTCATCCTTAAATACTGATGATGATGATATTTTTCTTCCTTAAATACTTTTGATGATGATATTTTCATCCTTAAATACTTATGATGATGACATTTTTCATCCTTAAATACTTATGATGATGATATTTTTCATCCTTAAATACTGATGATGATGATATTTTTCATCCTTAAATACTTTTGATGATGATATTTTCATCCTTAAATACTTATGATGATGATATGTTTCATCCCTAAATACTTATGATGATGATTTTTTTTTCATCCTTAAATTCTTATGCTGATGATATTTTCATCCTTGAATACAGCAAAACATTTGATATTCTCCATACTGAAGTTTTAAGTCATATTCTGTCTAGATAAAAGTTACGAAAATCTTTTTTGTAAGAACTTTTATGAAATGACCTGCAGATCAGCCTTAGGGAAATCACAATTTGCTTTGACTCGTGCATTAGTCAATTTATTCAACGAAAAAAAAAGTACACATTGTTGCTTGTTTGCCCAAATTGGTAACTCACAAAAAGGCAAGTGGGTTATTAAGATCTACAGGTGTAAAACTTCAGATTGGAAAGGAGGAATGTAATACTAGTATTAACTTTTTGAAACTCATCATAATTTTAATAATATATGTGTAATATCACATTGTATTCAAATGATTCAGAAATTAGATTTTTTAAACGCAGAGTTTCAGATATTAATCCAGTATTGTAATTTCCAAATCATTTCCATTCAACACTAAATGAATTTCATTCAGCGATAGAGTCGGCGAAGCTCAATGGACGAGATGCTCGGCTCACGATCAAGAGGTACAGGATTCGACTCCCACCATGGGCATACTGTTGTCCTGTCTTTCTGACGAGACAGTAAAAACCAAGGCCCCATGTCACGGTAAACGTGGCATGTAAAAGATCCCTCACTGCTTCGGGTGGGTGCGTTGTATAAGTCTAAATTTCTACACAATGCATCATGCAGATGCCGTCACCATATACATGAAATAATTGTAGAGTGACTACCACAATAATCATTTAATCAATAATTCAACGATATTTACACTGTGGCAAATGAATAGAATACTAGATAATTTTTGTTTTTATTCTAAGCTTTAGAAGTTTAGTAATCAACTGATTCAACGAAAAATACCAATACAGTTGCAACTAAGCCCCTCCCCCTCCCACCAACACCCTATCGTGCTACTTGGATATGGCTGATAGAAAGTTTAGAATCAGTGTTGATGCCGGATTTAAGATTTGGCTAATTTC
The DNA here is from genome assembly GCA_035048485.1 of Pteria penguin. NCBI lineage: Eukaryota > Metazoa > Mollusca > Bivalvia > Pterioida > Pteriidae > Pteria > Pteria penguin. The sequence continues at coordinate 19,554,965 of CM068584.1, forward strand.
TACAGATAATGGCCATAAATGAGCTCGTTTTGTGTTGACTCTAACTTAATATATCTTGTCTCATAGTGTATATAAATAATAAATATTCTGCATAAACAAGATTATGAAATAATACGCCAAAGTCTTACGTAATAATAAATAACAACCCATTGTACATGAACCTTATTTACACCGACTTTTTAGAACGTATTAATGTGCATGTATTTGAAACTTGTACATTAGGAAAAAGATAATTGGTCCAGATATAAGATGTTTTGTAAATACATGTAAATAAATAAAATTCTTTATTTATTTATTTATTTTAATCTATTTTTTTTTTTCATTGGGGGGGGGGGGTGGTGGTGTTATATACATATGTGACATTTTGTATGTTTGGTAATGTCAAATGTAAAGTTCTGCCATAGAAACTATGCCATCCTGCTAATTGACGTTTTACACATTATCTCATATCATCACCGCCATCTCTGGTCTATAGATCTATTTCTCTCCTCACACAAACAGCCATTACCATCATCGTACTCAAAGCATCACGTAACAGCTTTTACATTTTACATAAAAATACCGGTATTACTAAACATATAGATCTATTCGTGCTTTATAAGGACAATAAACGTGTAGGTAGTAAGATGTACTTTGCTCTGCTTTTGTCTGCATCTAAACATCTTTCCCGTTTTTCATGTTTATATCTATGATACATTTTTATTTCCGGAGTTATTTATCATTTTGCTATGCTCCTTCACTTGCTTGAAAGAGGGTTCTACTGTTTAAAGTACTTTTTTAATTTAACCCCGACCCATATAAATATCAAAAGTAAAACATGACCAATTTATATGAAATTTTATCTCTTCCGAAAAGTTGATTTTCACCCCTCGAACCGAAAGTCCATCCTTTTGGTCTGTATAGACTTACTTTTTTTTCAAAGAAAAGTCTGTCCGATCTTATCCATATTCACCAGTGATCTCGTCATTAATAAATCATGTTAAGCGATATTCTATATTATTATATTATATTTTATATATAATCTGTGTTTTGAGTGACATCAGATCCTAAATACTAATATAGCGACAATGGCGACATAGTCTTCAAAAGACCTTGATCTACAAAGAGGAAATTGACGACATTCAGTGTTGACATAGAAGTGTATAGTTTATACTCACCGAGTGTGACGACGCACTTATAAATGCATAAGGTAAAAACCTATGTACCTATGTACTTCAGGTAGAGATCTATGTACCTGTAACTCCTCATGTAAAAACCTATCTATCTATGATACCTGTGCATGTAACAAAATAACTGGCGACGCTCTATTGAAATTAAAATAACCACACTTTTATATTTACCGGATTTGACATAGAGTCAGCAAAAGCAGTTACATAGAAGGATATAAAATGAATAATATCATTCAGGATTCTACGTGTGATTAGCGTATTACACAACATACATATGGGAAATATAAATGTGTTTAGTGTCTAGTATAAAAATATAAATCTAAACAAATTTATCTTTGCCTTTACTACATGCACTCATTCAAGGACAACATAATTAAGATAAACAAATTTTTAACAAGATATGTCTTTTTATTGGAATAAATATCAAATATAATGACGACCTAGATCTGCTGGCTGTTCGATTCAAAGATACAAAATGCTTTCAAACCTTTTGGCTTAGGATTACAGATATCATAAACTTCGAAAAACTGTTTGGGAAAAATACAGATGTACTTCATATATTTTATCTTTTAAAGTGTAGGATTGTTATATATCGACAGAATGGATGACAAGACAATTGGTAGACGATTTGCTACATAATGCGTTTATGTTTATATTTGTTATTTACTCTAACTTTGAATTGAACGCTAAGACGTCCATTGTATGTATATAAGAACGTCAGAATGCCATAGGTATGAACTTCTCAGTGACATGTAAGAAACACTACTCAAGTTTGACACCATGTGATTATTCATAGATTAATCAAATTATGATAATTACAAGAAAAACTTTCATTTCTACTCAATTTTTTCCGTATCACCCCAAACATATGAACATCTCTTTTCAAAATTCTTCAGAAAAATATTGAAAATGCTACTAAACGAGTCTTGCTTCTGTCCTTTTCTAACTTTAATTCATTTTTTTTTTTTTTTTTTGTAATTTAAAGTGAGCACATGACTACACTTCCATAAGTGTACAAACAGTAATCTATTTCAAATATCATTATTTTACTAGAGACAGATATCTTGATTTAATACCATACACAAATTTTAAAAGTGCGTGCATAAATAAATCTCAATCCCTATCAAACAACCTCAAACTTTATATTTTTCTTACATCCTATCCAGCGGAGGTCCCCAAAGTAGATATTGAGAGGTTCTTTCCCGAAATGGAGGATGAAAATAAAGATGTCTTTAAACCAAATAACGCAAAACCTGTACGTGTAAAATATTACTGCTAAAAGAGAAGGTTTTTAAGACTCCCACAACCGCCCCTTAGATCCGCGATTGGTAGTCACAAATTTGGAAAAAAAGGTATGTACTACAGCTCCGCCATTAAAAAAGAATAATTAATATTGTAATGCTGACGTAAAACAAAAGAAAAAAAAGCAGTGGGAGATTTGAGATTCAAAATTATGACTAACTATATTGTACATAACCTCTGAATGATATTAAACTGTTTGTGAACAAGGGCACATTCCAGTGTACATGTACATGTTGCCTGACTGTGCATATTAAATAACAATGAAATTGCGCCAAAGCGAACGTGACCGACCCTTGTTATATTTTCACCGCGGAAGCCATCTGCTTTTTGTATAGATAAGTGGGAAAATTTAAGTCAACGGTTTAAAATAACACATTCAGACATATAAAGTAGTTTCTTGTTTAAAAGACAGTCAGCAAATACACAAAATAAATACAAAATGGAGCCATGGGTCACGTGACTTCCGTAAAGCACCAATATCATGAAAGTTCCCTTAAATTGTTAGAATAAAAAATTTCAGAATTTAATATGGTCCCACACAATATAAAAGACACTAAAGTAAATCCTCTTTTGCTTATTTTCTCTCGGTTTCTAATCCCATTGTATATTGCACAACCAATTAGCAAAGAATGTGTGTGGGGAAAACTGAACCGAAAATACTACAAACCTATCTTGTATATAAATAAGATGTACTTACCCTAGCGACTGTATATATATTTGAATATGTATATTCCTAGAAGTCTATGTAAGTCACACGGATGTAGGTATTACCGATTTATTGATTTGTATATAAACACGGTAGATTCAGAAGATAAAAGACGGTGATGTCACCGTTACTCACGCTTCCGCAAGCGTTCCCCCCATGCCAAATATCGTTGAAATACAACTAATACACTTGATATTTAAATTCAGGGTATAAATTCAGGTGACGGGAATGGAATCTTCAAAAGAATACAAACAAAGATCAAAGGAAAATTTAGGCACATAAATTGTTTCTGAAGACAAACACACTTACCTGGCAAACATATCCTTATTTTTAAACCTGAACTTTACAAATGTACCCACCTTAAATGAGTTTCACGTCTGAGCGGTCACGTCCCAAGCTGTCTGTGATCGTTTCGCCTCAATGATTTCCAATAGGTATTGTAAGGTAACCCGCTGGTCTATTGATCAATCCAGGTGGAAATAATGCAGGTAAAAATATATCGTCAGGAGTTGTCTTTCTTATATGGTGATATCACGATGTAGTCAGCATCCATTGACTAATTTGAGTGATGAAACTAAACATGTCGTCTATTACGGGTAACTCCATTGAAAAGATCATAATGAATAAAAAGGGGTGGCAAATTACATATAAAGCATAAAAGTTTATGTCTTGAGTAATTTTATTCAGTTCAATGTTTAGCGTTCTCAAGACCTAGTCTAGTTTACATGAACCAGAAATCGAACTGAGATCGCTCGTATCAAGTACATGTACTTAATTACATGGTCTCTTTCGTGTAATCTGGAACTCTAATAAGTGTATTTGTTTGGTGATATATAAACAAATTATTCATATCATCCATTTTTCAGATAATAATGTCTATTCTTTTTTTTTTTTTTTTTTTTGGAAAATTATGTCGACTTGTCAGAGAATTATGTCTGCACTTGTCAGAGAATCGTGTCTACACTTGTCAGAGAATTATGTCTACACTTGTCAGAGAATTATGTCTACACAGTTGTCAGAAAATCATGTCTACATTTGTCAGAAAAATCGCAACATAGATATCTGACTAGATTAAAAAAAAAAACACATACACACACAAAGAAATAAATAAAAAGACAAATAACACTAAAACAAGTATAAAACAAAAAGAAAAAACATTACAAAGCACAAAAATCTAAACAAATATGAAAACCAAAATAAAATTTAAAAAAAAACCCAGAAAACAAAAAACAAAAAAAACAAAAAACCAAAAAAAAAAAAACAAAAAAACCCCAAACAAACAAACAAACAAAAACAATTCAAAAACAAAAAATAAATACATGTATAAGATAAACGGAATCAAAGGGGGGGAAAAAACCGAAAACTCCAGCTAGAAAATAAATCATTCTGAGTAAATACCTTGTTTATCGTCTGGGTTTTGGAAGGAAGAAAATAAGTTTTCCAAACATTTATTTTCATCATTTCAGTTCACTATTTGCATCTTTGTGTAAAACAAAAATAAAATGAGACAATTATAAAAGGTATCTTAATAATTTTTTCCAGAAAAAAAGTACTTAACAAAAAGACATCAATTCGACAATTCATTTCTTTTTTAGTATTTATTGCATATTTTGAATACTTTCAAAACATTTAAAATATATCAGGTTTGATGGATGCGAAGATTTCAAGTGATTAAGTTGAATCGGAGAAGGTAGAGGAGCACAACTATCATACCAAGAGTTGTCAGAAGACAACATAGCTTGCTGCCGGGACATTATCAGAGGGAGGCATGTATTTCTAATGTTCTCTTGATTCAAGGTCAAGTCCAAGGTAAAGGTCAAAAGTTAACCAAATGAAAACTTTGGTCACAATGAATCTGCAAGTGAAATCTTTAATATTTCAAAGGAATAAGACCAGGTAAACGTTTTTGAAAAAAGTAGGTCAAACTCCAAGATCAAGGTCAAAGAGCATGATACCAAGTGAAATTTCTTATCACAAGGAATCTATGAGTGAAGTATCAAAGCCTTAGCTCTATTTGTTTAAAAGTTATAGTCCAATTTAAAGTTTTTGAAAATTAGGTCGAAGTCCAATATCAAAGGCTATGGTACCAAATAAGATTTCTTGTTACAAGGAATCTATATGTGAAGTTTCATAGCCCTACCCCTCTTGGTTCAAATGTTGTAGCCAATGTTAAAGTTTTTGAAAAGTAGGTCAAATTCCATGGTCATAGTCACAAGGCCAAAGACCATGGTCCCACGAGCCTTCCGTGAGGCATTCATGCGTGAAGTTTCAAATGTCTCTTGGTTAAAAAGTTATAGCCAAGGTTAAAGTTTCAGAAAATTATGTCAAACTGCAAAGTCAAAGATCATGGTCAAGTTTTAGGTTTTGAAAACTCCAAGGTCAAGGTCAAAAATCAAAGATCATGATCCCAAATGAAAGGGTCTTCCACAAGGTATCCATGTGTGAAATTTCAAAGCCAAACCCCTCTTGGTTCAAAAGTTATAGCCAAGGTTCAAAGTTGAAAAGAAGGTAAAACTTTAAGTTCAAAGTCATAAGGTCAATGGTCATGATCCCAAAATGAAAAAGCCTTCACCAACGTACCTATGTGTGAAGTTTCAAAGCCCTACCTCTCTTGGTTCAAAAGTTATAGCCAAGGTTCAAAGTTTTTGAAAAGTAGGTCAAACTCTAAGGTGACAAGATCAAAGGTCTTGGTCCCAAATGAAAGTTCCTTCCACAATGTATCCATGCGTGAAGTTTCAGGTTTCTACCCCTCTTGGTTCAAATGTTATAGTCCAGTGTCGCTGACACTAGGGCTATGACATTAGCTCCCTAGACATTCGTCCTGGCTCGCTAAAAATGAAAATTAACACCCCCTCCTTAAAATATACATGTACATGTACACACAAACAAACCAAAATAATACCCCAACCCACCCAACCCCCCTCCCCAAATAAATAAAAACAAAGAAACAAACAAAAAGGCATCGAAAATGCGTAAAATAAAAAAAACCCCACTTTAATGTTAATATCTTGTGAAATCGGAGTTGGGGGGGGGGGGGATTAGAGCCAGAAATCCACATGCGCACACACTTTTGAAAGTGGGGGGGGGGGGGGGTCCTGTTCCCATTGCTTTGCCCTCCTCCTCTTTTTGTCTTACGCTCCAAGTTTTACTTTGACTGATGTCTGCCATCATCTATGTATTTATGTTTAAATGTACTTAATCGTCTGTCTGTCGATAAAACGGGACAAAATGAACTATATGGAACCAGTGTACCTTGATAGTGTTCGATCCCATATCTGAACTCTCTCTCTCTCTCTCTCTCTCTCTCTCTCTCTCTCTCTCTCTCTCTAAGTAACCAGCAATACATCCACGATACTATCCCCTCTTAGGTAATTATAAACTGATTTGTATTATGAAAGCTTAAGTTTACAGTGAATCATACATTACAAATTATACCTACGATATAATTTGTATTTACAGATTTAAAAATGAGTATTTTAAAGAATTTAATAGCAATTTATATTCTTTATCATGCACCACACATTAAGTCATTGTAGTTGCGTTAAAAGAAATTTGTGAAATCAACACCACTTCTACCACCACTGAGTTTGGAGATTTTATTCAGCAACTAGTTACAACCATGTAAAGTTGTCCTTCAGTGTACTTGGCGAAGGTCGATGATCTTCTTAAGTTTCCTTAGCGCCTACAGTGGATGGGTTCCATGGTAACTCTCATTATGTTATTTTCCATACTACAACTGGTCAGCTCTTTGCAGTCTTTCTATCATATATCTCTGTTTGTATGCAAGTGTTTGTGCGTTTGTTAAACGCTCTGCCATGCAGGGTCGCGCTCGCTTCCTGATCGGGAGGCCGGTCATGGTCGTGGTATGCATGGCATGTTAAAGATCCCTCACTGCTTCGGGTGGGTCCGTTGCAAAGGTCAAAATTTGTATGCCACGCATCAGGCAGATGCCGTCACTATATACGTGAAATATTCGTGGTGTGACGTTAAACAAAAATCAATCAATCAATCTGCCATGCAGGGATATTATATAAGTTAGGATCCATACAACCTGCAAGATATTGAACTGAGGGCGTTAGTGCCGCTGTGCAGACGTTTGTGGATTACGATTCAGTACCTTTTAAACATAAATAGATTATGGTAATTAGGCTTATAATGTCCTTTATCTTTTTGTTTGGCAATCATTCTTCAGTATGAGTTCGATTATCGTAACACAGCATAAAGAAATACCGGACAGGCGAAGAATTTCGTGGAATGGGGAGGGGGGGGGAGGTAACTCAGATGACTTCAAATGTTAGCCATGATCAGTGGCAGATCCAGAATTTCCGAAAAGGGGGTCCACATGTGTATTAGCCAAACTACTAAGCATTTTGGTGCCATATCTTGAGTTTTACTGGTAAATATGTGGCGAAAAGGGTGGGACGGGCTCCCTGCCCCCCCCCCCCCTTCTTTAAATCCGCCACTTATGATGGCTTCAACAGCAATGCAAATCTGGACGTTAAAATTATGTCATGAGAGTGAACTTTGCCGGATTAATGTCGGTTAAAGTCATGATAAATTACACGACTAATCGTAATTTAGCATATAAGCGACATCAAGAATTGCATAACAAAAGAACATTAAATCTGTAGAAAAAATTCGTAAAGAGAACAATAAGAATGCATGAAAAACATGTGATATTCACCAGTAACCTCAATTATAGCGCCGTGTACTTATGAGACCTATACCAAATTGATTTACATGTACTTGGAGAGTATATCTGTAAAATGTCCAACATTCCAAATATATAGTCTAACATTTCATGTTATTCATTTGATAATATTTTGAGTAGATATGTGAATGTCTGTAACGTCTTCAAGGTTTGATTTCATTGACTCAAAATTCAAATATGACTCGATAATTTTCTCTCACAAAATGAAATTTGATACGAATTTCGGTCATTTCAGCAAACAATGGTATATTCATATTGTAGGGCAAGAACGTTTGTGTGTGTGTGTGTGGGGGGGGGGGTGTTGTATCAGTATATCTACAAGAAAATTTAGAAAGGTTTACTTTCAAATGCCTTCGCTGAAATATTTTCAAATAAAGCTTAACCTTTCGTCGATAACTTTCATCTTGAATTTAATGGGAGAATAAAATTTGTGAACATTGTACCTTTTTAGAGACAGAAAACAACACAAATATTTGAGGATATTTTACCTTGTACCATAATAATCGTTAAGAAATTCGCTTTTTTCACAGTAAAGCCAAAATATTATAACATTTTCTTATTTTCAAACACGACGGAATAATGCATGATTTGATGACGTCAACAACTACGTATTTTACGTCACTTTTGGAATGTAACTTTTAATCAAGGTAACGGCTTGCTTGATTGTTACCTGCGGAAAATATTTTGTCTATCAAGTTGTAGCGGACAATGTTCCAGCCTCGATGATACCAAAATCACTTCAAAAAAATAAATCAACGAATACATGAAAATAATGAAGGAGAACAATATTTTATGTTTAAATAGATTTCAAAAAATAAATCTGAGTGAGTGAACTTTCTTTATCATAACTGTGTCGTTTAAATCTTCAGTACAATCGGGTGGATCCCGGTGGGTGGTTGACTTCTACAAAGAATGGGGTTCGCCGTCATTTGCTGTGCACAGCCTATTTTAAAAGAAGGAAATAAAACGCTTTCCCATCAAAATGACGTAAAATCAATACAACGTTAATGGCGGATTTAGAAGGGGCACAAAAAATGGCTGAGTAGTTTGGCTAATACACATGTGCCCCCCCCCCTTTTTTTTTCGGAAATCCTGGATCCGCCACTGAACGTTACTATGACGTAAAAGATTAATTTTCACCTTTTCAAGTTTAGTAAACCAAGGTGACATTCAGACGATTTTCAATTGTTTTAAAGATTTTTTTCCCAATTTTAAATGATGTAAGAGGTCTAATACCGGACAAACCACATTTTGCCGGAATTTTCATTATGACGTTAATGCTTGGATTGTGACGTTACAGTAGTATGACGCAATTCTATGCGGCAAATCAAATTATGTTATAAACAAATGTGTTATCTATCGGAGTTTTGTCGGACCTCATATGATGTCGTCACAATGAAAAATTGTAGTTTGTGGAAGGGTGAATAATGGTTGAAAAGCGACATTCAGCGGCGAACCCGATTTTCATTAGGTACTAGTCAAAATTTATCAAAACATGGAACCGGTACAGAATGAAAAATGAATTTAAAAAAAAAAAAACCTCAGACCCCATGATCTAATGTATGTTTAAAAAAAAAAAGAAATCGGGTGTCATGCTCTCCAACTCGCAAAAAAGTTGGTGTCCCATGCAGTGGCGGATCCAGGATTTCCGAAAAGGGGGGGGGGGGCACATGTGTATTAGCCAAACAACATGGCAATTTTTGCGCTAAATCTGGATTTTTACTATGTGACCAAAAGGGGGGGGGGGGCGTGCCCCCTCTAAATTCGCCACTGCCATGCAAGACACTAGCTCTGTGACCATAAACTGAGAGTGCACTTTCTAATACATAATATTTAAGGATTGAAAAAGTGAAATGGACTTAATACAGTAAATTCTTACTGAAAACTGCAACAATTTTACATGCGTATCAAACTATATACTCATAATAAATAAAATCAACCTTAAAAATTTGACTGTTCAATTTATGGTCAAGAGTCCAGGTCTATGATTGTATATAATATGATGTTGGTTGTGAATTGTCGTATATATGTTCAATACCTTTTTCTAGCTGCAGTATTGAATAAACTTTTTTTTAGTGAATCTATCATTTTTTATTAGCTCACCTGAGCCATAGGCTCTATAGTCATAGCGCGTTGTCAGTCAGTCCGTTTTAAACTTTTCACATTTTTGGCTTCTTCTCAAGAACCACTGAAAAGATTTCTGTGAAACTTCATAGGAATTAAGTATATATATAGTCATAGTCTTGTGTTGTTGTTTTTGTCCCAATTTGTCAACAGGTGGCGCCAAGATAGGCAAAAGTGGGTCACAGAGGATATCCTCATTTGACTTCTTGTTCAGACGGGGTTCATGCAGAGACAAACTGAATGCATAGGAATGATCTACTAGAGGAATGTGTGAAGAAGTGTTGTTATTTTTGGTTCTGTACCTTAGCTTTCATCCAGATTCAAGATAACTCTACTGAAGTTGTACATTTGTTATGGAGAAGCGCTCTCCATTCTCCAAAAGCCTCAGAAAAGGCCGCAGTTAAGGTCCAAATGTATATCGTCTTCAGTATAATAGAACTCAATTTAAGAGACCCTATGTGTAGGCTAAACAGAGCCCTGAAGACAGAGGACATTTCGTTTTATACTGTGTTAAACTATCCAATATTAGAAAAAAGTACATGGCAGCCATACAATTTGTGCTGGCCGAAAAAGTAGGCCCAGAGCAGGCCAGGGAAATTCTTGACAATAAGGATTTAGCATTACAACGAATAATCGACTGCAAGTCGTCAAAATTACTTCAAAGGCTGGGAGTAGGGGATGATGTTCCGCTCAGCATTCAGGCCGTGGCTCGGGATCTGTTATATGCCATACAATAAGACAATGCTGCGAAACTCAAGAATGTCTAACATACTACATAGGGTGTGATTGCACTTAATCCTGCCCGCAGGTATTTTATGCTGTGTATAACATCTTTTAAAGGTTTGCGAAAGATTTTTTATACACCATCGTGTAAATTCTGAGGAATACATGTACATCCCAAAGCTTATGGCATCATATACATGTACACGTATTAGGGAGCAACCATTTGATTGGGGGGGGGGGGGGGGGTAGGAAGACTTTCGCCGGCCTGAATAATTTTTTATTATTCCCCCCCTAAAATCAAATGGTTGCTCCCTTATTGCCTCATTAATAAATACTGGCCGCAGACATAAGCTTTATTTTTCAATTTACGAATAGACCATTTTATCTACATATGATAGATCATATTTGCTGATCCATAGAAAATGCGGGCAGGGTGCTGATCCACCTCTCTTTTCATATGCTGTTTAAATCACGATGAGCACTATACCTTGTGCTATAGTAACAGAAATGTACTTTTTACCAATAAAATTAGACCTAATAATAATGTTGTATCATATTAAGTCAAATTGTGTTTAAGAATGACCATATCTCTACACATAAACTGTGCAGATGGTTTAGTTAGGTACTCTATATATGTTGATGCCATGGACAAACTGCCGAAGCTGCGTAGGCTAGTGCCGCCCCTCGGTTCAGGAGAGGGGGGCACGGCCGGAGCAGCGAAGCTGCGTAGGCTAGTGCCGCCCCTCGGTTCAGGAGAGGGGGGCACGGCCGGAGCAGCGAAGCTGCGTAGGCTAGTGCCGCCCCTCGGTTCAGGAGAGGGGGGCACGGCCGGAGCAGCGAAGCTGCGTAGGCTAGTGCCGCCCCTCGGTTCAGGAGAGGGGGGCACGGCCGGAGCAGCGAAGCTGCGTAGGCTAGTGCCGCCCCTCGGTTCAGGAGAGGGGGGCACGGCCGGAGCAGCGAAGCTGCGTAGGCTAGTGCCGCCCCTCGGTTCAGGAGAGGGGGGCACGGCCGGAGCAGCGAAGCTGCGTAGGCTAGTGCCGCCCCTCGGTTCAGGAGAGGGGGGCACGGCCGGAGCAGCGAAGCTGCGTAGGCTAGTGCCGCCCCTCGGTTCAGGAGAGGGGGGCACGGCCGGAGCAGCGAAGCTGCGTAGGCTAGTGCCGCCCCTCGGTTCAGGAGAGGGGGGCACGGCCGGAGCAGCGAAGCTGCGTAGGCTAGTGCCGCCCCTCGGTTCAGGAGAGGGGGGCACGGCCGGAGCAGCGAAGCTGCGTAGGCTAGTGCCGCCCCTCGGTTCAGGAGAGGGGGGCACGGCCGGAGCAGCGAAGCTGCGTAGGCTAGTGCCGCCCCTCGGTTCAGGAGAGGGGGGCACGGCCGGAGCAGCGAAGCTGCGTAGGCTAGTGCCGCCCCTCGGTTCAGGAGAGGGGGGCACGGCCGGAGCAGCGAAGCTGCGTAGGCTAGTGCCGCCCCTCGGTTCAGGAGAGGGGGGCACGGCCGGAGCAGCGAAGCTGCGTAGGCTAGTGCCGCCCCTCGGTTCAGGAGAGGGGGGCACGGCCGGAGCAGCGAAGCTGCGTAGGCTAGTGCCGCCCCTCGGTTCAGGAGAGGGGGGCACGGCCGGAGCAGCGAAGCTGCGTAGGCTAGTGCCGCCCCTCGGTTCAGGAGAGGGGGGCACGGCCGGAGCAGCGAAGCTGCGTAGGCTAGTGCCGCCCCTCGGTTCAGGAGAGGATTCAGGAGGATTGCGAAAGTTGCTGCTGGATGATGATGATGATGATGATGATGATGATGATGATGATGATGATGATGATGATGATGATGATGATGATGATGATGATGATGATGATGATGATGATGATGATGATGATGATGATGATGATGAAGATGATGATGATGATGATGATGATGATGATGATGATGATGATGAAGATGATGATGATGATGATGATGATGATGATGAAGATGATGATGATGATGATGATGATGATGATGATGATGATGATGATGATGATGATGATGATGATGATGATGATGATGATGATGATGATGATGATGATGATGATGATGATGATGATGATGATGATGATGATGATGATGATGATGATGATGATGATGATGATGATGATGATGATGATGATGATGATGATGATGATGATGATGATGATGATGATGATGATGATGATGATGATGATGATGATGATGATGATGATGATGATGATGATGATGATGATGATGATGATGATGATGATGATGATGATGATGATGATGATGATGATGATGATGATGATGATGATGATGATGATGATGATGATGATGATGATGATGATGATGATGATGATGATGATGATGATGATGATGATGATGATGATGATGATGATGATGATGATGATGATGATGATGATGATGATGATGATGATGATGATGATGATGATGATGATGATGATGATGATGATGATGATGATGATGATGATGATGATGATGATGATGATGATGATGATGATGATGATGATGATGATGATGATGATGATGATGATGATGATGATGATGATGATGATGATGATGATGATGATGATGATGATGATGATGATGATGATGATGATGATGATGATGATGATACGTTTTCTTTCATGTTATATACTTTGAGTGTATTGTGCGTATTATGTATCTAGGGTGTATGATGCGTCTTCTTTCCTGTAATACCTGGCTGGGAGTTAGGACATGCAATGGGTGAAAACGTCACATGAATTTACTTCATGTTGCAGTTTCCCCCTTTGTCCTGCATTAGATCCTCCCAGAAGCCCTATATAGGACTCGACCGCAGATATGAAAGAAGTGAGGTTTTATATGCGAAACACAAAGTAAATAAAAACATGTACTTCGTTGGGTTCACCGTTAGGTATCCGTACATGCTATACTATACCTGATAAATAAACATGCCGTTGGACACCTGTAAAACAAAATGAAAAAATATAATCGCACTATAAATGACAATAGGTGTATGTAATTTATATTCTCAAACTCAACTACGAACACTGCGACATTTTTTACTCACAATACCCATGACATGTCTTTGTCACTGACCATTGGTGTAACTTCGGTACGGGAAACACGTCTACGGCCTCGGTTGAGTTGACAAGCGATGGGGAGTACTGACATACAGCAAATAACTCGCACAGCTACTCATACCCCTCTGTAAATAAACAAATATAAAAACATCATAACATCAACAGTTGTCTAAATCATTAGGTTCACCTCAATAAACTAAATCTTAAACGTACGCAGTTATAACTGCTCTCAATTTTAGAAATTAATTTATTCAATGATAATCTCTGATAGAAATAATTAAAACTATTTTTCAGCTATATATTCAAAGTACAAATCTTATTTTCTTATCAAACTTTAGAAATAGCGATTCAATTTAATCTGAAATCATGAAGAATTAAAAGTAAGAAAATAATAATGATAAATACCTTGAACGTTCTGCCGATGTAGTCAGGATACCATGCTGTCCGGGGGATCGAAATTTATTCCGATGACCAACGTAAGACATACCAGGTGTATTTATACTACAAAATGCGGTCCAGACCAGATTTTTCTGGACATAACCGATATTATAAAGGATATTTCGCCACAGTGAGTTAAAATCTAAGTTTGACACATTCCCGACCCTAAACGCATAATGTAAAATATTGATTTCATGCCTGCGCCAAATGGACCGATGTAAATTATGGATGGGTCTGATACTCATTAAAATCATCTTACATTTTCATTTCATGGTTCATATTATTATCATAAAGTTAAAATAGTATTGTATAATAAATTCTATTGCTTGTTGTGACTATAACTTATTCCTTTACTACATGCTAATTAAAATAAACTTTCTGTTTCATTCGAACACTCTATTTTGTTCGAACGCGAGTTCATTTGTTTGATCCGCCAAATATTTTAGCGTACATAATTGCTTGAGTATTCAATTGTTCGAAAATTACTTTATCAGATAAAGCATAAAAGACTTTCTTAATAATATTTTCATAGTTTCACCCGTATTTTAATGAATGCCATCTTTATCACCCCCACCCCCTTTCCAATCAATATATCTGTGACACTCAAAAGCTAGCAATCATATATATTACACAATATCATCATTATCACTGTACATTTCTCGAACTCATTCAACACTCAGTGATGGTATTTATTGACATACCGGTATGTGTAGGTAGATGATTACATGTACTTTATAAAGTTTGAATTTTGAATGCAAAATGTCATTGTACATTTATTGTGGAATACAACCTCATCACATCCGTAGTAATGACGTTTTGGGATGTTGCTATCCTCCCTCTTCTCCTTTCTAACACTGCTGGATCCACTCTTATGAACCTAGTAAGTTATGATTTCATTTTATATTTATCTGTTTGGAATTAAATTTAGGTAATGCATGTAAAATTCAGCGAATTCAAATCTGAAAAATAAAATTCCGAAACTTTTTTATTAAGAGTGCTTCACATATTTTTAAATTAACACCTAATCAGTAACTGTTTTACTCATAGGGTCTAGGTATGGCTACTAAGCCCCTAACTCCCTCACTCCGGGTCCTCTCCTCCTCTTTCTGTCTTCCATAAAAAGGGCCAAGAGTGAAGGGTTGGGGGTTAGCAGTATTACCTAGGCCCTATGATTTACTAGTTTTAGATTTTGGCTTTATAGTGATGCATAAAACATATCAGTTTTTCTTTTTCTTTCTAGACGATCTATAGATATATGACTTTTTCCATTTGATGATTTGTTAGGTCTGCTATACGTTTAATGTGCGATCGAAACGAGTGTTCGATTATTTGACAATGGAATCTAATATTATTATGCTATTCTATGCATATGAAATTAGTTTTAATATTTGCATATTATTTCAAACGTATTTGTTTTAATAACCCCTACCCCCACCCCCAATTCCCAAATTATAAACGATTGCACTCTTGTAATGTTTATTCTTGACAGCTGTTTTAGTTTAATACTGATTTATCATATTGTATTGTATTGTATTGTATTGTTTATTAATCAAAAGCTGTACAGCTTATAGATATACATTGTACAATATATAAAACTCAACAATAATATAATATAATATCAAGGTCAACGCAATACATAGAAATATCACAATAAACTTATATAAATTTTTATATGGAATATAGTAAATATAATACATGTATAATATATAGCTATAAAATTTAACTTATAGTACTTCTCATTTTTAAAAGCATTCTTTAAAAATTTACCAAAATTACAAAGTTCCTTGGTATTACCAGAACTTAAAAGTTGCACTAGTTTGAAGACGGAGGGTCCTCTATAATAATAATTCTTCAAATATCATAATTCATTTCACATATTTATGAGACATGCCAAACACTTAGCCATGCAGCGCTTTGATATTCAGGAGCGAATCCAGAAATTTCGAAATAGAATATGGGTATCCATCCTTTAGCAGTGACATTGTGCCAAGGAGCAGAAAAGTTGCTAATTACAGTAATGTAATGTATCCCATTCGTTGCTATTTTGACGTTTTCAGTAACCCGACAACTGAAAAGGTCAAAACAGCAACGAGTCGGATGGGGTACATTACTGTAGTTAAAGAAGAGCACCTTTAATAATTATTAAGTTCTGTATAGAATATGGGGTTGTAACCCTAGTGATACCTCTGCCCCTGGATTTGCATTTTGTTTCCAATATTTTTGGATTCATTTGGTGTTTTGACAACCATCAATCAACAGAAATGTCTCAAATTCAACGTAATATTAAAGTATATGCATGTGTATTAATATTAGTGCTCTTATTTTTGACAAAATTAAGTTTATCTATTTATTTATTTATTTTATTTATTTATCTATTTATTTATATATTTTATCTTTTTTTTTTCAAATTATTGCAGATACACATGTCGGTGTTTTAATAACTATTACCAATATCAATAAAGTTTAAAGGATCTAGGATGTTCAATTGTGTACAAGTACGTGTATTTCATACAACAATTTTTGCCATTCTGATTTCATTTATGCATTGGAACTGTGTATACAGCCAAAGGGAAGGTTTTTTGATGAGTGAACAATTTTTCACAAGTCCTTGCACAAAATCGCATCATGTTTTTCATTCATTCATTCATTCATTCATTCATTCATAATATTCATATATCTCCCCACAGTTTTATTTGATTTGTGTATTTATTATATATCTATCTGATAATGCATTCTCAACCATAATAATCGAACTCGACCTAAATATATGTTTTTCCAGAACACTCCTTTTTGTCAAGTATACACGAACACTTCATAGTATTCGAACACTCTGTTCGATATAAACATAGATTTAAGTGATAGTTCCCGGTTTGATTACCGAAGTGGAACACCTTCTTTAAGACGTAAGTAACCTGAGAAATTCTTGAAAGCTACGTAAACCTCAAATCAATGACCAAACCTTCCATACCGGGGAAAGGGGGGGGGAGATACTTTCAATAACTGCAAATCAATTGCGTAAAATATCCACAAATTGTAGGATAGAGCATGAAATGTCTACAAATTGTAGGACAGAACACAGAATATCTACAAATTGTGGAATAAAGCGTGAATATCCACAAATTGTAGGATAAAGTATGTAATATCCACAGATTGTAGGATAGAGCATGAAATATCCACAAATTGTAGGATAGAGCATGAAATATCCACAAATTGTAGGACAGAGCATGAAATATCCACAAATTGTAGGACAGAGCATGAAATATCCATAAATTGTAGGGAAGCACATAAAATATCCATAAATTGTAGGATAGAGCATGAAATATCCACAAATTGTAGGGAAGCACATAAAATATCCACAAATTGTAGGATAGAGCATGACATATCCTCAAATTGTAGGGCAGAACATAAAAAATATATATATATTTATAACCTATATCCCTTTCCCACAATTATTACATGACACTGTCAGAATATACTACTGTCTGCGCCACTCACTCTGGAAACTGGAAAATCTGGATTTTCAGTTATTCATTTTCAGAATAATTTCAAAAAGGCAAAAACCATTCGATAGATCTTGTTTAGTCGTAACTTTTGTTGTATGCTATATGTTTGTATGAAGAAGCGTTCATATTTTATAGAATTTTTTTTTAGATAGGGCGATTTCCATGTTAAATTTTGACGCAACGTCGCCAAGTTTCCCATAGACTCAATGTTAAACATCGGCGAAGTCACGTCAAAATTAATATAGAAAACGCCCTATCTAAAATGATTTTCCCCTATAAAATACGAATGCTTCTTCGTAGAAACATGTAACATACACCAAAAGTTACGACTAAACAAGATCTGTCGATTGATATTAATTTTGTAAAACTATTTTAAAGATAAATTAGTGAAAATCCAGATTTTTCGGTTTACAAAGTGAGTGGCGCGGACAGTAGGATCCTAGGGGTGGAACCTATATCCCTTTCCCACAATTACTACATGACACTGTCGTCATATACGACGATCCTAAGGGAGGAAACTATAACCCTTTCCAACAATTACTACATGACACTGTCAGCATATACGACGATCCTAAGGGAGGAAACTATAACCCTTTCCCACAATTACTGCGTGACACTGTCAGCATATACGACGATCCTAAGGGTGGAAACTATAACCCTTTCCAACAATTACTACATGACACTGTCAGCATATACGACGATCCTAAAGGTGGAACCTATATCCCTTTCCAACAATTACTACATGACACTGTCAGCATATACGACGATCCTAAGGGAGGAAACTATAACCCTTTCCCACAATTACTGCATGACACTGTCAGCATATACGACGATCCTAAGGGAGGAACGTACATCCCTTTCCCACAATTACTGCATGACACTGTCAGCATATAGGAGGATCCTAAGGGTGGAACCTCTATCCCTTTCCCACAATTACTGCATGACACTGTCAGCATATACGACGATCCTAAGGGAGGAACGTACATCCCTTTCCCACAATTACCCCGGTACTACATGACACTGTCAGCATATACGACGATCCTAAAGGTGGAACCTATATCCCTTTCCCACAATTACTACATTATGCCCTACACTGCCAAAGAGCATCCCTTTTTTAATTTGCATTAAACCAAGTCTTGTTTATAAGTCCTTGATTAAACGGTCTTTTTTGGGCTTTTTTCTGCCTTTTTTTCTTTTGTTGTTGTTTTGTATTGGTTTATTTTTTGTTTTGTGGGGTTTTTTGTTGGTTTTTGGTTGTTGTTGTTGTTTCAGTGTTTGTTTGGGGGGGGGGGGGGGGGGTATGTTGGAAGCGTATTATACGCTTATAATTGTAAATTTTTCAAAAGTTTAAATATTTCTTAGTGTTTTTAGCATTATCATTCTGTTTGCACTGCAAATAGCATATTGACTGCTCTTGAGGTACTCCAAAACCAGCGGAAGGAACTCCAAAGATACTATACGATACATGCATCATTGTGATACACGCCACCAGAGACATATGTCACGTATTATGTGTATATGTGTCTCTGACGCCACTATCCCAGGATAGGTTACAATGCTCACACAATGTGAGAAGCAATTTTATGGAAAAGAGTACAAACTGGCAGTGTACAAAATAAGGCGATACATTGTCAACTGGTATTGCGATAACATTGTGTGAATTTGATTACTGCGAAAACCTCGGTCGTTAATTGTTTAAAAGCGAATCGACTTTTTGCAGTAAAATGGGCGTGTCGGGTGTTGCACCACAACTTTCACTTTAACGGCGCTTGGAGTCGTAACTATGCCAAGAAGGAAGAGTTCAAAGTCTTTGAAAAAATTATGCTTAGAAAATATTGCCGTAAATTTCGACACATTATGGTGTAAATCCTATGACGAGTTCTTTGCAGATATGCCTAGAATTGTGTATGTTATTGGCCCCATGGAGATGTTAAGTATGTAAACAGAGCAAATTCAGACTAATATTGGTAGTTGATCATAAAATGTCTACATGCAGTGAGTTTATATTCTCGAAGTTGGCGTGACGTCATGATAAACCCCGGCTCAGAGTTTTACCCCAAGTATCATGGCCAGACTCCTGGGGTACCTACGTAAACCAATAGAGACAGTGACATCACGCCAACTTTGAGAATACTATGACTCAGTATGAGCCGACCATACGTTTCAATAGAAATTAGATTGTTTGTTACAGTTGCAACTGTGACAGATGCCAATATTGGCCCAGATAACTCAATGGTGAGAGCGTTTCTCTTGATAGCGGAGGGGTATCAGCCCAAGCTCAATATTGAGAGCGTTGGTTTGATAGCAAATGGTTCTGAGTTCAATTCCTGGGTCCGGCCTCATCTTTTTGTCCCGCTTGTAACACAACAAACAGTTTTGTTTTCACTAGGTCTTCTGCCCCAAATCTGACTTGTTGTCTTTTGGTAGATTTGTAGTATCTCAAATGTCTCGTATGAAATATCTGTTTGCAATGAAGAAGACCAGGCAAAAACAAAACTTCTTAATAGCAACTGTAACTATATATATCATTGTTTTAAGGCAAATGACATGCAGTGGCAAATCCCCATTATCCCCATCATTACAAAAAAATATTGTCAAATGAAACCCACAGATTCAATCTGGATGTTTTATAAATACAGATGCTTGGAGACTCTTTTGTGATTTCCAAATCAATTCAGGAAGCTTCAGAAAATTTAAAGAAAGTAAACAATATGTGTGTTCTTGGGTATCTAAGGTGTCATAGAAAAGGAATAACCCCCCCCCCCAAAACCCCAAAAAACAAAAAAAACAATATATATATATATATATATATATATATATATATATATATATATATATATATATATATATATATATATATATATATATATATATATTTATTTATTTATTTATTTGTATAAATGAATTATGTGGGGAATTTCCAACATTATGTGATACAAGTGTATGCTTGGTATACACCCGTCAAAGTCCAACATACATGGCAGGAGCACCTGAATCCCTTAGACTATGCAGTAATGTTAAGACACTCCATGACATCATCGACATTATAGATTACTGGAAACAGCATAACTAAATGAGTGAAGATTATCTATGTAAAAATGTCTTTAAAAAGTCTAAATTCTTTATTTGCACATTTAGATTTTATCCCTGGCTGTTTGCAATCATGTGACTGCTATATATAGCATATGTAGTATTAACAATAAACATTCAGAAAGTACAAGGGTATGTTGCCCAATCTGGTACTCAAATTTTGTTGTAAACAATAGGTGGAAGACTATCAATAATATTTTTAGCTTTGTCCAACTTATATCATGCATAATTTTGTATAAATACTGGGATGAAATTGCTGAATGATGTAACTTTACAGCAACTGGTCTAATTAAATTAAAATTCTGTTGATATTTTGAAATCTAAATGTTAGGCCCAGCAAAAGACATTTCAAATATATATAGAACAGTCTTTATGTGAGAAGAGGAAAAAGTTGCACTATAGCATATTTCTTGGCATCCTGAATTTTGCAGTTTAGCCTGCATCATATAATGCAGTGGGCTATAGTGATGTCACAATGATGGCATGTTATGTTTTGACTGGTTTCCTGCAACATTACATAATTGTATCTTGCCAAAACACAGCTACGTATGATATATATATATATATATATATATATATATATATATATATATATATATATATATATATATATATATATATATATATATATATTATTTGAACAATACAGTCAAGAGAGTCAGATTTTCCAATTTCATGCATTTGTAACAAATCATTAATTCCAAGAAAATGATGATTCATTGTATTAAACCATAATAGATAGGTCATTAGTTCTCATGTGAGTAGCTCATGTGCAATTTGTGAGAAAAGTGTGGTATGGGGAACATTTGAATTTCATAAAAGTGGAAATATATATATATTTCCTGCTCTTTGTTGGTCGTTGTTATTTGCAGAATGCAGATGGTTTCATGTTATTGTTTATAAATACATGTGTATTACACATATCATTTACTGATGTATTTGTCATAACTGGTTGTCAGTATTTATTATTTCACAACTTTGAAATTCAACAGCTAGGTGCTCAAGAAAAACTACGGAATGTGATAAAATCAAAAACCAGATTTCAGTCATTACTGCATGAAACCAATTAAAGAAAAAACCCATCTAAGATGGGATATTTTACTGATATTTTACTGTATTTTAGCCAATGACCTGACACAGTTGTTGATACAAGAGCTTCAGAAGATGCACTGTCTTAGGGCAAAACATCTCCCAGTCCTTCTGCATGAAGGGGTACAGAAATTCGATCTACCAAGTCCCTATATACAAGACAAAATACTGAAGTCTCTGCCATGGAGATGTCCTGTAAGACTTCATCTTAATGTTTGTAATAGTTGCACTTTAATAAAATCATAACATTCATGTTCCAATTTACTCTTAAATTGCATTACATTTTATATGTAGATGACATTTTTCTCTTCAATAGTATAGCCAACAGCAAAGACATAAACTAAAAAAGAATCACTGGGAAAATTTGAAAATGTATGGAGTTTTGATAATTAACTGTTATATAGATAGATTTCATTAGCAGTGATTTAGCTGGAGTTACCTCCAATAGTTGGCCATTTTTTGTGGTCAACCAGGAGTATATATACTTAGTTTTAATTAATTATTTGGAGAAAGTTGTTTAATATTAACACTTCTTCAGAAAATTTTTTACATTCTTTAATATCGCAGATCTTGCAAAAACGCAGAAAGCATCCTTAAAGTTTGTAGAATTCTGACAAGATTAAATTGATTTATGAACAAATAGTCAGTCTTACATGAGTAAATGGCCTTTTTCATTATTCTTAGAAATGTGCAGAGATTTTCTTGAATATTTCTCTCTGCATAGAAATTTTGAATTGCCATTGTTTAAATTGAATTGGAAAGTGAGACAACTTTCTGCTGTTTGTTCAAGGTATGAATCCTGCAAGAACTGGATATACATTTAGATAGGTTTCGTTAGAAGGAAATTTCATTGAAGTTTCTTCCCTGATGACAATTTGTCAGCCATCTTTGATTACAAGATAATGACTGAATATTTGTTCATATATCAACCAAATCATCCAGGTAATTTTTCTAAACTAATGATAATTCTTGTATTTTTGCAGTGCCTAAGCAAGTATTAAAACAATTGAAACAAAGTTTCCAAAAAAGTGTAGATATAAACAATTGTCTCAAAATTCATAAGAAAAAAAAACTCATCACAACTAAATTTCTGCTATTGAAACCTATCTACAAAAAAGTATTGTAATAATTGTTTTTGTTTTGCTCTTCAGAATATGGTGCACTTAAATCTGAACTGCTTTAGATATTCTAAAAGCCTACAAAGCAAGATTTCTGTGAATACATTGAAGAACATGATAGAAGGTCTTCCTCGACTGGAGAGCTTAACTTTACAGGAAATTCCGAAGCATGCAGATAATGTCCTGTATAGCATCAGTAAGCCACTGTAGATATATCAATCAAGAAAGGTTGCACTGGAAACTTAAATCATTTTATTTGATTCATTTTCCAAACAATAAAGATTAGGTCTTTTTTGTTATACAGAGTTACTTCCCATTTGGGATGGTATCTGACGTTAAAACAATTATGACGTCATCAAATTCTATGGAAACTGATCTAAAACTCGGGGAAATGATAGTCCACATATGACGTTTTCATAGGAAATTGATGACGTCATAATTGTTTTACGTCAGATACCGTCCCAAATTGGAATCAACTCTGTATAACAAAAAGACTCAATATGGTTGAAGATAATTAAGCAGTAGTTTTTTTTTTTTTATTTTTTTACTTTTTGACAGTTGCCTGTACCTTTTTATTTGGGAATTGTTTGTCTCATTTGCATAATACTTTAAGATTGATGTTTGATCAATCTGATTAAAGCCATATCTTTATACCGCTTCTCCATTTGTTCCATTGTGTATAAAGTGGATCGGCTACAAAATCTTAGGGATGAAATTAATATCCACAGCGTGCGTGACTCACAAGGTAGTTTTTGAACAGTGTTTGTTACATATTGCATCACTATCACGTGCCCAGCTGAGTCACTGATTGGCTACGGGAAATAAAGGTTTCGGTGACTGCATGAGACGTCATCAGAGTTGACACCAGAACGTGAACCCTTATGGGTTTCACCAGATCTTTATACGCGATGGAACAAATAGACAAGCGGAATTAAGATATAGTTTTAATCAGTTTGACCAAAATTTAGACAATTTTGGGAGGAAAATCAATGAAATTTCCATTGGGAAGGGTCCTTACAACAGACCTGATTTAAAAAAATATATATCACTGTTAAGTCACACTCCCCACTAGGATGATCATACCCTTTCGTATTAACTTTTTGGCTCAGAAGTTCTTTCCAATTTATGGTCGGGTAAGCTATGAAAATATGAATAAATGTGAACTGGAAAAATGTTGAAATTAACATGAAAAACTCACACCCCCAACATATGAGTTTCATATTTTATGTTTCATAAGGGACACAGTGCATGATAAACTACCTTTTAACAGAGTTTTCATTTTAACATTGATACTTGCATAGTGGCATTAGTGATGCAAATTTGTGTTGTAAAACATAAGATGTCTGATGATGAGGTTAATGTGAAAAAGGTGTATTTATGAGTCTTTAACTTAAATACCTTCAACATCACGAAAAAATGTATCCTGAATTAAATATGGATGTAGTATGCACATTACGATTTTGACTTTTTATATGCTCACATTAAACTGTGGGTGTATAATGCTATGCTGATGTCATCCATCCGCCTCTGTCTGTCCGTTCCCACAATATTGTCTGCGCTTGTCCTCCTTAACCATGACAGATGCAATATTTTAGGTGGTATTTCAAAGGGTCTGCCTTGAACTTGTGCACCTGGGTTTTAAACTTTGGTCTGACCCATAGAGGAGAAAAAAATGGGAGGGGGTGAAGTAAAAAAAATCACACCTGTGTTTCTTCTCTTTGTCAGTGAAAGGTACAGAACTTGAGCAGATGATTTGGTCGTGGCATGTGAAAGGGTCTAACTTGAAGTTGTACAACTGGGTTTTAAACTTTGTTCCAATCCCTAGGGTAGGAAACTGTGTCAACTTGGGGGCATATCTTGCACCCATTTAGCAATGTTTTGTTTTTGAAATAATGAAATGAATCTAAGAGCAGATGCAACTCACTAACTTTAAGGAAGCATGGTTTTGTTGGACTGAGAGGTTTCAGGTTGAAGTTCAACAAGCAACTTGTTCTGACGTCTTTTATAGGAGACATTACAAACCAAGACCTCATGTTACAGCATATAATTTGGCATGTTCAAGTATCTACACTGCCATCGTTGGGTTTATTGCGTAGGTCAGAATTTCTGTGGCTTGCATTAGGTGACAGGAACTGCCATGCAAGAGAATTATCATATAAAACAATAAATAGAAATTAAACAAATACAGCAATTTTTCGTGCAGTATATTAATTGACGTGCATTTTTTTTTTTCAGGCAAGTACAGCAAGTCCCTTGTGCTGCTTAATCTTAAAGGAAATAAATTAACACAGAATGGATTACAGTATCTATGTGACAATTTTTTGCCCAAGTTACGCCATGTCGATGTCACCTTTACATCCCTCAAACCTGTTCATTTTGTCAACTTTCTCAACGTATACAAACACTTGAATAATCTTATGCACGAAAACTCTGCTTTGGCTGTGTATGAGGCTTTTCAGAAATGTGGTATTGATAAAATGCCAGAGATGAGATTAAAATCCGTGCACTGTGCAGACACATTGGAACCTAATGATGATAGTGACGATGCTTGTGACCATCTTACCATGGAGATAATGGCGTTTGTATGTCACTGCTGCACTTTTGTAACCCATGTTGATTTAGGGTGTATAAATGGATCATTGTTACCGTTGCGGCACTTAAAGGATCTTCAGAACCTGAGGTCATTGGTCCTTCATGACCACAAATGTGCCGACTTCAAAGATCTTCTAGATATACTTAGCCTGATTGGATCACAAATCTCTGAACTTAAACTCATCGATTTTATTATTCTCTCGTTAGAAGCGATAGCCAATTTTTGTCCAAATCTAAAAATTTTCCATATTCATAGTCATACATCGGGTACCCCTTCAGATGATGTCTTACTTGAGAACCAGAAGCAGAAAAATGCAGAAGCTTTTACTGCTTTGGAAAGCTTCACCTATATAGCCAGTGCTGAAGAAGGAACACCTGTCCTTAAGAGTACCATGAAAACATTATTAGAGTGTGCTAAAAACTTAAAAACGCTGGAGTTGATTTGTATTAACACCTTAACTAATGATGCTCTTATAAACGCGGTTATGAAACATTCCTTTAAGTTTCTACATACACTCAAACTAATACAATGCGATAGTATCGAGGGAGAAGCTGTTAAAATGTTGATAGAAACTGAAAATGATTTATCTGTTGTTAATTTGCACTATTGTAAAAGGATATCTCTACGAGATTATGAAGAAATGATGAAGTTCTGTAAAAGTAGTAATCTTGATATTGATATGACATGGGCTTAGTTTAACAGGAAATATCAGTTGAAATTATATGTGTATATATTTATTCATTTTTAGCTCACCTAAGCCAAAGGCTCAAGTGAGCTATTGTGATCAATCGTTGTCCGTCGTTAACTTTTCACATTTTTGACTTCTTCTTCAGAATCACCGAACAGAATTTGATGAAACTTGGTATGCATGAAGTACTCATGGTCCCCTACAAGTGTTGTTGTTTTCCGTCCAGATCCGTCAACAGGTGGCGTCACCACAGGCAAAAGGAGGTCACAGAGGGTACCCTCCTTTAACAAACTTCTTCTTCAGACCGGGGGCATACAGAGACAAACCGAATACATAGGAATGATCTACAGGGATGTGTGAAGAAGTGTTGTTATTTTTGATTCAGTTCCGAAATCAAATTTTTGACGTTTTTTCGACATTTTCTTGGGCTTAGTAATTTCAATTCAGAAAAGTGTCATGTTTTTCAGTTAATTGATAATGATGACTTCTTATGGCCTTGTAGGGGACCATGAGAACTTCACGCATACCAAGTTTCATCAAATTCTGTTCAGCGGTTCTGAGGAAGAAATCAAAAATATGAAAAGTTAACGACGGACGACAGACGGACGGACAGACGACAGACTACAATTGATCACAATCACAATGGCTCAGGTGAGCTAAAAAAAAGGGGATGGGGTGGGGGGGGGGGGGTTTGACCATTTTACACATTTTCAACTTTTTCTGCAAAACTGTTTGAAGGATTTTAATAAATCTTGGTAGAAATAAATCACTTATGATCCCCTTCAAATTCTGTCGTTTTCATCCAAACCTCTTTACAGGTGGTGCCACCACAGTCAAAAGTAGGTCACAAAAGAGTACCCTTCTTAGACAATCTTCTTCATACTGGCTGTATACAGAGACAATCAGAATGCATAGAAATGATCTAGAGGATGAGTGAAGAAATCTTGTTGCCTTCCAATATCAAATTTTAGAAATTTTTTCGACATTTCTTTTGACTTGGTGATTTCAATCAGAGAAGTGTCATATTTCCTATTTAATTGATAATGATGATTTCTTATGGACTATTTTGATCATAATTATGGTAAGGAATATTATCTTGAAAGAATTTTGTCAATATCTCAATTTTTGGATTTTCTATGAATTTTTTTAAGACTTCCAAATGAGGGTGTTATAGGGACAAGTCTTCATATTTTTAACTTCTGCTGTTATTCCACATGAAAGATTTTAATGAAACATGGTATACATGAAGTACTTTAGGTCCTCTATCAATTTTTACATTTCATCCAAATTGGTCAACAGATGGTGCCACCATGTCTAAAAAATGGGTCTCACAATGGTACATGTACTACTTGGTAATTAAAGTATGGAGAGTAGTGGTTCAAATCCTGCTGTGGTCAAATTTTTTTTTCATTTCTTTACACATCTAAATCAGTTTTTAGATGTTTCTCAACACTCAACATATGAAATTAGGCCATTTTGAATTGGGTCTGGACAATATTCGAAACAATTGTTGTTCATGACCCAGACTTGAAATCAGTCAACAAAAGGCCCCACCTAAAGAAAATGACAAATGTGTTGCCCTGAATCACATCTTGAAGAGACAGAGCAAATGCTGAATATCAAAATCACCTGAATGGATGTGCAAAAAACTGCTGTTGTTTTTTATTCTGGTTTGAAATAAAATTTGACATATTTTCAACATTTTTGTTGACTTAGTCACAGTAATGCAGAAATAAATAATTCTTCCTTCCTGCATGACTGATAATCTAGGTACTCAGGTGAGCGATATAGGCCCACTTGGGCCTCCTGTTTGATTGTGTTTCTGTTTTTTGTTTGTGTATATATGTCTGCAAACATTTCTCAGTGGTAATAGATAGGTGTTTGTTATGTTTTAAATTTGTTTTCTTCAGAAGGCTTTTACATTCATATGAAAAATTTGACCTTGACCTTTAACTTTTTGTAGTATTTTCTAGATATTTTTGCTGTCTAGGGCATTAGGATTTCATGAACACATATGTATTGTTTATAATGTTGGAAGATATTAGAATTCAATTTTTATGTCAACTGAAGAAATTCTGTTTTTTGACATAAGTATTTAAATCATATATTACATGTTTTACACTGAAAATCATACATGTTTTGCATCATTTTGAATTTCTGTGATACATTTAAACTTTTAATACATTTATAAAGAATATTACATGTCACTGTCAGCTTCCTTATTACACATGACCCCTTACGGGGTTTCACCAGATCTTTATCCGCAATGGGACAAATAGAGAAGCGGAATAAAGATATTGTTTTAATCAGATTGTGCATTTTATCTGATGACTTTGATGATTTCAGTTTACTTTAGAATTTAGGTATCCCTTTCCTTGTGGGTTAATGCTCTGTCATATATATTGAATTTGTGACTGTGACCTCAATTCCCAGATAGCACCACTGTGTTATCTTCTGTCTCTATGTCGAAGTATGACAGAAAACGAAATAAAAGTGAGGTAAAATTTGATCAATCAGCCAAGCACCTGTGACATCATAGAAACGTTGTACATGAAACGTAATGTCATTACACATGTGATATGAAGTTATTTTATAATACAGCATTAAGACGCCCGTTAGCTTTTAAAGCGTGTGATACAAAAATTGTTTGCCATTAGTGGCTTCATTATTCTTATTCTGCCTCACAAATAGCTGTGCGACTCAGTGGATGAGGTGCTCGTCTCATGACCAAGAGGTACAGGTTTCAACCTCTGTCGTATGCACACTGGCGCACTGTCTTCCAGATGAGACATTGGAAAATGAGGTCATGTGTTGTGGTAGGTTTGGCATGTGAATGATCCCTAGCTGCATCGGATGGGTCTGTTGCAAAAGTATTAATTTCTATGCAATGCATCAGGCAGATTCCATCACCCCAAATGTGAAATAATTGTGGAGTGATGTAAAACAATGATCAATCTATGAATTGTTTAACTAGAGCTGTCCTAACGGGACAAATACCCCCTGTGGCAACAAAGTTAAAACATGCAATAATTCAAGATCCAAGATACATCACTCGTATAAGTATAATGTATGTCCCACTTGTATATTCTTAGGTATAATCAATGAAAACAACAATTCTGGTAAGTGTGCCCTGTGAATTTGACACACCCTTGGGTCATGGAGAGCAGTTGTGTGAAATATAATCTTCCAACATACAAGGAAGAAGCTATGGCCCAAACAGGAATTTTGTTTTTGTACACTCTGACCTTGCCCTTGAAGATAGGAACGTGGTTCAAGGTCATGGCATGCCCTTGGGTCATCGACAACAATTGTTTAAAATAAAATCTCCTTCTAACGTAACAGATAGTACTTCCGGTCCGGAAAAGAATTCTGGCTGTGTGTGCACTGTGACCTTAACCTTGTATATATGACCTTGGTTCAAGGCCATGACACACCCCTGGGTCATGGACAACATTGGTGTGATATATTATCCAAATCCAATTTGGAGGTAAGAAGTTATGTCTCTGACAAGGATTTTGGCTATGTATGTACTGTGACCTTGACCTTGAAGATATGACCTTGGGTTGAGGTCATGACATAATTTAGGGTCATGAACAATAATTGTGTGAAATATTACCCAGATCCAACCTGGCTGTAAGAAATTATGGCCCGGACAAGGATTTTTGCCATGATCTCTTTTTCTTTTTTCTTTCTTCTCTTTTTTCTCGTTAAATTTTAAAAATAATTATAAAAGGAAAATTAGAATTCCAATTCTATAAAATCGATTTTGACAAGACATACATTTATAATAGATATCTGCGTCCCTGATTTCAGATGGAAAAAGTAATTCTATTTGTTATAAAAATTCGCATATAAATTTTTTAAAATAGAAGAATGAATAAATATTTACAGAAGTACTGCTTACATTTTAAAGATGCAACAGATTGCACACCTCACTTCCAAAAATATCCTAAATAGGAGCTGCATAATAGCACGTCCTATCTAGCAGAGTTCAAAATTATGCGAGGGTGCATCTCGCTGCATGCTGAGCACTACCGGTGTTATATAGTAGTTATCCCCCTAGCCATCCCCCACCCGCAAAAATGGCTATATAGTAGTCTCCCCCGGGGAAATTTGGCTCTATAGTCATCCCCCGCCCCTCTTATAGCCATTTCGCCCGGGGGAAAACTACTATATAGTGAATCCCCCCAGTTTGAAATTCCGGATTTTCTTTTCACACATAGGTAAATCCAGCTCGTTACTTTGTTAACAATAAAAAGAGAGATTTCTATTTAAATTGGATATATCTCAACTGTTGACAGTGTGATGTTTCCATTGGTTTTAAAGATATCTCATTTTCTTAAATAGAAATGTATTCAATTTTAATTTCTTTTCCAAATACAGGTGTATATATTTAAAATAGAGATCAAGGGCAAATTGGGAGGTGGGTTCGGGCCCCGGGTTTCCAGGGGGTTTTTTTTCCCCTTTTCCTTACGACGAAGGTCAGTTCATGTCCTTCGAATTTTGTCCGATCATATTCTATTTTAATGTTTTTTAAAACGCTTAGGTTGCAATCGGAATAGCATTAAATGTTCAAGATGTTGGTCACAAACACGGTTGACTCGTCTGTGATCAACAGACGATCAGATGAACGACAACGTGTCGATCTCGGTGAGCGATATTCTGACGCTTTCAAAGTGGAGAGCGACATATTCGGGGAGGGGGAAGTCTGTTATGATATTGACGGCGATATCTTATGGCGTGAAAACACCTTTCGTGGTTATCCATGGCAATCTTTCAGCAATAAGATATCGGGATCAGGTCTTGGGACCACACGTCCTTCCTCTAATTCATCAATGTAACATAACGCTGCAGCAGGACAACGCGAGGCCCCATGTTGCTAGAATTTGTCGTGACCTGATGATTCACAACAACGCCCCAATTCTGGATTGGCCATCCTACAGTCCAGACTTGTTGCCAATGATTCCATGCAGCGGATTCAAAGGAGAAGTCGAAATTGCATCAGCCGATCAGAGTCCTTGGCGGTCATATTTGTTGAGGGATTGGATCGAAAATTACAAATCTGGTAGAATGAATGACATGTCATGAGTGACGTGTATACACAAATAAACGACAACTTTTTACCATGAAGTAATATAAAAAATATATAAAAAGATAAACGTACACATTTACAACAATTCACTTAACAGTATATAGAAACCCCTTGACCATAACGCCATCGGTTTGATCCACAGGCTATTACGGTACAACATTTGTATTTCAAATGTAATTTATACAACAAGAACGAACGCGTATAAATTTCCAAACCGTTACATAAAAGGGGGACTACTATGGGGGAAAGACTACTATATAGCAGTTTTTCCAACATGGGGGGAAAAGCTACTATATAGCCATTTTTCGGGGGGGGGGGGTTAGGGCTACTGTGAGGGAAAACTACATGCATGGTATCGAAATGCTAGACATCAGACAAAAAGACTTGCAGGCACTGGAAATGTTTCAAAGAAAGTGTCTCAAGCAGCTCCAGGAACTCCCCATGAGCACTGCATCAGCAACAGTACATACTATCTGCTAGAAGCTCTTCCCATAGAAGAACTTATCGACCAGAGGTTTTAAAGCACATTCGGCAATATCTTGCAGAACGATACACCAATAGAATTCAGACTAGCAAAGAGGCAACTACTCCAAAAAGACGAACACTCAAACAGCTGGTTCTTTAAGGTCAAGGAAGTCTTGGAAAAATACAATCTACCATGACCATTACACCTACTGGACAACAGACCAAAAAGGAAACCTGGAAAAAAAACGTACAAAAATGCATAAAGGAATTTTGGACAGGAAAACAACTACCCAGTCTTCAGGCAAAGCACATCTTGTTTGGTCCAGAACAAAAGACAATCCAAAAGAAACAGTGAAAGCCATTGTCAAAGTCCACGGCCTTATGACAGAAACCTACAGCTATATTACAAGCAGAAAGGAGTAAATTCTCTAGAGGACTACAATCTCCATTGTGCCAGCTCTGCAATACAGAGGAAGAGGATGAGCAGCACTTCCTCCTGTGCTGTGCCAAACTCAGGCAGAGAAGGGAACCCTATTTGAGGAAACTTGCAGAGATACTAGCAGATCACTTTACACGAGAAGCAGCTGACACAATACAGATTACAGGGCTCCGACAAAATTAAAATCCAGCTAATTATCGATTGTTCCCACCCTACCATCACGACACTAGCAGGATGTAGGAGAGGATGACTGGAGACAGTGGAGCAGGCCAGTCGGGGAGTGGTATACGCGCTACGTACGTTACTAAGGGACATATGAGTAAAGAATAATAAAGTAAAAGCTGTACTTTTAAACTGAGATAGGATCTCTACCTTTTAAATAGGAACAATTAAGTATTTAAATTAGAATCAACAGTTTTAGGTGTCAGTTTCCCCACTTTAAAATGTTTAATTTTTAGCAAATAGTAATATAATTTTTACCATTACGTGACAAATTAAGGAAAATACTACCCCCCTTTTCTTTTTATCTACGAAACATTTCTTTTTTTTATACTAAAACAAGTAACACAGTATGACTGTAAATAAGTATCCCACACAAATAAAACTTATTTACTATCACCGGTTCACTTACAAATAAGTTGCTTTAAAATTATTTTCAATTAAAAAAAAAAGAAGAAATATTATATTATATTCAGATATCAATAATACCTTTGATCTACATCATTAAGAATTCTACAGTTAATAGTATTGACCTCATACAAAGTAACCTCATATATCGTTCAATCAAGGACTTGGTTCAATAAAACAAAAAACAAACGAGTTTTATTTTATGTATTATTTTCGGGTTCGTTATCAAAGTTAAACCTTCATCATTACTTCCCGCGAATTTTGTAAATAAATATCTCCGGAGATTCTTTTAAGGATATGTTTGCAACGTAGGTAAGTGAAGCAGTCTTAGAGTTGTCTTGGATGGTTTGCTATCCGACACAGTCCCTGTTACACCTGCCACGCCCTAGGCCATAGTACTTGGCCCTCATTTCTTCTTCATAAAAATGATAAATAAATGACGTACATGTACCTCACTACCTGACTTTATCACTATCACTTATTCACTATCAGTATCACTCAGAAGAGAAGTCAGAAGTTGAACAGAACTTTCTTTACACTCGAGACCAAGTTGACATGTCAAGGGATCATAATTGTCCCAAAAAAGCATGCGTTTACAAGATGCACTTAGATATTTCATTATAATGATTATAAATATAACAATAATATTAAACTGCACATAAAGTAATCTCTTGAGATTCTTGCAGGTGGCCATTATAATGATGTCGTTTACAATTGCCACTAGCCAGAATCTCTGTTAGCCTTTCCTTATGTTATTCAGGTTTTCGTGATTTGACACCCCCATGTACTACTGATCAAAAACACTACAAACCTTTGTTTCCTGCAGAATGCAGGTCACAGATAATATCCAGACATATTTTTCTTTATTGTCATGCAAAATTTTCAATTATATACCCTTCTTCTTCCGTAATTGGAGTTGACTCACAAGTGAGTGTTACTACTCCAGTGCATGGTGACCGAACAGCTGAAAACTCGTATTTACATTTTAAAAGTTAAAAGATTAAAACATTGGCATCTAATTCCTTGGGAGGTATCCGGAGACGTCGATGGATTGCATGGCGTTCCAGAGGTTGTCCAATGAAGTGGATGCCCTCGCAGTTGGTGAGATGGAATTCCACATTTTGATGGTTGCTGGCAAGAATGAATATTTATATACGTCAATCCTGGTGTTGATTTACCTGATGTTGTTGGCAGTGGAGCCACGTGTCCTTTTGGTGGTGTAGTGGGTAAGGTGGTGCACAGGGACCTCTACAAGGTAGTTGGTGATTTAATAGAGCATCATAGCTTTACTCCTGGCCCATCTTTGCTGCACTGGCTCCCATTCCAGCTGGTGTAGCATGTTGCTCACACATCTAGGATCCCTTGAGTGGAAGTTACCAGTGGCAAATCTGGTTGCCTGGCGCTGCACATTTTCAAGTTGTTGGATCTGCTGCTGGTGATAAGGGTCCCAAACTGCTGATGCATACTCAAGGACAGGTCGAATAAGGGTTGTATAAACCTGTGCCTTGACATTGCGTGGGCAACTCCTAAGGTTTCGCTGCAGAAATCCAACAGACCGATAAGCCTTGGCAGTTGTCTTGTTAATGTGGTTGCGCCAAGTCAGTGTTCACCAAAGAGGTCCTGAGTAGCATGCCAAACA
This sequence comes from Pteria penguin, assembly GCA_035048485.1. Taxonomy (NCBI): domain Eukaryota; kingdom Metazoa; phylum Mollusca; class Bivalvia; order Pterioida; family Pteriidae; genus Pteria; species Pteria penguin. Next base: position 19,589,534 of record CM068584.1, read on the forward strand.
GGGCCCCAGTCCTTATGGTGCGTCTTGGCTGATGTGGACGCCTAGGTATTTACCACCGGGAACACTATCCAGTGTTCCGCCGTGTAGGTGATAATCGGCTTTGACTGGCTTCTTCTTCCTAGTAATGTGGATGGTGGTACACTTTTCAGGGTGGAACGACATCTGCCAGTCCTTTTCCCAGTTCTCAAGTGCTTTCAGGTCTTGTTGGAGGATGGTAGTGTCTGAAGCTGATTTGATGGTTCGGAATATCAGACAATCATCTTCAAAAACCTTGACTGAAAAGGTGACGACTTCCGGCAGATGTTTTATTAATGCCAAGAACAGTAGGGGGCCCATGACAGTGCCTTGAGGAATACCGGAATCTACTTCTGCCTCAGATGACATGGCTCCTTCTGTTAACACCCGTTGTTTCCGGCCTGAAAGGAAGCTCAGCATGGATCCCCGGATCCTATAGCAGGGCTCGAAATTAACGTATGTCCAACTAATAAATTATGCCAAAGACTAACAGATTTCTCATTGTATAGGTCCGACAGACTAATGAAAGCTCTGTAATACCCACTCGAATCCTCTCACCTGCCCTGCAAACGATTGAAAACTTATTTTTCTGGAATTCCCGTAACCTATTTTTAGTAACAATACGGAGTATCGCAATTACTGAAATCCCTCACGGTTTGCATTTGGTAACTTACCAAATCTATTATTCGCGATGTGGGCTCTTTTATGTGGGCAGCTTACATCACAATTATATGACATCATAACATTTACAAAATACGCGTGTATGTTGATGTTATTTTAGTTGCGATATTCCGTTTTCTCCGAAAAGTACATGGAGAGTAACGAGAGTCAGAGTTGCTGGTGCACTTCGTTGAAACAGATTATAGAGCAGCTTCAATACGTTTTCGAATGAAATTGACGTTGTTTTGCATGGTGATCGTGGGGCCACAGAGAAATGTGGCGATATATTTAGCCATCCTTCCTTTATGGACGAGAAGGAGCTAGGGGGCATATGTGCCCCACATTGTCTTGAAATGTTAAATCTGACAAATGAAATGTGTTAACCCTGAAATTAAATCAATTTAAAATGAATAAATAGTCTATTTTTCTGCGGAATATTAGATTTTTGTGCGGACTAATGGATTATGTAACCGATTAGTCCACCAGACTAGTGCTTGAAAAAGTTAGTTTTGAGCCTTGCATAGTAGCCGAGTTTGTACAGTAAGTGTTGATGGGGCACTTTGTCAAATGCCTTGGCGAAATCCAACAAGATGGCATCCATCTGGTAACCATCCGACATCCCTCTAGCCAGTTCCTGGATTGTGGCGATCAGCTGGGTCTCACAGGAACGCTTGCTGCGAAAACCATGCTGTGCGACAGTCAGGATTGAGTACCGCTCAAAGTGTCCTGTGATTCTTGAGTGTAGAATGTGCTCCATGATCTTGGAACAAATGGCTGTCAGCGATACTGGACGATAGTTGGAGGCCTTACTCTTGTCACCCTTCTTAAAGATTGGAACAACGTGTGCGATTTTCCAGTCGTTGGGGATGGTTCCTGCATCCAAGGAGGTCTGGTAGATATAAGCCAGTGCTGGTGCAAGTTCAACTGACAGTACCTTTAAAAGACGAGCTGGTATAGAGTCTGGTCCAGTAGATTTACATGTATGGGGTTGAAGCTGTTGCAAGTTTCTCCATGCCTGGAGGGGTGATAATGATTGGATGCATTGCACCACAAAGACTGGGGCCTTTGTTTGGCATGCTACTCAGGACCTCTTTGGTGAACACTGACTTAAACTGGGCATTCAAGATGTTGGCTTTTGTCCCAGGTTCACTGTGAATGAGGCTGTCTGTGCAGCAGAGGGGTGCCACCCCAGAGGATTCTTGCTTCTTGCCCTTTACACAATGATAAATGTCCAGGTGAAAACAATAACACAAATCCTCTCTTCGATCACGGCCTTGTTTCAATAGCGTGTTTACAAATTCATTCATGATTGAACAGGAGGATTAAATATAATAAACCATTATTGATTCTGTAGAACTATTCTTTGTACTAGATTCTAGAATTGTTTACTTTCATTTGTTTTATAAAAACGTGGAACAAAACTAATAAAAAAACAAGTTTTACTTTAATACAGCTTGAAATTCCCGATTATGAGAACAGACTATAATTGTTTTATGCTTACGTCATACACGTTTAGTTTTGAAACATGGCCGTTCATGACAATGAAGGAAAACATGTCTGGATATTATCTGTGACCTGCATTCTGCAGGAAACAAAGGTTTGTACAGTGATTTTGATTGTTAGAGCACGAGGGATGTCAAATCACGAAAACCTAAATAATGTAATGAAGGGCTGACAAGAGATTCTGGTGAGTGTCAATAGTAAACGACAGCATAATAAAACCGCTATGTGCAAGAATATCACAAGAGATTACACGTAGAATCAGTAATGAAGGTAAATGATAGTTTGAAATGATAACAGAAATACATGTAATAGTTATATTATGCAGTTATCATTCAAAAGAACACAATATAAAAGGCTAGCTAGTGTCTCTGTTTTACCATGTACAATTTTGGACCAAAAAGTTAAAATTCGTAGTTTGACAGTGTATCAGTGGCTTTACCCCTGCTTCACCATACAACATACAGTGAGGAATGATGTGTCTGAATTTTAAGGATAAATCGCAAAAGATCGCACTGAATGTTTTCCAAAATCTTGATATTGTTAAAACCCCATATTTTAGAATCGTATAGCAGATCACACATACGTGACATACATGTAGTAAAGTCTACCTCTGGCTTCTTTGCTGATGACAGCATTATCTAGTAATAGTGTACATGTATTGCTTATAACCTCTTTTTTGTGAATTTTCTCAAACTCCAAGCAGACCTTGAGGTAGGTGCCAGGTGGGAGGGGGATTTGTTAACGGCATGGCCTTCCACTCCGACAGAATCACAGATGCACTATCCTCTCTTTCATGACAAAAAAATTCTATCACTCATAATAACATGGACACACCTCATCGTAGAATCTGTTTCTTTCTACATTCTATCAATATCTTGGTAGCACAGGAAAAATCAACAATAGCTATGGTGATGTTAGTGGAGCTACAAGCAACATGCAGTGCTCTCGGCTACCAGGAGGGCAATCAGTATATAAAGGAACCGGACTGTTTGGGTAAGATTTCTCAAATAATAGTTTTCACCTTTTTGCTTTGATTAAGGTTCACTATAGGTGATTTCAAAGAAGAGCTTTTGCCTTTATTTAGGTTTATGATTTGTGGGCGCAGATAGTATACAATTTATGTTTTCATTGTGTATCATTAAAGGAGCATGGTCCGATTGAAGTCGGGAAAAGTATAAAAAAATGTAAACGGATTTCTTAAACGGCAATCCATTGCTAGTATATAATCTAAGATGTGTAAAACATATCGTTACCAAAGTTGATGTCGTTAACGAGATGTGCCCGTTTTAAATTTGCAACATAACCAGGCCAACTCCTTGAATATTGATGAAGTCGGTCAGAGGAAATCACGTGACAATGAAACTTGAGCTTTACCCGATTCTAACATTTGTTCCACTTTTCTTTTTTTGGCCTCTGAGTTTGTGTATAGTTATTTTCTACCACACTTTTGCTTTTCTCGTGCTCGTATTCCTCCATGTGAACCATTTTTGTTGTTTTCTACAGTGAATATCCGCGCACGCGCATGATTATGGGCGGAGCATCGCCTTATTTGGGGAATTGATACCAGCCGAATTTAATTCGACTTAATTACCTTTATTCTACGAAAACATTGAAGGATTTTAGTTTTAAATTTTGCAATTAACACAAAGTTTATAATTTATGTAATACAGGAAAAATAAGATATTGTCGTAATTTATACTTTTCATGCTAAAATTTTCCAGTCTCGGACTATGTCCCTTTAAGAGAGAGAGAAATTTTAATCCCTAATATTATGATTGAAAAAAAAAAAAAGATTTGGTTTGAATGTTGTACGCTCTTGATTGCCTTTTATGTATTCTGATGCTGATGATGTTTACCCGGTGTTTGATGCTTATAGAGACAGTGAAAGATCTGATAAAATTTCTGAAGCGTGAAGACGAGACCTGTGACATCAGACGTCAACTGGGCTATGCACAGATTCTACAGAGTGACCTCCTTCCAATACTAAAGAGCTACCACAAGGATCGCAATCTCTTTGAAACAAATATTAGGTAGATCTGTGCATATATACTTTCTTTTTGAGTAGGGAGGGAGGGGAGTGGGGGGAGTATTGGAAAAAACTTCCAATGCTATATGTTCCACTATAAAATTTCAAATTTTCTTCATTTATGATACAAATTTGTTTGAAAAATTGCACATTTTCTACACTCAGAGTACTTGGAAAAAAAAAATTAACTAAATATCAGAAAAGAGTCAAGTTTGTTTTCTCATCTGTCCGCAAGGACCTAGAAGCAGAGCATTAGATCATAGTTAACAAAAGAAGAAAAGATTTCTCGATTTTTATACAAATAATCATACTGCAATCTACAATAAAAAATTTTTCTCTATTCATTAAAAATACACTATGGTAAGGTTTTCCTATTTTCAGACAAAACATTGCTATTTTTTCAAAATTGACTGGTACTGGCCAAATTCCTAAAATACTGAGAGCCTTGTGAAGTGATTATTCAATTATTTATTGTCTTTCAGGTTGTTAGTGAATTTAAGTCAACCAGCTGTTCTTTGCTTTAACAACCATGTGCCATCTGACAAAGCTCTGAGGAATAATTACTTAGAGATAGAGTCATATCTACAGAGTTATAAGGAGGTGAGACTAGTGTAGATTCCAAGGTAATTACCTAGAGATAGAGTCATATCTACAGAGTTATAAGGATGTGAGACTAGTGTAGATTCCAAGGTAATTACCTAGAGATAGAGTCATATCTACAGAGTTATAAGGAGGTGAGACTAGTGTAGATTCCAAGGTAATTACCTAGCTACAGAGTCATATCTACAGAGTTATAAGGATGTGAGACTAGTGTAGATTCCAAGGTAATTACCTAGAGATAGAGTCATATCTACAGAGTTATAAGGAGATGAGACTAGTGTAGATTCCAAGATAATTATTTAGAGATAGAGTCATATCTACAGAGTTATAAGGATGTGAGACTAGTGTAGATTCCAAGGTAATTACGTAGAGATAGAGTCATATCTACAGAGTTTTAAGGAGGTGAGACTAGTGTAGATTCCAAGATAATTACTTAGAGATAGAGTCATATCTACAGAGTTATAATGAGGTGAGACTAGTGTAGATTCCAAGGTAATTACCTAGAGATAGAGTCATATCTACAGAGTTATAAGGAGGTGAGACTAGTGTAGATTCCAAGATAATTACTTAGAGATAGAGTCATATCTACAGAGTTATAAGGAGGTGAGACTTGTGTACATACCAAGGTAATTACCTAGAGATAGAGTCATATCTACAGAGTTATAAGGAGGTGAGACTAGTGTAGATTCCAAGGTAATTACCTAGAGATAGAGTCATATCTACAGAGTTATAAGGAGGTGAGACTAGTGTAGATTCCAAGATAATTACTTAGAGATAGAGTCATATCTACAGAGTTATAAGGAGATGAGACTAGTGTAGATTCCAAGGTAATTCCTAGAGATAGAGTCATATCTACAGAGTTATAAGGAGGTGAGACTAGTGTAGATTCCAAGGTAATTATCTAGAGATAGAGTTATATCTACAGAGTTATAAGGAGGTGAGACTAGTGTAGATTCCAACTTCCAAGGTAATTACCTAGAGATAGAGTCATATCTACAGAGTAATAAGGAGGTGAGACTAGTGTAGATTCCAAGGTAGTTACCTAGCTACAGAGTCATATCTACAGAGTTATAAGGATGTGAGACTAGTGTAGATTCCAAGGTAATTACCTAGAGATAGAGTCATATCTACAGAAATACATGTATAAGGAGGTGAGACTAGTGCACATTCCAAGACAATTGTAAATTTCTTGAAGTTGAGGATTTTGAATTTATTTCTACAAAGTTATGAGACATTTAAATTACAGAGAGATTTGTTTTAACTTAAGTTAGATTAGATTTCCCCTAAGCCACAAAGGTGTATTAGACTGGAGCTTTTAAAAGGACTTTAAAAGTTTCTTTAAAGAATTAAAACTGAGAATGAAATAAGAATTGCAACTAATTCAACATACACAGGAAATTTAAAAAGAAATAAAAAGTTGAATTTGAATAAGAAAAAAGTATGCCTTATTTGTAAGCAATCATTCAAAATGTATCTTGTTATTGACTAATTGAGTTATATTTGGTAAATACTTGCATATCATCACTTTTGGGAAGGAGGGCTTTGTATTGGCCAACAAATGTATCTTATCCTTTTCTAGTTTTGGATTTTTAGTGCATGTTACAAAGTTACATTAACATTTTGTTTGAAAAAGCTTATATGAAGACTATGAATTGATTTTCTTGAAGTCAAAAGATGGGATTTGACATCTATCAAATGTATCTCTTTCTCTCTGTATATCAGTGTGGTCTTGGACATATTTAATATGAGTGCTGTCTCATCATTTCTTATCCAATTTCCATATAAATGTCTTCTTCTGGAGATGACAGGGGACATGTAGGCGTAGATTCATAGCCATACCTTCAAAACTTTCTACGTCATGGGATGCAGTATACAAATAAATGTTAAGATAGCAAATTCGCTCTTATTTACAGACAGGAGTGTCATGTAGTACTTATGAGGCAGCTGCTTATTAAGAGAAGAAAGCAATCAGATTTTCACAGCAGAGCGCCCATTAGGATGTCCATGTTGATTTTTTCTTTTTTCATACTCTCCGTCCAAAACATTCTTTTAACTTAGATTCAATTTTCCCTTGAAGACTACATTGTATTTATTGCTTTTTCAGGCTTTTGTAGATGAAGAAGTTTTCAATGTCTTAACAGAGCGTCTTGGTGAACTTCTGAAACTGGTATGTAATGTCACATATGTGTAGATTCAAGTTGGAAAATAATAACAATTGTGAGTTTTGAAATGTGACGTATCCACTTTTGAAATATGAGAAGATTTTGTTTTTTCATTTTTGTGTACAGATACAAGAAATTAACTATATCCAGTAATATTTGATGCAGTTTTAATTTATGACCATAATCAAAGCAGCTACGTGTCCAAGTTTAAAAGTTTTGAACTTTGCTTACTTAATAGATTTTATGATGTAGGTTTAATTAATGTTGCTGTCAAGAGTTTCTGGTAAATTCATGGCACAAACATTGAACCATTGCGAAGAATGACTGTCGTGGGCTGATGGGATATATCTGACACATCCTATTGATTAGGCATAAACTAAGTAGGATTGTGGAACTGACTAGCAAGGGATCTCAGATATATCAGGACTGCTATTGATACAGGTCGTGTCTTTACATCTGAGCCATTAGACATTCCCCAGGCATGACCATATAGGTTGGTGAACTCAAGATCTGATTATGAACCCACCTTAGTAATAGTTTAAACATTTCATGTCAAAGTAATAAAAACTTTTTTCTTTTAGGATTGGGAGCATAGACAGGAAGAAGATCGTCTTCTGATAGAACGGATACTTATTCTGATACGTAATGTTCTTCATGTACCCCCAAACCTGGACAAAGAACAGGTAGTGTTACAACCAGTATAAACAAGCATATGTATTATACGTAATGTTCTTCATGTACCCCCAAACCTGGACAAAGAACAGGTAGTGTTACAACCAGTATAAACAAGCATATGTATTATAGATGATGTTTGGTAACTAGAAAATGATTATCTTGGAAACCATTTTGAGCTTTGAATTTTGTTTTAATTTTGATTTTTGAGTTTGGTAGCTTAGATTTTTTATACACCCACATAAAAATGTGAACATATAATGCTATACTGGTATCGTCCGTCTGTCCCAACCATATTGTTTTAGCAATTCCTCTTAAACGCTTGGGGGGATTTGGATGAAACTTGGCATGGTACAAAGAAAGAACACTACATGCAGATGTGCTTATTGGAAGGGGGATATATGCTGTTCAAAAACATTTACAGGAGTTATGACCCTTGGACTTAGATTTTCTTAAAATACCTTGTCTTCACATCTCCTTAATTCATGGTGGGATTTTGATGAAACTTAGTACAATGAAAAAAACCCCTTTGAAGATGTGCATTCATGTATTGGATGGGGAATGCTGTACAAAACAAATTACAAGAGTTATTGCCCTTTGATTAAGAGTTTTTCAGATTTTTCTGTGCAAATACCTTGTCTTTGCCACTTCTTCTAAACCCTTTGGCGATTTTTATGAAATTTGTACAAAGAAAGAACAAGTGTTGTATAAATATATGCATATTTGAATGGGGAATGCTGTCCAAAACACATTTCATGAGTTATGACCCTTGGACTTACATTTATATACGTAAAATAACTTGTTCTCACAATTTGTCCTTAACCCTTCGTTCGATATTGATCACATTATGAATATGTGCATATTGAACAGGGATTTTCACATTTCAAAATTCAATACTACTGTAGTTGGTGTATTTAAGAAAGAAGGGGTATCAACATTGGAAATGATGGATACATAAAGAAGATTAATTAATCTACAAATATTTGAAGAAAACTGAACTATGTTACTAGTAGTGGTATCAAAGGTAAAATGAATTTACCTCAGATTAGATATTTAGTTCAAGTTTGTATGGCACGTAGGATAATAAAATGCAGGTGTAATTTGCCTATGTTGTACTCTCTTCCAAGGGGTAGCAGTAGCAGTTAAGCTCTTGACCCATGGTCCAAGTGATCAGGGTTTGATCGCAGTAATAAATTACTCTGTATAATGATTCTTTCTCCTATGTTATGACTTCAAATGATGTAAAACTCAGAAATATCATTTCAGATCTGGCCTACCATCCTTTTGCTGCTTTTCTTTTTTAGCTCACCTGAGCCAAAGGCTCAAGTGAGCTATTGTGATCAATCACCGTCCGTCGTCCGTCGTCCGTCCGTCGTTAACTTTTCACATTTTCAACTTCTTCTCCAGAACCACTGAACAGAATTTGATGAAACTTGATAAGCATGTAGTACTCATGGTCCCCTACAAGTGTTGTTGTTTTTCGTCCAGATTCATCAACAGGTGGCGCCACCACAGGCAAAAGTAGGTCAAAGAGGGTACCCTCCTTTGACAAACTTCTTCTTCAGACCGGGGGCATACAGAGACAAACCGAATGCATAGGAATGATCTAGAGGGATGTGTGAAGAAGTGTTGTTATTTTTGGTTCCATTCTGAAATCAAATTTTTGACGTTTTTTTGTACTTGGTAATTTTAATGCAGAAAAGAGGTATTTTTTTCTTTTAGTAAACATTGATGCATTAATTTGGTTTAATTTGATCATTTTGATGGTAAGAAATACTACTGCGAAGAAAATTTTTCAATATTTTATGTTTTGGATTTTTTATGAATTTTTTAAGACTTTCAAGAAAAAGGGGGGGTGGGATAATTGGTGTAAACATTTCACAGTTTGAACTTTTTCTTCAATACCACTAGCTGGAATTCAATGAAACTTGGCATGCATCAAATACTCAAGGTCCCCGACAAATGTGGTCATCTTTGTCAGGATTCATGAACAGGTGGCACCACCACAGACAAAAGTAGGTCACAGAGGGTACCCTCCTTTGACAAACTTCTTATTCAGATCGGGTGCATACAGCGACAAACCGACTGCATAGGAATGAGATAGAGGCATATGGGAAGAAGCGTTGATATTTTTGGTTCCATTCCGAAATCAAATTTTTGACGTTTTTTCATTTTTATTTTTGACTTTGTTATTTTAATGCATTAAAGAGTTATTATTTTCTTTTAGTAAACATTGATGCATTCATTTGGTTTCATTTAATCATTTCTATGGTAAGGAATGCTGGTGTGAAGGAATTTTTTCAATATCTCGATTTTTGAATTTTTTATGAATTTTTTAAGACTTCCAAGAAAAGGGGGGGGGGGACAATTTTTCATATCTTCAACTTGATCTACAGAACAACTTGAAGGATTGTGATAAAACTGGGTAGGATGCAAGTACTCATAGTCCTTTTCAAAGGTTTTGTTTTTTGTGCGGATCATCCAAATTGGTTAACAGATAATGCCACCATGTCTAAAAGTAGGTCTCACAATGGTACATATACCACTTGGTAATTGAAATATGGAGAGTAGCGGTTCAAATCCAGCTGTGGTCAAAAAAATTTTTTTTTTTTTTTACACATCTAAATAAGTTTTTAGATATTTCTCAACACTCAACATATGAAATTAGGAATTTTACGTTTAAGACTTCCAAAAAAAAAAGGGGGGGTTGGCCATTTTTCACATTTTCAACTTTTTCTACAAAACTGTTTGAAGGATTTTAATAAATCTTGGTAGAAATAAGTCACTTATGATCCTCTTCAAATTCTGTTGTTTTCGTCCAGACCTCTTTACAGGTGGCGCCACCATAGTCAAGAGTAGGTCACAAAAGAGTTCCCTCGTTTAACAATATTCTTTTTCATACGGGCTGTATACAGAGACAAACAGAATGCATAGAAATGATCTAGAGGGATGAGTGAAGATGTATTGTCATTTTGGTTCCCTTCCAAAATCAAATTTTAGAATTTTTTTCGACATTTCTTTGGACTCGGTGATTTAATGCAGAAAAAAGTGTCATATTTCCTAGTTAATTGATAATGATGATTTCTTATGGACTATTGTGATCATAATTATGGTAAGGATTGTTACTTTGAAAGAATTTTGTCAATATCTCAATTTTTGGATTTTCTATGAATTTTTTAAGACTTCCAAATGAGGGTGTATAGGAACAATTCAATCACATTTTTCACTTCTGCTGTTATACCACGTGAAAGATTTTAATGAAACATGGAATACATGAAGTACTAAAAGTCCTCTATCAATTTGGTAAATTTCATCCAAATTGGTTAACAGATAATGCCACCATGTCTAAAAAGCAGTTCTCACAATAGTACATATACCACTTGGTAATTGAAATATGGAGAGTAGCGGTTCAAATCCAGCTGTGGTCAAAATTTTTTTTCCATTTCTTTACACATCTAAATAAGTTTTTAGATGTTTCTCAACACTCAACATATGAAATTAGGCAATTTTAAGTTAGATCTGGACAATATTTGAAACAATTGTTGTTCATGACCCAGACTTGAAATCAGTCAACAAAAGGCCCCACCTAAAGAAAATGACTAACTTGTTGCCCTGAATGACTTCTTGCAGAGACAAAGGAAATGCTTAATATCAAAATCACCTGAATGGATGTGCGAAAAAGTGTTGTTTTTTATTCTAGCCTGAAATAAAATTTGATATATTTTCCACATCTGTGTTGACTTAGTCACATTAATGCAAAAATAAATGAATTCTTCCTTCATGCATGACTGATCATCTAGGTACTCAGGTGAGCGATATAGGCCCACTTGGGCCTCTTGTTTTTTATGTAGGTTTTGATTTTATCTTCAGGTAAAAGGTACCAGAAATGATTTCTGATGCTATAATTGCTAATAATATCAAGTGAGAAATTCTGTCACAAAGTGGAAGCTAGTGTCCTTCTCTACAGTAATGCTTGCATTTTGTTGTTTACAGGTCTTCAATATTTAATCAAAATTTTTTACTATGTGGTTTCTGGAATTTTAATTTTATCTACATGTTTAATTGTGAAGACTGTTGTTTGACACATCACATATCAAACACTTCTTGTTATTCATTTTATTTCTTCTATTTCAGAGAACAGATGATGATGCCAGTGTCCATGATCAAGTCATATGGTATGCTGGTTACAGCTTAAAGCTCTTGCAATCTTAAAGAGGCTTTGTGTATTATTTCACACTGCAAAACGTATAGGTTTTTCGTAATAAGAATTGTGAAACAGTTCACAAGTAACTTTTATACTGTAGTCAGAGAATTCATTAAATTAATCTTTTGCAGTATTCTTCATCTTAAGATCTTGTAGCAAGTGTTCATGTAATGATAATCAGGCCTGTTTTATATTTAAAGTGGCATGGCCAGCATGACATTCATCATGTATTCCTGGTTAGGTATTATTACTCATTGTGAACAGTAAGGCCAAATTATGGGACCTTGGTAAGAGTATAGGATGAACAGTAAGGCCTAATGTTACAGGACCTTGGTAAGAGTATAGGATGAACAATAAGGCCTAATGTTACAGGACCTTGGTAAGAGTATAGGATGTAATCTACACTTGGTCCTAACTGAAATTCGGCACTTCTCATCTTCAAATGGTTGCTGTAGCCAGCAGCTTTAATTCTCTTTATATCACTAGAACTTAATCTGTGGTTGACTACAGATAAACTTTAAATCCATAATTGTTTTTATATAATCAGTTACAAGTATTAGGCCATAATAAAAAACAATTATTAGGCCATAATACAGTGGACTCCATTTTATCTGATATCGTATTATCTGATATTTCGTTTTATCTGATATGATATTAAAACACCAAACCGTTTCTATGTATTTCTGTAATAATTTGTCTTTTTTACCTGATAGTGAAAAGTCCAAGTTTCGGATTATCTGATAGCAAATTCACCGTTGAAAAAATATTTCACCCCGAATTTAACCTATTTTAAGCCCGGATATTGTTGTGAAACCATCCAGCTGTGACAACATAGGCATATAACAACACCTACGGCAATACGACGACGACTAAGGCATAATAATTGATTGTGTACACAACTATTGACATCTCATTGAAGTACCTGTACAGGTTTAATTAGTGATCGCTGTAGCGTCATTCCTAATTAATGAAATATGTTGATGACCAAAATTGAGTAGATTTACCGTAAATAATTGGATATAATACGCACCCGAGTATGATACGCACATAAGAAATGACCTCAAAAATCACGAAAAAAAGTCTAACTCCGTGTATAATACGCAGGGAAAAAATCAAAAGAATTATGTCAATTTCGTAATGAAACAGCAAGACCGCGAGACGCAATCGATATTTTTTAGCACATGTATATGATTTTGTTTTGATGTTTGGTGATTCGTCTTTAGTGTATCTCCTGTCATTTAATCGTTGATGTTGTCAATTGAATTTGCTTTGCGATATTTCTATCACAATAAGATCGCGTTACGTAAATTGTCATAAAAAGCGGCACGGAATGACCAGTCTTTATATATCGTGTGATCACAACGCTTTTCTCTCATTCACTTCATTTATGATCAAACTCGCATAAACTTCAAATTTCTTAACTATTGCGACTGTACTTGTAGTTAAACTCTCGTCCCAAACGACCGCTTCATTTTTTTCACGTTAGAATGAACGTGCGTGTCCACATAAATTACACGAACTGTACGCGGGTATCGCCCATGTTGGTGAAGACATAATAAAGAAAGAATGAGTGAATCGAGTGTTATAAGCAGACATAGTTCAATTGAATACAATTCTTAAATTAATTTAACATTCTTATGATAGTAAGCCACACTGCCGATGATCGTGCCGTTACGGTCAAGTAATTTCACTTGCTGCGTAACTATCAATAAACCAATTAAGGTTAGATCACTATATCACCCGTACATTTTGCTAATCAGAAATCATTGCTAAATAAACACAGCGCAAGTCTTCTATTGTATTCTTTTTAAATAGCACGCTGTAGACATTACTCTTGTTATCGCCTTGGTCATTTACTACAGGAAGCAGACAGTATACGGACAATAGACATATCTCACACCTCATAGGTTTGATTGACAGCATTAGGTACTTTAATACCATGTAAGTGGTAGTACATCTCTAAATGAAAACAACCGCTATCAAACGTTCATATGAGTAGACATCTATAACATGTTACACAACATAAAGCATCAACTTTCGCAATTTCGTGTAATCTGATAGCCCGCTTTATCTGATATTTTATTCATGCAAATAGACTATCAGATTAAACGGAATCCACTGTATAACAATTGCTAGATTCTCATCCAACTTTTCAAAAAAATTGGGTTGAGGAGACAAATTTTATTTTTTATTATTATTTTTTTTCTCTAAAATAGAATTGGACATTGAATATGACTAAATTGACCTGTCAGTATGACTTTTTTATGACTTGAGCACCTTTTTTATGCCCCTGGATCGATAGATGGGGGACATACTGTTTTTGTCTGCTTGTTTGTTTGTCTGTCTGTTGTGAACTTTAACCTTGGCTATAACTTTTGAACTGTGAGAGATAGAGACTTTATATTTGATATGCGTACTCAACTAATGAAGCCCTTTCAAATGACACCACGATTGATGACCTTTTGACTTTGACCATGACCTTCATGGTTAAAATAACTTTTTGGACTTTGGTGCTGCCGGGAGTATTAGTGTTTCACAAACACAGCTTGTTTATAGATATAACAGTGAAGACCAAGTTATTTGCTTCTCTGTTTTAAGTTAGCAACCGGAAATCATCTGAACAATGAACAATACAGCACGCAAACAGACAAGACACAGGATATTTCCTATCGACTCTATAATTTTCAAAACGTAATGTAAAAAAAGAGTCAGGTAGGGCATGAAAAATTGGGTCAGACAGGGATGAGAATTTAGGAATTTTTAATCTCATTAAAAATAAAAAATTGATTGTAATATTACCTCGTCATAAACTTCTCTGTGAATATACATTTTTCTGCATTAAGTTTATTTGAAATAAGGTTAAGTGTGTACATTTAAGCAGAATTTGTGTTTATGTGTTACAATATATGTAAATGTATACCATTTTGTTTTTTCTATCAGTTTTTCTGTTGTCCATTCATCATCTCTATTTTCACCATCCTTTTTTTCAGGGCATTGCACTGCAGTGGGCTGGAGGATTTACTGCTGTACATAGCCAGTTCAGAGGAGGAGAGGAACCTGTCCATGCATGTGCTGGAGATAGTCTCCCTTATATTTCGAGAACAGGTAAAGCATGTACTTGAGATAGTCTCCCTTATATTTCGAGAACAGGCAGTAAATTGTCTCTCTTGCCAGGAAGGAGAAGAATAGAATGAATGTTATTAATATTATTAGTTTTTATGTAATTATATACATCTTGTGATTCTCACTCATTGATTTAGTACCGTAATTACCCAAGTATAATGCACACCCCTTTATAATGCACGCCCCCAAAATTGAGAAAAAAATTCTGGAAAAAGCCTACTTCCCATGAACCAATGAAGCTACCATTCCTGCTGTTAATGTGCAGTAGCATGAATTATCTGGCACTTTACATTTTTCACACACCAATTAATACAAACTGGATGAAATTCAGGGACATAAATTTCTTTATACACATGTATGTCCTTGATAAAATTCATCCATTTGGATATATTGGATATATATTAAGTTTGAAATTAATTTTATCTTGGTTAAAGTTACAGATACACGCTATATATTTTCATGGTCATTTGCTGAATTAGCACTTTTTGTCTGATTGATCTGTGTGTACCACGCTTAACAGTCGGTTGACCAGAAGTTGACATCTAAACCAGCTAGAGCGCCAATTACCATTAATTTCATGACCGTCGTATTAAACATCGAAGCCATGTTCAGTGTAACTAATACGTAAATCTCTAGTAAATACATCAATAGACTGTCAGAATTACAAAGATCTTCGAGAACAGAGGACTGTGAATACATTGCTATGGTAAATTAACTTCCTTAACTTTGCTTCACTAACAGCAATGTACCACAGTGGGCATTCACAGACCCCCGAAATTAATACTTCGGGAAAAAAACTTGTTATAGTTTAGTTCCCATGCTTAATGTGCACCCATAAAATCGACATCAGATATTCTGAAAAAAACTGTGCATTAAACATGGGTAATTACAGTAAGATTGAAAGAATACAATGTAAAGCATACTCATTTCCCTGTCAGTTATGGTGATTGTTCTTAGGTCCCCGTCTCATTTATGGTGATTGTTCTTAGGTCCCCGTCTCAGTTATGGTGATTGTTCTTAGGATCTTGGTCATAGTACATAAATATTTACTTCATTCATTAGCGATTTCAAGTACATTGTAATACGTCACCTCACCATCATGACTTTTATATAATTCAATATCCTATTTACATTTACCCTTTCAATGTCGTACAGACACCTGATATACTAGCTTCAGCCGGAGTCAGTCGTTCCATGACAGAAAAAGAGAAAGACGAAAGGTAAAACTAGTCATGTGGTGTGTGTAAAAGACATTATGTATAACTGTCAAGTATTTCCTAGAGAAGTAACTAGTTGATGATGTAACTGCTAACATTTCTAACTAAAGATTTATTTGATTGTTTCATACTTTCCAGTGACAATACATTTAGTTGTTTAAAGTTTTTTTTTTTGCATCTGGTATGAAAGATCCAAGGGTATCTAGTGTTTGGACTAGTCAGTCTGTTTGTCTGTCTGTTTGTACGTAATTTTGTCCCGCTTGAAGAAGGATTTAGTATGAACTTCTTTATCTTGAACACTAAACTCGCCTTTAGACAAATGTGTTGAAGACCTGGGCATCTGTGTTTCACAAACGCATCTTGTTTCAGTTTATTTCTATAATCATGGAATTAGTTTTTATACATAGATCATAGCTTATGAAACTCCAGGAATAAAAAATATAATGTGTGTGATATTTGATGGGGAATTCATAGTTTCTTAATTGTAGTGTAAGTTTTGATAATTTGTTATAGAGAGTTGGAGATGGTAAGGGAACAGGAGAGAGCTCAGAAGAGGGCAAATATGATGAAATTTAGCACAAGGTAAATATGAAAGGAGCTTAAGTTATTTTGAAAAAGTTTTAAACAGTTGATTAAGTAATAAAGAAATTTCTGATTTAGAGTTTACAATGATTGGTGTATGGTAAGGAATTTTATATACCAAGATTAACTGTATATAGCATTTGGATGGTTTTTCTTTCTGTAATTCTATTCTATTCTACTATTTGAGGAGTTGAAATGTTGAAATGGATTTAAGATGCATATTTGTTATGGATTTAAGATGCATATTTGTTTATACTGAATCATTAATGTACCTACTAATAAGGGGAAGATATGTAGGGCAGCAGAGATCTTGTTTGTAAGTAGGTCAAAGTTTTGTCCAAGAACTGTTTTTGTATTATTAATCCTGCTTGACCGGTTTTGTATGTTATTTTAGTTTCTCTTCTCTCATTTCCATCATTAAACACTCATTTTTAAAACAATAAAAAAGAAATAAGGCTCATTTGTTCCTTTCAAACATAGTACCAGTTTTGTGTATTTTTTGTTGTGTTTGTTGTATTGGAGGATTTCTGTTTATTTCAAGACATTCTCGGTTTGGTGGAACGTATGTAGTACGTAACATGAAATCTATCAGCGACAGAGAGGTCATATATCACAAGAACCAAAAGGATGTCTCTAACCTCACATTTGATGAGAATAAAAAGCCAAAGAAAAAACCCAAAAATAGACAACCAATCAAAGATCAAGAACTGACACGGAGGTCAACATTGAGCATTCGATTAGCTCTGAAAGAATTTTGTATACAGTTCTTAGAGAGTTGCTATAATCCCTTGATGTATGCTGTCAAGGTTTGTATACTTGGTTTGTTTAGGTTTTTAAAATGCCACACCAAGATTGATTCTCAGAATCAATACTGTGATATTGGCTTTTGACTTACATGGTTTACACTTTCTAATAATCAAGTTTAAGTGACGGGTTTCAGAAACATGTAAGAAATTCAGCATGATACCAAGATACCAGCTGACCCCTGTATATACATGTAAAAACATTCAAATATGTCAAGTGTATTGGCATTTATAATGTTACAAATGGAATTAGAGCCAGCATGACTGAGAAGTTAACGAATCTTTGGATAACTTAAAAGAAACTAGGTTATAATAACCCAGTGTCATATACCACTACCTAAAGATGCTGTCTCATGACAGGTGAGGAATGACATTGATACTCCTAGCTGCAGGTACTTGGCATTTATTAAACTCTAATCATGATGTTTTGTGGCTGCTAGGATATAAGTGAAAATGTCGTGAAAATTGCACACAACATCGATAACCAAATAACACAAGACAAAAATAACACAAACTACATCATCTTTGATTACGTGTATTTTATCTTGAGTTGTGTGATTTTCAATAGCACAAAATTCATGTAAATGAAATGCTTACTTTGAATAATTTGTATTACAAACACTTTTCGTACATACATGTGAATGTTTAGTTTTCTTGACTCATTGTAGGATGTTTTGAATCGAGAGAAAGCTCAGGACCACGATGAAACATATTACTTATGGTCCATGAGGTTCTTTATGGAGTTTTGTCGATTACACAGTAAACAGATAGAACTTGTCAGGTATTCTTACTCTTTTGTACAGTCTTTACTACAGCATCATTGCTCTTAGTCTTGCCCATTTTATTGTCCCCCCGTTTCGCGAAAGTGTGGGGACATTAAATCTCATTCATCTCTCCGTCTGTCACAAAAACTTGGACCTTGGTCATATTTTTTTAACCGTAAGACGTAGTGCATTCAAATTTGGGCATGTGTGTCTCTAATAAATAGTGCAATACCTTTCCGTCGGTACCAAAATTTTTATCATGTGACCTTCAGTGATCGTTGACCTACTTCATTGTAACTTTTAAACCGTAAGACATAGGGCCTTCATATTTGGCAGGTGTGTCCCGAATTGCAATACCTTTCCGTTGGTACTAGAATTTTTATCATGTGACCTTTGACCTTCTTCAGTGTAATTTTTTTACCGTAAGATGTAGGGCTTTCATATTTGGCACGTGTGTCCGTAGACATGCACAGCTATGACAGAATGTCACAGATCACTGTACATTTACTGACAGAACCCCGAAACTGGGGAACCACGATTCTCTGAATTTGCTAATAAACAAACTCAAATTTAAATTTGTATTTAAGGTTGACATAGTTTTTCTATATGTACATGTATATACTTTTAATTGTTGAAATGAAGAATAAATGAACCATAAAGAGAGTTTATAGCATAACTATGATTATAGCATTAGATTAATTTTTGATGCCCAGTTTGTTGTTTTTGTAATTCTTGTCTTTTTGTTTGTATTTTAACCTTCACCATAACTTTTGAACCGTGAAAAATAGAGATTTCATATTTGGCATTCATAATTCACTAGTAAAACCCTTTTAAACTGCACCAAGGTCAGCGATCCATGACCTTTGACCTACATTTCAAAAACTTTAACATTGGTTACAACGTTTTAATTGCAAGAAGTAGTGCTTTCATATTTCATGTGTTTATTCCCATGGTATGGGGTATAATCAAGATAGAGGACATAGTGAAATTTGCCTTATTTGGACTTTTTTATGCTTGGGGCATTCACACATCTTACTCTAATTTATAATGAAATCATTCATCAACAACTGATAATGTGTCATGGTAGACTTAATTCATGTTATGGTTCATGCTCAGACTTTGTATTTTTGTTTTCATGCTTGAGTAACTTGGTTTAGTACAATGGCAGGGTTATTGCCCATGAATTTTCAATCCTTATTATAGATGTGTTTCTAATCTTGGATTCCCTATTGTTCTGACAACAATAAATCTATTAGGTGTTAAAACTTACAGAAATATTTTCCATATAAAGGCAACCATTTATGTTCTCGCAGATATTTTACTGAGTAATTTACAAGGACTGTGCTGTATTAGCAGAACTAATTTGGTGTATTTATGCTCAAGATCTACATAATAAGAAGTAAAGGACTTTGTATATCATGATTGTGCTGTTAGTTTGATCATAAAACTTTACTTCTATCGTCACTGCCATGATAAATGTATCTGTTTTGATTTCCCTTGTAATAGTGAGACTATGTCGGTGTCTACTTTCCACTATATACAAGTACAGCTCATACAATATTATGAGATGATCATGATGGAGAAAAAAGAAGCCAAGATCTGGGCCAAGAGGTAAGTGTGTTGTAATTAATTTTTGCTTTTTGAAAAAAAAATCCGTTGATTAATTATTGCTTTAGGTCACTCCACGATTATTTCATGTATATGGCGATGGCATCTGCGAGATGCATTGTATAGAAATTTACACCTTTGCAGGGATATTTTACATGCCACGCTCACCGTGACACGAGACCTCTTTTTTTTTGCTGGGACATTGAAATTTACTGTCTCATCTAAAAGACAGGACATCAGTGTGCCACGGTGGAAGTCCAACCCAAGACCTTTCAGTCAAAAAATGAGTATCTCATCCATTTAGCTACACAACATCTTTGAAACTGAGCATTTCATCCTTACATCCTTCAAAAGAAAGGACATTTCTTGTCATTTTGTGGCCTAGTTCTGAAGCCGGCGTGGCCTAGTGGTATCGCGTCGGACTCCTGATCGGGAGGCTGGGGTTCGAGTCCCGCTCTGGTCATGCTGGTGTCATGTCTTTCGGATGAGACAGTAAAAACCGAGGCCCCGTGTCGTGGTATGCATGGCACGTTAAAGATCCCTCACTGCTTCGGGTGGGTCCGTTGCAAAGGTCAAAATTTGTGTGCCCCGCATCAGGCAGATGCCGTCACCATATACGTGAAATATTCGTGGTGTGACGTAAAACAAAAATCAATCAATCAATCAAAGCCTAGTTCTGACGGCTCATGGTCCCTTGATTTTATCTGCTTTTAAGAAATTAGCAACCTTGTTTCCATGATGTTTATGACTTGAAAATTTATGTAAAAAAGATGTAAAACAAAATTTATGATTATCTGCATTAATATTATTAAACTTTAGCAAACATACCATACCAAACATACCATACCAAACATACCATACCAAACATACCAGACCAAACATACCAGACCAAACATACCAGACCAAACATACCATACCAAACATACCATACCAAACATACCATACCAAACATACCATACCAAACATACCAGACCAAACATACCATACCAAACAGACCATACCAAACTGCTTGTTTTCTGACTTAAATTTCCTGCAGTGGTTTAAATCGTTGAGTTTTGAAATAAAGAAATAAAACACAAAAGTGTTAAACTTAGTGTCCTTTTTAAAATGTTGACTTTACAGATTTTGACGGTTATTTTTTAGGGTGCACTTGGCGTTAAAAGCCTACCAGGAATTATTGAATACCTTGGATTGCATGGATAAGTCTCACAGCTCTCAGCTGCGAGAGAGTTCAAAGGTCATCAAAAGTAAGTATTAGTCTATAGGTGTGAAATTTCAGAGAAAAGTTTTCTAAGTATCAAACTGTTGATCATTTACATATCATAATGATACGATATTGATCAATTATGTACACGTTTTGATGTTATAAGAATTACCCAACACTTTTTGTAACCAAGTCCATGCAGCAAAAGTACTGATCTATACTTGGCAGTTACTATGGTGATAAGGAGGGGCTTTCTTCAAGAATCATAATACAAGCAGGAAATGCAGGGTACATTTACATTATTGCAAATAAAATTTAACCTAGCATTAAAAAATAATCAAATGCAACTTTCCGAGGTTAATCCTTGATCAGAATTGTGTTTGATTGTGCAGCATTAGGAATAGGCAATATTAGGGTAGTGTGATTGATGTTTGAATGATACCCTAAGAAAAGCAGGTATAATGATTCATTTCCATGGTATATTTCAGGTAACATCTTCTACACGATGGAGTTTAGAGACATTTTCTTAACATTGCTTCGCAAATTTAATGAGAGTAGTCAGTCAAGGTTTGTTATAATACTTTCATTATTGGTAATTTCATGTCAAGTTTACATGTATTAAAATTGAATGCCTTTTCCAATGAACGTATTCTATTTTGGATATTTGTCTCACTTTAATACTAAATACATTATTTGTATAGTGGAACAGTAGTGTTTGGGGTTTGTGCTTAATTTATTTCATTTTCAGATTTTTTCATGTCACTACTTCAACTTTGTTAACCATAACAATTTCTGGTTCCTGTGCTTTCTCCCTGTTGAACACATGAAATGCGAGTAGACAACACCCCTTCGCTGCACAATATTTCCTGGAAGCCATCTAGTGGCAATGTCTGATTGACCTAAATAAACAATTTAAATCAGAAATAGCAATGGCTAACCGAGTGATAAATTTGTGTGATATCTGCATGAAAAATCCAGAGTGATAACAGACAATCCTAGAATTCTTCACTCTATTCTGTTAAATGCAATTTTCACATAACAGTAGAGGGCAGCTGAAGATGTTGAAAAAAATTTTAGTACTGAGAAAAAAAACGTTCATTGCAGTTTTCAGTAGATACGGAATTAGTTTTGAAAGTAAGAGGTGATAATTGCAATGGCTTCATTAGAAGTCTGATACATTTTTAGTAGTGTAGGTCAACTTAAAAACATTTCTGAACTCTTGCTTCTCTTTAAGAACCTATCTCAAAGACTTGGTAGAAACAACACATCTATTCCTCAAAATGCTGGAAAACATGAGCAAGGGCAATGCACATTTTATCGTTCAGAAAAAGAAAAAAGGAAAAAACGTTAGGAAGAAGAAATCCAAGGGTCAGTATGATTTCACTAAATATTGATAAAGGTCATGACATGATTGTACATGATTGTATGACAGAAGTGTAAGTTATATATCAGGACAACCTTTCCATGGTATGACTTATTGCCTTATTAACTACACTTGGTGATACAAGCGAGCAAAAATGTTTTAAATAATCTTTTACCTCAAGGATTGAAGGGGCTTGAATGCTCTAGAATTATGCTTTTGTGACACCCGAGATGTTTAAGGGACTGAAATAAAATCTGTTTACATGGTAACCACACAAATCTGGAATACAATTTAGTATGCTATAATTGTGTTATTCTACATTTAACATGCATTTTGTTAAGCTTAAAAATTAGGGGTATATGTCATTGATTAAAATTTTTCTCTGATGACATTATTTCCTTCATTTTCATCATTGACACCACCGAGGGAGAAGTTTAGAGATGTTGAGAAATAGTGCAGATATAACATGTATCAATTTCTGAGAATACAAAACATGTTTGAAAGGAATTAAATGATAAGGGAATGAATCTAATTTGTTTTTAGGCATCGATCATGCGAAGCATGATC
The DNA here is from genome assembly GCA_035048485.1 of Pteria penguin. Classification (NCBI taxonomy): domain Eukaryota; kingdom Metazoa; phylum Mollusca; class Bivalvia; order Pterioida; family Pteriidae; genus Pteria; species Pteria penguin. The sequence goes on from CM068584.1 coordinate 19,612,607, forward strand.
GAGAGCCTATAGGGATTGTAAAAATTTTACCTCTTCGCTGCATTTCCTGGCCAAATCTCATTCGCGAAAGAAAATAGTACTTTCTTTTGAATGTTCATATTAGATTCTAGAAATGCAATTATACTTCCTGATTGTCTTCTATTGCCTTGAAACATTTATTCGTAGAAATGTTTAATATGCAATGTGATGTAAATGACATACGTAAACATTGTGATTCATGATTAAATTATGCGAAGGTATATACAAGATTTGACCTTAACCAAGGGTCACATTTGATGTTTATGCTTTCGGATATCTTCGACCTTTTTCTTGTAAAAGGCGAGATTGTTCCGAATGTTGTTTATAAACTTAGATATTGGGGCGTAAGGATACATGATGTCATGTTTTCATTAAAGATCGATTTGTGAACTGTGCGCGTAATTATGAGTATGCAACTGTAGATACAGCAGTGAATTGAATTTTGAAATTTGCATTTGCATTATTTGTAGTTAATAAACCTCAATGGTATATACAATCCACTCTCGTTACAACGTCACTCGAAATAACTGCATATTCCGAAATCGGCAGAAATCTGCCCGTGATAAAAGTACATGCTCTTATTTGTGTTCTTTATACCGGCATATTCGCCTTCTGGCATCGGCAGCACAGAACAAATGTACATTTTCATACCAATTAAAATTCTATACACAGGCAGACTACCTTAACTGCCGATCTAGGAACTATCGACAAGGGATTTCACCACTGACCGCACCAAATATCTGGCACGCGGTTTAGTCTGTTATTTGCTTTTTTACAACGCACATGCATTTACCTGTACATATGGCCAAGGATGTATAGTTTAAGAACTAAACTATACTTCCCTGATATGGCTTCATTTTGAAATAATAAAAGACATGCAGGAACTGGAATATGTTTATTTTACACTCAGTATTTCTACGTAAATATTTTATACATTACATACACTGCACATATAAATTAAACAGAACACAACAGAGTTCGGTGATGACCGTAATTATAGTTGTCTCTAAGTTTATTAATTGAAAAATTCTGATTTATATAATTTTATACGAAATAGCAGCAATTCGTATATATTAGCAATTTTAAATTCGTTTAAACGGCAAAATTCAGAAATACAGACATAGCCATTGTAACGAGAGTCACTGCACCAGAGTCGTTGATGTACTCTATAGACTTGGCATTCCAAATTTCAAGGACTTGGAAATATTTACCATGATATCCCTGCCAAGGAAGTTGGGGGGGTCCTATATAGGAATCACCATGTCCGTCTGTCCGTGCGTTACGATTCGTGTCCGCTTGATAACTTATGTACCATAGGACTCGGGATGATCAAACTTGGTATGTGAATGTCTCATGGGCACGAGATGTGTCATGTACCAAAATTTGGTCACTGTGACCTTGACTTTGGCTTAAGTCCTCTTTGATAGTAAATCCTTGGCCACTTTGTGTCCGGAGCATAACTTTTTATTTGGTCAATAGATTTGGATAATATTTCACAGGATTGTTGCCCATGACCTAAGGATGTATCATGACCTTAACCCAAGGTTAAAGGTTAAGGTCAGTGTGGACTTGAATGTTAAAATCCTGTACGGACCATAACTTTTTTTACTGGATGGATGGATTTAGTGTTGCCTAAGGATGTGTCATAACCTTGACCAAAGGTCATTGGTCAAAGGTGGATGTTCCTGTGGATTTGGTTGTTAAAATACTATCCGGGCCATATCTTTATATGGGGTTGATGGATTTAGATAATATTTCGCAGGATTGTTGCCCATCGCCCAAGGGTGTGTTATGGCCTTGACCCAAGTTTAAAGGTCAAGTTAAATGTGGACTTGGTTATTAAAATAGTGTCCGGGTCATATCTGTTTATTTGGTCAATAGATTTGGATAATATCTCACAGGATTATTGCCCATGACCCAAGGCTGTGTCATGACCTTGACCGAAGGTCAACAATCAAGGTCACGGTGTACTTGGTGTTAAAGATCCTGTCCAGGCAATATCTTGTTATTGGGTTAATAGATTTGGATAATATTTCACAGGATTGTTGTCCATGACCTAAAAGGTGTGGCATAGTTCAAGGTCGCTGTTTCTTTGGTGACTTAACTCTGATTGGATTTTGGCAAGACTAAATGTTCAGCTTCCTGAATATTGCATGTTCAACTTTTTTGCCACGTGAGTTATTTGTCCCGTTAGGACAACTCTAGTGTTAAGCTTGCCAGGACAAATGTCAGGAGACCTACTATCATACCCTTGTTGTCACATGTATCCAGTCATAGTTGATTTAAAGAAATGAATCAGCATAGTTGCTCATTGTCCCACTTGCACGTTAAACAGCTTGATAATCAATCCTGCTCGATGCCTTTATGGCCTTTCAGGCCTTTGATTTGTTGGATGGAGGTATACCAAGAAAAAAAAAGACAGAAAACTTATGCATCATGCTAGATTTATTTCCTAAATATACTACCTAGATATTCTGCATTGTCAGATTTATTGATTTAAGCAAATTCTATCTGACATTACAATCATCTGGTTGGACACTCTCTTTCATTACAAGGTCTATCTCCAAAACTTTAAAATGAATCACAAGAAAGTTGTGATATAAAATTCCCAGTTAAGTCCTTTCCTATGTGATCAATGTCAATGAGACGCTCTTACTGCAGCTAGAATTTCAGGCAACTAAAAGCGCTCACTGGACTTCGTCAATGTTATTATCAATTGGAACTCCCCACCTGTCTACCAACTGTTTCCTAAGTAAAGACATGAGGAGTTTCATATTGAATGATAATGGAGGAAATGTGGAGACACATCAAAGGTATCTCCAAACCAGGGGCCCCAAAGCGCAATTTCGATGACCGAAATTCATGCCTGAAAGTGTCGTACAATAAGAAGAGGACATGGTCATTTAATCTGAAGACTTAGATGTGAGTGAGGAGAGCGAATGTGAGGATGACAATGATGAGAGTCTGAGTGAGATGAGTGAGGATGAAGAACATGTGTTGTATGAAAGGTTGAGATAGACTGAGCATTAAATTGAAAGAGAGCAATTGTAACTACTCTGATATGTATATTCACTAATTGGTGTAACAGATGAAATTAAAAATGTCACTTTGGATGTGGGCTAATTGTTATCAATGTGGGCGCCTAAAATTTTTGACTTGAGGGCCCACTTGGCCCCTAAAAATTTCAGCGAATTTACATCCCTGAGTAGGCATCCTCCCCTTTTAATATTGATTGATTGATTTTTGTTTAACGTCACACCACGGATATTTCATGTATATGGTGACGGCATCTGCCTGATGCGGGGCATACAAATTTTGACCTTTGCAATGGACCCACCGGAAGCAGTGAGGGATCTATAACGTGCCATGCATACCATAATATGGGGCCTCAGTTTTTACTGTCTTATCCGAAAGGCAGGAAACTGGCATGACCAGAGTGGGACTCAAACCCCGGCCTCCCGATCAGGTGGTGAGTGCAATACCACTAGGCCATGCCGGCTTCCCATTTTAATAAGATGCAATACTTCCAGATACGATTTGTACAAGATGCATGGTACTTGATTTATCATTTAGAAACCAATACATCTAATAGCAGTTTAGTTTTACCAGTGGGTACGTTGATTTTGACCCTAAAATCAATAAGCATCTTTCCCTTTTGATACCTTTCTTAATTGGTGAATATACATATCCAGTTTATTATGGATAGTATTCAAGGATTCCAGTTGTGAGTCAGAAGGATGGAATCATGGAAGGACAGCCAAAGCAAAGTCTTAACGTTCCCAACCAGGCCTTGGGGAGGGGGTGGGGAAGGTGCACATAAGAATGATAGAAAGATTTCCTTTATTTGCTCTAGTGACTTGACCCTAAGTCAAATGAAGCCTCTGGTTGTGTTTTATTGTAGAGCTTTATGAGTATTTTATTTTTACTAAACATTGTCTGAATGTGACATGAATTTTTATACAGCTGTTCCAGTGGAGGAAGTAAAACCAACATCAGAACAGTTAGAAGATATGTGGGATGAAGTATCTGGAGAGTTGTCTGCCTTGTTCCAAGGCCGTGGGGAAGTGCCAACAGATGTCACTCCGTTTGATGCTGCATCTGAAGTAGATGTTGATCAACAGAGGTAATCATCATAACACGATTATAAAATAAACATTCGATTTGAATTCCCATTCACCAATCATTCCTCGGTCAGAAACAGTTTATAATTGTCATTAAAAAACAACATACGATTCTGATTGGACCTGGACCTGTTGTTATCCCCACATAACAGGGGATATCATAACAATACGGTTAGTGTGAGTGTGGGTGGATGCCAGTGTCTGTAATGACTCTAGAAATCACAGCTTTAGCCCCTTTGGGATCATAAATCACATATAGCTTAAGTATGATGAGAGGGATGTTGGTGTTGAAAGGTCAAAGATTAAGGTCACTAGAGGTCATAATTGAAAAATCTTGTAGTCACTATAGGAGCCACAATTTTAGTCCTATTGTGTCCATACGATATGTATAGCTTTAGTGTAATGAAAGGCAGATCCCTATTCATTTTGGGGTCAGAAAGTCAAAGGTCAAGGTGAGTTTAATACTGTGGATTTTGCTGTCATGCGAGGGTTGCCACGCTTGGCGTTTCTTTTGTTATTGAAGAAATTTGGTCAAAACAACAGTAAGATACATTTTAAGGTTGCAATTCATGACACACACTAAGTAGATTTCAATAGATACAACTTTTATCTTTAAAATGAATATATTATTTTAAAGCATCTTACAAAATAAGACCTTTTACCGAAAGGATTTTTTGAAAATGAGGTTATTCGGTCCAATGGGGATAATTATAACTTGTATTGAACCGTATTGGAATTACTATATTTTGTTCATATTTTTTCACAAAAGACAAAATTTTAGAAAGACTCATGGTTAAAAATTCTGTAATATTGTAATTTATCAATATTCATGAACAAAAATGAAGTTCAAGGTGCAATATTTCTGCACTTTACATTTTTTTTTTTATTTATAACTAGGGGGAGATAACTCCTTTAAGGGAATTCATCTTGTACAATCCCAAATTTTACAGTCACAAACATCAAGATCATCTAAGGTGACATACATTTTGCTTAAACAAACAACCATAACAAAAATTATTTTTGTTGATGTCTTATTTGGTCATTTGAGGCTTGTTATGGATGGATTACCTTAATTGCCAATTTGTTCCTTATTTTACATCACGCCAAGATTATTGCCCTCGTGTGATGACAGCACCTGCATGATGCATCGCACAGGAATTTAGACTTGCCACAGGTGATCTATTTGGTGCCATGTCTGACATGACCTGAGACCTTGCTATTAATCTGTCGTTTGGAAGCCTGGACAACGACAACCAGCAATGGGAGTTGAGGACTTCTCTATTTATCACCCAGACACCTAACTGGTTAAACTATAATCGCTCAATAGCCGTTTAAGATGGACTGTTTTATGCTGCAATATACTGAACTATAATTTTACATGGATGCTTTTGCTCTCATTATCTCCATGTTTTATGTTGCAATATACTGAATGTTATTCTGTTTTGTATGCTCTATTTTATCTATTATTAGGGCAGATGCAATGATTCGTATCCAAGATTCATTACGGGAGAAGCAAGCAGGTCATGCCATAGCCTTGTTTAGAGCTGCCAGGTAAATTTACATTATCTGTCATGTAACAGATTACTTCGATTCCCGGGGTGCGCCACTATGTTTAAGAGGTCGGTCACCTCCTGCTTCCATGTCGCGATATACTGTATATACATGTCTATAAGTCTCTCCGCCTATAAGTCGGTTGGTACTTTTAGGGCTTGAAATTTTGGAATTTGTCATTGACTTGCCTATAAGTCGGTTCTAAAATTTCAATGTACAAGGGCTTGTATTCGCTTATGGCATCTTTTCAATGACTTTCAATAAATGGCTTTGGAACCTTTCTGATCTAATGATCGTGCAGTATCACTTGTGTGTACAAGGGAATTTAAATGACATATTCAATAGTAGGGCGTTTAAATTGCTTTCAGTTACATATAGCTTCTTTTCTAAGAATAAAGTAGTCATTAAAACGGCAGGTTTTGGTCGTGAAAACGGCCATTTAATGTGAAGGGCATATTCTGGGTCCCAGCCTTCGATCATTATCATCATCAAACAGCAGTTTGATCTGTATTTCCGACAAAGGAATGTCATCACAGATGTCGTTGTCCTTGGTAATAGTGGACTCTGTGTTATGTTATTTAATCAACGGCTATCTCAACAGTCATTAAACTTTCTCCATAAGGTTCTGTTTGCCTTTTGTTACGGCTCACTAACTTGTCACTTCTACACAGGTAATCAGTTTGTAAATTGTATTGAACTGGATCAAATAAACAACGAAGCACCGATATATAACAGCTTTATGTATAGAAAGTGTTAGTCATGCGATTTGCATTTAATTGTCATAAAATCGTCTTTAAAAGTACTTAACGAATGGGGAATATCGGGTGTACTATCTATGGTGCATGTTGCCTGCATTGTCTGTTCATCAACAGCAAAGTTTGATCAAGGTTGGATTTTTTCCTCCCGTGTAGTATCGCGCCTATCAGTCGGTTGTGCACTTTGACTGATATTTTTCTCCCAAAAATCCGACTTATAGGCGAGTATATATGGTAACTGAAAAATTGTTGAAAGCGATGTTAAACAGCAATCATCCAACCAACCAACTTGACCAGTAAGCAGGGAATAAGTTAATAAGGTAAATTAACAGATGAAGATAAGCTGTAGACCGCAGAGGTGTTGGAGATTGCATACTTTCTCAGCTTGAAGTTTAAATAATTTATACTGCAAAAAATAGCTTCGGAAAGGTGGATTGATTAATTCTTTCTTCATGATTGTTACCACTGTCAAATCTGAAGATTAATAGCTTTTTGTACTGTGACTATTTCAGAGAAGTTTGGCCGGAGAGAAATGAATTTGGCACACCTGATATAAGTCCAGAAGATGAGTTCATGGCCTTGAGAGAAATATTTATGGCTGACCTTCCAAGTAAGTACCTCCTAGAAGGGAAAAACTGAAAACATCAGTCTAGAAAGAGTTATGGTTAAGGTTGAAGTTTGTTTCGACTGCAGGATATAGTGACACTCAAGGATCATGATCTGTTGTCTTCTGGCCTATCTGTCAGAGTTCTCAAAATCTTCTTTTGAGTGTCAGTCATTCGGACTGACATTCGATACAGTCTTGTCAGTCCTGACAAAAACTTGTCAGTCTGAAAAATACATGTGAGTTATAGTCAGAAACAGTCTTAATTTATGGTCTTATTTTATGGTACTTTGTGATATAGAACAAATCCTGACAAGATAAACTCAATCAAAATCCATTACATCCTATTTCCATTTCAATCTCTCTCACAATTTCTTTAGATGAATTACAGTTTTCTCCCTCAGACTGCTCACAGAAACTGACTTCTCATGGTCACTTATAGTTGTAATTTTTACTGCTGGTAAAGAAACGGTGTTTTAGTCTGAATTTCCCCACATTAGATTCAATGCATAAGCTTCAGGTTATGTCCTTACTGGCATGGTGCATTGTGCAACCATTCACGTCCCTCTCTCCATTCCCTTTTAGCTCACCTGAGCCAAAGGCTCAAGTGAGCTATAGTCATAGTGCGCTGTCCGTCGTCGTCGTCCGTCTGTCGTTAACTTTTTCACATTCTCGACTTCTTCTCTGGAACTACATTGCAGATTTGGATCAAACTTTGTGTAAATGATGTACTCAAGGTCCCCTACTAAAATTGTGTTCGGGATCCAGATTCCCTCAGGGTTGGATCCAGGGTGGAGCCAAAAGTGCCCAAAACGGTACCCCTCTTCAAACAACTTGTCCTCCAGAACCAGTACATAAATGGGGAAACTAATTGCATTTCAACAATCTATAAAGATGGGTTATTAAAAATTGTGTTCGGGGTTAAGATCCGTCAAATAGAAATTTACGCTTTTTTGATGTGTTTCTGGACTTCGTAATTTCAGTGAAGAAAAGTGTCATGTTTTTCAGTTAATTGATATTGATGATTTCTTAATGACTATTTTGATCATAATTGTGGTAATGAATAATATTGTGAAAGAATTTTGTCATTATCTCAATTTTAGGATTTTTTATGAATTTTTTAAGACTTCCAAGAAAAGGGGGGGTTGGCCATTTTTCACATTTTCAACTTTTTCTACAAAACCACATGAAAGATTTTAATGAAACATGGAATACATGAAGTACTAAAGGTCCTCTATCAATTTGGTAAATTTCATCTAAATTTGTTAGCCACCATGTCTAAAAAGTAGGTCTCACAATGGTACATATACCAATTGGTAATTGAAATATTGAGAGTAGCGGTTCAAATGCAGCTGTGGTAAAAAAATTTTTTTTCATTTCTTTACACATCTAAATAAGTTTTTAGATGTTTCTCAACACTCAACATATGAAATTAGGCAATTTTAAGTTTAAGACTTCCAAAAAAAATGGGGGGTTGGCCATTTTTCACATTTTCAACTTTTTCTACAAAACTGTTTGAAGGATTTTAATAAATCTTTGTAGAAGTAAGTCACTTATGATCCTTTTCAAATTCTGTTGTTTTCCTCTAGACCTCTTTACAGGTGGCGCCACCATAGTCAAAAATAGATCACAAAAGAGTTCCCTCCTTTAACAATATTCTTTTTCATATGGGCTGTATACAGAGACAAACAGAATGCATAGAAATGATCTAGAGGGATGAGTGAAGACCTATTGTCATTTTGGTTCCCTTCCAAAATAGAATTTTTTTTCGACATTTCTTTGGACTTGGTGATTTCAATGCAGAAAAGTGTCATATTTCCTAGTTAATTGATAATGATGATTTCTTATGGAGTATTGTGATCATGATTATGGTAAGGAATGTTACTTTGAAAGAATTTTGTCAATATCTCAATTTTTGGATTTTCTATGAATTTTTTAAGACTTCCAATTGAGGGTGTATAGGAACAATTCAATTACATTTTTCATTTCTGCTGTTATACTACATGAAAAATTTTAATGAAACATGGAATACATGAAGTACTAAAGATCCTCTATCAATTTGGTAAATTTCATCCAAATTTGTTAACAGATAATGCCACCATGTCTAAAAAGTAGGTCTCACAATTGTACATATACCACTTGGTAATTGAAATATGGAGAGTAGCGGCTCAAATGCAGCTGTGGTCAAAAATTTTTTTTTTCATTTCTTTACACATCTAAATAAGTTTTTAGATGTTTCTTAACACTCAACATATGAAATTAGGCAATTTTAAGTTAGATCTGGACAATAATTGAAACAATTGTTGTTCATGACCCAGACTTGAAATCTGTCAACAAAAGGCCCCACCTAAAGATTTTGTTTGTTTGTTTGATTATTGTTTTACGTCACTCCACGATTATTTCACGTATATGGTGACGGCATCTGCCTGATGCATTGCATACAAATTTAGACCTTTGCAACGGACCCACCCGAAGCAGTGAGGGATCTTTTACGTGCCACGCCTACCGTGACACGGGGCCTCGGTTTTTACTGTCTCATCCGAAAGACAGAACACCGGTGTGCCCCGGGCGGGAGTCGAACCCGCGACCTCTCGATCACGAGCCGAGCACCTTATCCACTAGGCCACACCGGCTTACCCACCTAAAGAAAATGACTAACTTGTTGCCCTGAATGACATCTTGCAGAGACAAAGGAAATGCGTAATATCAAAATCACCTGAATGGATGTGCAAAAAAGTATTGTTTTTTATTCTAGTCTGAAATAAAATTTGACATATTTTCAACATTTGTGTTGACTTAGTCACAGTAATGCAAAAATAAATGAATTCTTCCTTCGTGCATGACTGATCATCTAGGTACTCAGGTAAGTGATATAGGCCCAGTTGGGCCTCTTGTTTAACTCTCTAAACAGTCGTTTGAATTTTTATTCGTACTGCAGATTTTTATGTTCCCCTAAAAATCTTGGGGGAGCTCATAGTCACTGTCATGTCTGTGTGTCTGTCCGTCCATCTGTCCAAGCTCATACCGGTATCTCCAATACCTTTCATCAGAATTTGATCATACTTCACCATAATATTTTTACGTTAAGGGCTTTGGGACAAAGGTCGCTTAAGGTCATTTCTGAAAGGTCAAGGTCACTTATATGACTTGAAATACCACGAAGTACATATATCTCCTATACCTTTCATCACAATCTGATCATACTTCACCAAAATGTTATATAGGATAAAGGGTTTGGGATAAATGTCACTCAAGGTCATTTCTGAAAGGCCAAGGTCACTTATTAACTATGACTTAAACTACCATGAAGTACTTATATCTCCTACACCTTTCATCAGAATTTGATCATACTTCACTAAAATATTGTTTAGGTTAAAAGCTTTTGGACAAAGGTCATTCGAAGTCATTTCTGAAAGGTCAAAGTCACTTCTTAACTATGACTTGAAATACCATGAAATTCTGATATCTCTTACACCTTTCATCAGAATTTGATCATACTTTACCAAAATATTATTTAGGTTAAGGGCATTTGGACAAAGGTCACTCAAAGTCATTTCTGAAAGGTCAAGGTCACTTATTAACCATGACTTGAAATACCATGAAATATGTATATCTCTTACGTCTTTCATCAGAATTTGATCATACTTCACCAAAATGTTATATAGGCTCAGTCATTTCTGAAAGGTCAAGGTCATGATAAAAAAAATTTTATTTCATAACTAATCAAGGTCAAACTTACTCATTTTAGTTTAAGATACTGTGATCACTTGTTGTTCGACAGTTAACTCAATTGGATATCCATATGGTACATTGAGATTTGAAATTGTCATCAATTAATACAATGATTTCCTATATCTTGAGTCATTCATTTCCTTCATTATCGCTGTGCTTCTTGGAGCATCCATCTGTTTTACTGATTTTTTGTATATGAATGAAGTCATCAATTTCCTGCATTATAACTGCCGTTCGGGGAGCATCCATCTGTTTTACTAATATTCTTGTTTTTTGGTCCATGGTTGTTGTCGTCTGGGTCATACATATGTTTAAAACATAGACAGTATTACACAAGAAAACTCCAAACATTTAACAGAGTAAGATTTTATCGGGTTCAGAATTGCGAATGCATATTTTAGCACTTGAAAGTTTATGGGTCACAATGACTGATGCAGTGTGCAAACATGTCTGACATTCTCAATTTTAAACGGTTTTGTCAGCAGGAGGTAAGGATTTCAAGAATTCTGCTTGTCACACTTGTGTTTTAGATGTCTTTGCAGGTCACTGAGGTGACATATAGTATTTGGAAATAGTCGTTTTTACTATGAGTCGACAGGTTTAATACCTTGGCTGTAGTTACGGTTCTGACCAATCTGATTGAAACCATATCTCATTCTGCTTCTCTATTTGTCCCATTGCGGATAAAAATCTGGCGAAACTCGGTAAAGGGTCATGTTCTGGCGAACTCTGATTTTCAGCCAATCAGTGTATCGGCTACAAATTCCTAGGAGTGAAATTAACATCCCGAGCGTGCGTGACCTACAAGGTAGTTTTTGAGCAGTGTTTATTACATACATAGGTCAAAATTTTGGAAATCCCACGTATCAATATCTAAAGAACAAAAGTTAATTACAAACTTCAGTGAAAAGTAAGAGCCAAAGAACCCTTCTCAGGACAGAGTTGAGGGAGATCCCCCTTTGCACAGAAATGACCTTGCTAAACTTTGGGTAAATACAAATCCTTATGAAATAAGTGCACTTCTGAATCACACGTAGTAGTTCAAAATACTGAAGAATGGATTCAGCCGTGAGCATTCATTCAAATAGATAAAAACAAATTATTCAATCACAGAAAATTTATTGTTTATATTGTAGCATAGAACCACATCCAAGCAAATCTTTGTGCGTGAGATAAAACAAAATTACATACAATCAGATCCAAGCAAATTTTTGTGCATGATATGAAACAAAATTACATACAATCAGGTCCAAGCAAATCTTTGTGGTTGACATAAAATGAAATTACATACAATCAGGTCCAAGCAAGTCTTTGTGGTTGACATAAAATGAAATTACGCACAATCAGGTTCAAGCTATTCTTTTTGCATGATAAAAAATGAAATTACACTCTATCATATCCCAGCAAGTCTTTGTGTGTGACATAAAATGAAATTATAAGTAGCGAATTAGATTATCTAAAGATATAGCACACAAATGGAGAAAAAGTAAATTGAAATATATACCAAAATAAAAAAAGTTTAATTACATTATGTATCATGAATAAAAAGAAATTATTTAGTGAAAATGATTAAATTCTAAGAATATTAAATATGCCAAATGAATAAAAACCTGGCATTGGTACATTCGTTGGTTGGTTGATTGGTGTTTTACATCGCTTTCAACAATTTTTCAGTTATATCGCAACATGGAAGCAGGAGGTAACCAACCTCTTAAACATAGTGGCGCAACCCGGGAATCGAACGGGGATCGTTGGTACCGCAAGCCAAGCGCTTAACCACTTCACCAAGCCTGCTCCTGGTACATTTATATAGTTGATTATGGATCAGTTCATAGTGCAGAGAAACATAAATCAAGACATCAAATGAAAATATAACATATTTTTTACTTTCGAGTTTTTGTCATCTTTTCTGTATTAAGTCTTCACAAAACACTTCAGGAGTTACTAATAAATATAGTTTAAAGGAAATTGAACTAGTTGACAAATTAATTCTTTTACAAAGGTAAAATTCCATTTTATTCTCTTTCTGTTTCATATTTTGTTGAAAACTTTGGAATTAATTGATCAGTTATGGATTCTTATTGTTTCTTTTTGTCGTTAGAATATGTGACATAATTTCAAAGCCAATCATAATGACTTAAGTTGAAGGTGAGGAGTAAGTTAGAAAAAGGCTGAAAGAAGCAAATGACAGAGACATTAGAAACAATAAAGCTAATTTAAATGGTAGCAGCGACTTGAAGCAGGTTTTCATACATGGCATCAAAGCTTTGTATTGCTGGGTACTCATCATATATTTGTAAGGTGTGAAGCATTTATGCATCACACCCACTAATTATCCCATGTATAGACTTTCATCTTGGAAACACCGTTATTGATGTCCTCTCCAGTTTGGGAGGTCACAGAGCTTCTATCTGACCTTGTCATTCGTACAGGGGGAGGGGGAGGAACACTTAATCCATTCGTGTGATTACGGCAGAAGTTACTCTGGAAATTTAGCCATTTCCTCCGTCTGTATATGAAGTATGCCCCCATCATGATAATAACAATAATGATAACAGTTGATACAGAAGCTGCTATTGTAATGAAATTAGTTCTATCCCTTTTCTCTGCTTTCCCATGTAGATTAGTCGGGTTATGACTATTATTCAGATCTGACGTAGGAATTTTAACTGTAGAGTTCAGATATTTGACTTTAATTCCTTTTATTTTAGGAGTTGTAAATTGAGTTGACAGGTAAATAGGGGGGAGTGTGGTTGATATGAACTCTTCGTCTAAGAGGTCTATTACACGTCTGCCATACAGTTCTGTAGGGGAGTAACACTCAATGTAATCAAGCATATAAAACAGATCCTCATCTTGACCTTGTTCTAACCACTTCTTAAACCACAACATTCGGGTATCGCAGTGGAATGGGTTACCTTTGATCTGTAGGTTAACTAAGCGTGGAAGTGACCGTTTAAATTCCACTGTCAAAGTTGCAATATTGTTATCCATCAAATTCAATTCCTCTACAGTAACCAGAGAGGCTAAGATTTGTTGAGAGTTTACAATCTTATTTGCAATTGCCGGACTCTCCTGAACATCTAGACGCTTCAAAGTCAAATTCTGAAAGATGTTTCCTTGTACAGAAGCTTCCTGTGTGAGAATCATTGACATTGATAAGTGTTCAAGGGCAGTAACTCCTTCAAATACTCCAGTTTCCATTGTATGAAAATCATTCATATCTAGTTTAAGTGTCTTCAGTAATGGGAGACTTGAAAATACTCCTTTTGAAAACACTTTTATTTCGTTTCCCCCGATATCAAGTTCTTGAAGATTAGGCAAGTAATTAAAGTCGGTGGCAGAGATTACCCGGATCTTGTTTCCCTGTATGTACAGCTCTTCTATTGACATTGATGTTTGAAAATTTATGGAAGTGATCCTGTTTCGTCCTAGGTGTAATTTTTTAACATTCTCTGGTATCTCCGGGATGGCAGTTATGTTGTTATTATTCAGCCATAACTCTGACAGATGCTTCAAGGGGAGAAAACTGCCAGACTCAATCTGTTGTATATTGTTATTATCCAACACAAGAATTTGTAAATTTGCATACCCCGACAAGTGGCTTGCATATATGGTTGTGATGTTATTTTTCCCCATCTGTAAATACCTTATACCCTTTGAAAGTCCAAGAGGAAATTTCTCCAATCCACAATTCGAAAGCTCAATATAACTTAGCAAATGGTTAAACTCAAAAACACCATCAATGTTTCCAAGAGGATTGTTCTTTATATCTAGATAGGACATGATATTTAAAGCTTGAAAACTATGACTGGATACCACACTGATATTATTATTGTACAGATCCAGATACCTTAAAGATGGTAGATTTACCAATGCTGCAGAACCAATTTCTGCGATGTGGTTATTGGATAAGTCCAGTTTCACTAAAGATTTCAGGTTTGTGATGATACCGTCAATGCTCTCTATGTTGTTATTGGACAAGCTCAGCGTGCTGAGTTGAGGCATTCTTGAGAATGTTTTGGTTTCAATAATTCCCAGATCATTATCACTTAAATCCAGCTTTTTGAGTTTTTTTAACGAGTAAAATGTATTGTTCTTAAGGTACTGTAGTTCATTTTTTCTCAGGATTAGGTTTTGTAGTGATTTGTAGGATCTGAAGTCTGATCTTCGGAGAGAGGTTAATGAATTTCCTTCCAGATTTAACTCACGAACGGTTTTGGGAACTCCACTTGGTACATTTAACAGATCCAAGTAAGAACAGTCCACAGTTCCAAGCTGACAGAAACATTGTGCTGGACAAGATTTGATCTGGTCAATGTTTAATATGACCACCAAGATGAAATGTATGTTGAACAGGAAATGATGTCCATGGAACATGTTTAAATCTTAATATTCCTCACGTTTCAGTGGCTTTCACTACAAATGAGTATTATTCCCTCGGTGTGCATTACTATGTTTTGCTTTCACTTAACAGTTTAGTAACAACTTCTGTATTGAATATCTATTGTTTTCTTTTCGTGATAAAGATTATTCATCCTTCTTCAGTACATGGAAACGATTAAATTTTTGAAAACTTTCAGTAATTTTACAGATATGCGCAAGTCATGGAAACTGATGCGAACTTTGTTGTAAAATGTCAATTTGGAATGCTTTCCATATTTGCATGCTTAGTTAGAGGCCAGCCATTTAACAAAATCTTAATTCTGTACTCCCTCCTCTGTTCTTTTCTCTCAGTTCATGGTATTAATCCAGGTGGTCAAGTCTACAATGCTTTTAAATGTTGTGAAAGAGTTAACTATGTCGTGGATGAAAATGTTCCCCTTCTGGTATTAGAACGCAGAGTATATAACATCTCTGTGTAAAATTCTTCACAAGTTTAAACTCTGCGTCTCGAGTAAACCTAGCTCCATAGTCAAACTGTAACTTTTTTTCCTGGCTTTGTTACTTAGTGCAATGATTTCTGCTTGTGATAACTCGTTGATTCCTCGGCACTAAATGTGGTGTGGATGAATCATACGAAGTTCTCTGTAGGTTAGTACATCCCATTTGCATATTGATTCCTTTTAATTATTTGACGAGGCCAAAGGAAAGACATTTTGTGTGTTCAGTCAATGTATTAATCTCAAGTTCTTCTCAAAGTGCTTTATTTCATAGGAGTGACTGATGCAGGACCAAGTCTCATGCAGGAAGGCTTATGGGAAGTCTCAGTGTAACTCATAGAGCAGTATCATTCTCAATGTACAATCCATAACTGCAATTGTGAGCATTGATCATCACAAAGTTTTTATGTTTATCAACTCCCATTTTGAAGGATTATTAAAAATTTGGTTTTAGTTTTCCATTAAAGGTCATTTCTATGAAGGTGGACTCCCTTTAATTTCTTTATATATGCTGAGTTTAGGCAGATGTATAAAACTTACCTTTATAGGGGTAATATTTTTACTTTTATTTGTCAGATTTAAATCAATTTAAAAAAAAGTGGTATGGAAATTAACTTACATTGATATAACTTACGCATATGATACAACTGATTCTTAGGTATCTTGCCAGTGTCCTGTCTTTTTGAATAGATGGTAAAAAATCCCCGAGATCATGTGTCATGGTTGGTGTGGCATGTAAATGATCCCTCACTGCTTCTGGTGGATCTATTTCAGAAGTATGGATTCCTGTGCTATGCACCAGGTAAATGCTATCACCACATATGTAAAATAATCCTGGAGTGATGTAAAACAATAATCAATGGATATCTGGAATCTCAGAAAAGCTATGCAGTACATGGAGACTCGATCAAAATGTAGGCAATTTTTTTCCGATTGGGGGCATATTGTTTTTGTCCTGTCTGTTTGTTTGTTTCTCTGTTGTCAGCTTCAACCTTGGCCTTTACTTTGAAACCGTGAGGGATAGAGACTTCATATTTGACATGTGTACTCAACTAATGAAGCCCTTTCAATTGACACCAAGGTCGATGATGTTTTGTCTGTCTGTCTGTATGTTGTCAACTTGAACTTTGGCCATAACTTTTGAACTGCGAGGGATAGAGACTTCATCAGTTTATTCTGGCATTGTATGTCATGACTTGTGATATGCTTTATATTAAAAATAATTACATTAAAACTTTTGTATCATGAGTTGCACCCAGTCGTTAAGAGTCTTAGTCATTTCCCCCTTTGGCAGAAATCGAAGAAACACCAAAAATATTAACCAACCACCTATCTATCCCACATTCAACTAGTGCATATTAGAATTAAAAAAAACCCCCAGAAATATTTGTTAACTTTATATACCAATATATAATTAAAATTTGTATGAGTTCAAAATATGGAAAATATGAGAGAGAGTTTTTAGTAGTACACTTTTACACATTGGGTTATAAGTTTATTTTGAATGGCCTATCATCACACTGAATTGTTTATGATTAGTAGAGGATATCTCAAGATAGAAACTTTGTAAAAAAGCTTTCCTATAAACTCCTTCAACATAGAATTATTTTTCTCTGACTCTCGTAATAGTGTCTGAAGTGCTCACGATTAGCATCACACTTCAAGTTACTTGGGCTGCTAATTAAGGAGGAACAAGGGGTTTTGTACTTGTAGCCAGATCCTGTTCTTCAGTGTCAAAGTGGAATTGTATTTCACAGCTATTGTGGTCAGAAGTAAAACAGTTAATGACTTCGGAGTGATTAGTCGGTGAATAAGTCTGCTGACACAAACAACCTTTTCTTTGTGTCTCAAGGAAATCATGAGGTATGTTATAAGAAGGAGTTTCAGGGGCAAGTCCAAGTATTGACAGTTTGAATGTACAAAGGTGTCTAAGGAAATTTCAGAGGTGAGTCCAGGAGAAATCTGAATGTAGTAAACTGCCCAGGGGGAGTATCAGTAGCATGCTGTTTTTCTTTGGTTAGATGCTGAAATTCCAGAAGCAGATCCAGGAGTATACTGTTTCAAAGTAATTACTAAATTAGATTTTTGAGAATATTCAGTATTTCTATGAAGTTAAATAACAAGTCTAAGAGTATTTTGATTTCATGATGACAGGTGCTCAAGGAGATTTCAGGAGCATATCCAAGACTAGGTAGTTTCCTACTGGAGCCTCAGAAAGCTTAACAGAGCAAAAGTCATTTGAATCTTGGTTTATAAAGGCAGTTAACAAAGAAAATTCATTTTCATATGACTTTTAAAACTTTGGTATGGTTTATTAGGGTAGTTGGCAACTTTGTATAATTACTGATCTCATAGAACATTTTGCCAGAAAGTCCTAGAGGCTGTGTTTAAATCCCTATAGAGCAATAAATATAGTATAACTAATTAATACTTTTTTTTTTTTGCTGTTTCTAGTTATCCGAGAATATTACCAGGGATACTGTTATCTCATCTAGATTTTTGTTTCTACTTTTTCAAGGGCCACAGGTTGATAATGGTGAAATGCATGATGAAGTGGATGAGCTGGAAGGACAAGAAAGTGAGTATATATTATTTTAACACCCCCCCCCCATCCAAAAACAAATTTAAAGTTCAAAGTTGTTTGTGAATCCCTTTCTCCATTTTATTAATTAATTTGAAAAGCTACTTTCTGATATACTATATGGTGATCTTACTTTGGACTTTAAATATATTATTGAGACATAGATTTTAGTTTACCTTGACGAAGTTGAGATGAGCTTATGCTATAACCCCAGCATCCACGTCCCTGCCCGCATCCGGTGAAGTAGTTTGGGGTAACTGAGTACATATATTTGAAAAAGTATAGGTGCTACAGTTCTGTTTTGCTTTTATTTGACAATTACTGTATAGAGGTGAGCATGCAGTCTTTGATTACACATTGTTTTAAAGAAGGTTAATACACGTTATATTGTAAAAGTCAGTTCATGTATGATGAAGACTTAGAAAAAGAAAACGGCTCTTGTGAATAAAATGTGTATTACAGCACTTCATATGCTGCATGGAAGAAACCTACATCAGTGATCTTTAGACAAAGTATGCATTGTATGATTCAGATGATGAGTTCATCCTTCTTGGCTTCAGAGGAGGGGTACGGTACATGTCCTGTTTAGGACTGGTATCGTTTTTTTTTTCTATTGAGTAATCAAATGATCCCATGATTTCTATGAATGATGAGTATGTATAAGTATGTTACATGAATGATAAGCATTGAAGTACTGTTAGGCTTCAATATCTTGAGGTTCAAGGGATTGCAAGATATGGGGAGATTTTAGGAATTTGGGCAGGTTTTGGATTTTGAACAGTAAAGCATGTACATATCAACATCTGGGAGAAAATTGAGGATAGTTATCAAATATTCAACTCGTTGTATTTCTATTCTGAAAGAATATAGTTTTGGGTATATTTGTTTGCCTGTCTATCCATATTGGCCATAGCTTTTGAATAAACCTTTACCCTTAAAGTTTTCAAAATATTTCTAGACAATGCTGCTTTTCAGGAGTATCAGTATTTCATAGATACAACTTTTTCTTTTAAGTTGAGGAAGAAGAAATGAATGAAGTCATGACTTCTGAACAAGAATTCAACTTTAAAGAATTTGTCATGAAGTAAGTACACAGAGTATAACAGAAGTAGATAGAGCTGACATAGAGTATAATAGAAGTAGATAGAGCTGACATAGAGTGTAATAGAAGTAGTTTTACTTGATATATATGCTATCAGCTCTAGGGTTGAAATGATACTGGTTTTATCTACGTTTACCTCTATTAGAATTAACTGGCTTGATTGAAAAGCAATTCTAGTCTATAGATTGGAAATGCCCATTTGTCTGTCTGTCTGTCCATCAACATTTTAGTGAAGTTTTTGGTCACAGCAAAATTGTTAAATTTCTTATTGAAGGATATTCTCAGCAAGTAAGTGGAGTATAAACATAATACTTAACACTTTAAATAGGTTCCTTGTGACCATAGTTTTCAATTGATACTATGACTTTTAACCTTGTGACCTTGGCCTTGTTTTGAATTTGCTGTGCAACTTGGCCATACCATCTTTAGCAGTTTCTTGAAGTCATATTATATTAGTGTGGTGTAAAACAGTAACTATATAAAATTATCATTCTGCTGAATTCAAAATTTTAGAATATTTTATTGCCATGCAGGTGCTGTAGCAGTTTCCGGACGTTTTGGGGGCATTTTGGTCGATAACCATTTTTTTACGCTACGAAAATGTTTGATATTTGGCAAAAATAATGATTGACTATAATGTTAATTAAAAATGTAAAAACAAATCAACATTTAGGTGTCTTTTTGTCCAAATGAGCCCCCTTTCCACACGAGGTTTCGATATCACTTTTCTTTATTTACTGTAGCCGTTTCTGGTCTTGACAATTAATGCAGTATTGGGGCTCAGTATGGGATGTTAACGTCATCTTTAAATAGACATACATTAATAATGGGTAAATAGTAAATCAACAGTCACAGGAATTTTAGTAAATGTTACACAGAATTGCCAAATAATAAGATTTGCTTTCCGGTAGGCTGACATCACTTCCCCAATGCGAGAAATACAACAACACAATACAGACACAGAAAGTAAGGTGGAAATTATATTTATTTCTTCAAAACCGAGCTAAACTTTTGCATACAATTATGAATATGAACAATTTTGGTGATATGGTGAACAATATGTGAAAATAGTTGTTGGAAGTATCTCAAATAACGAGACGACCGGAAACTGCTTTAGTCCGGAAACTGCTACAGCACCAGTACTGTATAAAACCTACTGGCTTGAATCAGGTTGTTTTGACATATGTAGCCATTTAAGTTTTCCACAAGTTATTTGAGATCTTTTACAATCTTTTACACTAATGTACCAAAGATTCCAAATTAAATTGGTTTCAATATAGAATATTTTACAGAATTCTTGGTACAAGTAAGATCCTTTTAAATGATTGTAAGAGCAAATCAAATAGTACCTGTAGTTAGTGTGGGTCCAATACAGAAACAATAGAACATTTGTTTTTTTCAATGCTACTATACACAGCAGCTTTGGATACAACTAAAACAGTGGCTTGAACCACAGTATACATGTAATATAAACTTGAAATTTACTATTAATCATATTCTATTTTGAATTCCTGGTAAAAACAATAAAGCACTTAATACTGTTTTGCTATAAGTAAAATACTATATATTTACTAAGTCTAGACAAAATGTTCATCTCAGTTTTAATGAATTAAAACATAATATCTTAACATATTATAAAGCAGAAGAAATGTCATACGTTCTTAATATGAAATTGAAAGACTTCGCCAATAAATGGCATACTATTGAAAACTTAATACTAACATAAATTAAATTATATTGAGACTTTGCCAATAAATGGCATACTATTGAAAACTTAATACTAACATGAATTAAATTATATTATCATTATTGATATCTCTATAACTTATATCATGTATCTCTACTGCATTTCTCCATATTATTATACAAATTATATGTTTCATAGTATGTTGCAGGTATATGTATGTTTAAGCACTATATGTATATATTTGTATATGTATGTATATATATGTGTGTGTGTGCGTGCGTGAATGCAACCTATTTATGATGCGTATGTGCAGTAGATTTACATTTAACATATATATCCAGTATTTAGAATTGGTGCCTATCAAAATTGTACAAATACATGGACATTACATGCTTAAACCACTTATTTTTGTAATGATATATATTTATATATATGCAGTTATTAAAACATATCATGTTAGTGAGTTATGAGTGTAAGTTGTGAGTGCTGAGAATATATCTTGTCTTATATATGTTGTGCTGTTATGTATGTTTATGTTTATATTGGAATTATGGCCTTTCCTCCCCAAGTGATGCTTTTTCTACCTAGAACCATGATGTTTTGCACATAGGATGTTCTTAATCAAGGGAAGTTCTTTACTGTTTTAGGAGTTCCTAAGGTCAAGGTCTCAAAGTTTTATTTTAGCTCACCTGAACACTGGTCTGCTGAATGGTAGCATTTCTCCTGCTGAGGGAGAATTTATTTTGTCATTTATAAATAAATTCATTGTTCACCCAAACACATTGTGAATTATTACCATCTATGAAATTCAGTGGTCCTTTGAAAATTTCATTACTCTGAATTTGATATTTTAGTATGTTTATGAGTTTTTTCCCAAGTTTAATTAAAATTGAACATTATTGACATGCTTAATATTGATTAAAGTTTCAAGTCATTTGTCAGTAGTCAAAATAAAATGAGCAAAAGAGTTTATCTATCTGCAAATTTTTTCAAGCAGTCATTAGTTTGTGAAGGAGACAACTATGCTCAAATGAGGAATATTGTTTCTCCCATATTCACAGAGTTATTTTCATATTTACTGCAAAATGATCAACCTGTCTCCCACAGGGGGGTGGAAGACTTATTTCATGCTCAATGTTATCATGACGTCATACGCAAACACGACATACGTCAAGGTCAAGCAATCTAAATTTTGTTCATTTTCCAACACAACGGAAGGGAAAATGACAAATATAGGGGCAAATTGTTAAATGGGAGAAAAATAATCTACCGCTATTGTCCGGTGGTGACAGAGAAATCAACTAACCCGACTTTACCCAAGGTCATGTCTTTGAAGTGAGGATCATTGAAAGCCTGTCACTAGATTTATTTCTGTACAACAAATTCGTTATAAGGACCCTTTCCAATGGAAATTTCATTTGTTTTTTCCAAAACTTTGTCTGAATTTTTCCCAAACACTGATCTTTTAGCACTCCTAAAGTAATGGATTCTCTTCATTTTGTTCAAGGAATTTTGTTTCTTTCAGCTTGAAGGAGGGTCTTTTTATATACCTGTTTGTTTACTAGATTTGGCAAGGCAGAAATCATCAAACCCTACGTCACCCTGCTCGCAGATTTTCAGCAGAATTCAACTCACACCAACCACTGTGTGGTGAAGATGCTTCATCGACTTGCTGTAGATAATGGAGTGCCAGGGATGATGTATCAGGCATCACTGTTCAGAGTCTTCCAGAAAATCCTGCTGAGTTCTTCAGCTAAAACAGAGAGATATAAGGTATGGCAGTCAGGAGGATTAGATTTATATTGATTGATTGATTGATTGAATATTTTTTTTACGTCACTCCACGATTATTTCACCTATATGGTGACGGCAAGTGCCTGATGTATTGCATGGAAATTTAGACCTTTGCAACGGACTCACCCGAAGCAGTGAGGATTCTTTAACGTGCCACGCCCACTGTGACACAAGACCTCGCTTTTTAAAGTCTAATCTGAAAGACAGAACACCGGTGCACCCAGGGTGGGAGTTGAACCCAATACCGATCGTTCAAAAACCGAGCACATTATCCATTAGGCCACACTGGCTTTAAATTGAATTTAGATGTGTAGCGATACATTCATCTAACAATATGATATGTATCATGATATATTCCTTATGATACATCATGTGGTGAGTTAGTTGATTGGTGTTTTACTTCACTTTCAAAAAGGTTTTGCTTATATCACAACATGTAGGCAGAAAGTAACCAACCTCTTAAACATAGTGGGGCAATCTGGTAACCAAATCTGGGTTGTTGGCGCCGCAAGCCAAGCGCTTTACTTCTACACTAAGCCTGCTCCTCATTATATAGTGAGATACACGTGCATATCTTAATTTGAGAATTTGCTGTCTTTGCTCTTACGAAGTATGAAATAACCCAAGACCCCATGAAATTCACAATGTACCAGCAGTCTGCCTCCTCCTTTTTTCCTTTAAAAAGTAAGTATGTCAACAGTGTCTAGATCAAGAAAATACTGTATGTGTACTTATTTTAGCAGGATTCATATTTTATCGCAATTAGCGCTGTTCAAAGTGCGCTAATTCATGACTACGCTAATATAAAGTACATGAGATCGATAGAATTAATGGGCACTTCCGTTTCAACTCTATAGTTATGTCTATCAAATAAATATCAAGAACAAATTCATCATTTATTTTGATAAAGCATAAAGACGACACAAGTAACGATCGATTAAAGATGTTTGCATTACCGGATACTGTCGATATAATTATCACAAAACCAATGCAAGAATTAAAAAAGTTTAGGAATTAATCCCCCGCTAAGCATATCGCTTCTACAATACCGTCTATTACGTAATTATAGGCCAAGAGCGGTCAGCGATACAAGTAATTTATCTTATATTAACTTATGAAAACAATGGGTCGTCCGTAAAACATAAGAATGGCATTTTGTTTTGTATGTCTTTCTTTAAAAAAAAAATTATTACTTATCATTATAACTAGGTGTTTTGCTTTCAATGATATGGTAGGTTATTGGATAAACATGAATGAAATGAGGTTGTATTTGATTCACTGCATATACTGTGAGTAAGGTAATTGACCCGACGCTTGTCATCCAAGCCAATCAACGGTTTAACAACTCCAGGTACATGTACTCGTTAATTATGTCCAATGGCAAACGTGTCATACCAGCCGATTCGATAATCGGACATGTGGCATACATTTCAATTCCTTGTATGTAAGATACTTAAACGCACTATTTTTTACCCAAAAACTGTTTTGAATGCGCTGATTTAATGGATAAATTGTGTTAATCGAATATGACAAATGCGCTAATTCATGACTACGCTAAAATACTGCCAACCCCTCTTTCGAGCATTTTGCGCTAAAATTTGATTGCGCTAATATATGTACACGTACAGTACCTCTTTGATGTGAAGTTAGCAGTGTTATTGTTATTGACATTCATTGAAGGATTTTTGTTTTTTTCTTTTTCTTAACAAGAGCAGATTTGTATCCAGGAAATTACAATAGTTGGCTAAATGTTGCCTTCTTGATAAAATGGATTGATGTTAACTTATCATTATTTTATAATTTTGTCTTTTATTTTTAGGAAATTGCCAAGTTCGCCACCTACATTGTAAGAAATTTCATAGATGTAGCTCAGACCAATCCCAAACTATTCATGGAAATATTATTCTGGAAGAATCACAAAGAATCTGTAGAAATGGTGGATGGCTATGGCTCTTACAAAGGGTAAAGTTTATAGAGAATATGTACAGGGTAAAGGTGGATGGCTATGGCTCTTACAGGGAGTAAATTTATAGAGAGTATGTGCAGAGTAGTAGTTTGTTAGTGAGGAATATTCACAGGGGCAAGTAATAGTTTGTGCAAAGAGAATTTATACAAGGTAAGTAATAGTTTGTGTAAAGAAATTTATACAGGGCAAGTAATAGTTTGTTTGAAGAGAATTTATACAGGGTAAGTAATAGTTTGTGTAAAGAGAATTTATACAGGGCAAATAATAGTGTGTATGAAGAGAATTTATACAGGGTAAGTAATAGTTTGTATGAAGAAATTTATACAGGGTAAGTAATAGTTTGTGCAAAGAGAATTTATACAGGGTAAGTAATAGTTTGTATGAAGAGAATTTATACAGGGTAAGTAATAGTTTGTGCAAAGAGAATTTATACAAGGTAAGTAATATTTTGTGTAAAGAGAATTTATACAGGGCAAGTAATAGTTTGTGCAAAGAGAATTTATACAGGGTAAGTAATAGTTTGTATGAAGAGAATTTATACAGGGTAAGTAATAGTTTGTGCAAAGAGAATTTATACAGAGTAAGTAATAGTTTGTATGAAGAGAATTTATACAGGGTAAGTAATAGTTTGTATGAAGAGAATTTATACAGAGTAAGTAATAGTTTGTATGAAGAGAATTTATACAGGGTAAGTAATAGTTTGTATGAAGAGAATTTATACAGGGTAAGTAATAGTTTGTATGAAAAAAATTTATACAGGATAAGTAATAGTTTGTATGAAGAGAATTTATACAGGGTAAGTAATAGTTTGTATGAAAAAAATTTATACAGGGTAAGTAATAGTTTGTGTGAAGAGAATATACACAGGGTAAGTAATCATTTGTGTAAAGAGTTTGTGTAAAGATTAACAGTTTGTATAAAGAGAATATACACTGGGTAATGTTTTGTTTAAAAAGCATATATAAAGGGAGTCTATATTATTGAAATTTAAGAGAGAAATTTCGCATTTTGTTTGTTTATCTGCTAATATGAATGTACCGGTAACCAGTTCAAGGTCGAAGTGTTTGTGATCCGTAAGTAAAAGGGTTTGAATTTAGGTGGACATTCTAGGTAAATCCAAGTAGAAATTTCCTTTAAACTTTAATGTTTACTCTTGATAAAAGCAAAATTTCGCCTATAGGAATCTATTGTATCCAGAAAATAAATATTTTAAAGTAAGCAAGAGTGAAATACATGATCTGATTTCTTAGACTTAATTTAAACTATTGAGCATTATATCAAGATAAAGATTTAATTTCGAAGAAGAATTGTACTGGAGGAATTTCATTTTGGTTTGTTAATATAAGACATACAGGTGAAGTATTAACAGTGCTATGAAAATAGGATCACCACTGCAGATGCATTTTATGTATTGCAGGAAAGTGAAGCAGACATGGACAGAGGATCAAGAGGTTGAGGTTCGGAGGTTATACGAGGATTTCTGTCATATAGAAGAAGGAGGTAGGTAATCGTTACCATGAGATTTATACAGCTGTGTTAAAAATGTTCTATCATTATTGCTTTATATTTCTGTTACTGATGTCTTGTAAACTGTTTAGGGTACAGTCATGTTCTTGTTTTATCTTGCTCATTAAAGTTCTCTTACTGATAAATGCTTTTGTAGAAAAGTGATAAATGGCATTTTTTTTTTTAATTTGTGAAATTTCGATATATTTTCTCTATGCCTTTTTCAATAAAGCATCAAGAGAGGCAAGTCCTACTGCATATGTATATACATACAAGAGTATGAGAAATATTTAGCTTTAATGTTAAGTATCTCAGTTGTATATATAAGAGCTGATGTGGTCTATTCAGTGGTGCGCTTGTCTTCGCAAGTATGAATCTCCCTGATGATTTGTCAAGGTCTTCCAGATGAGACTATTAATACTGCAGTCCTGTGTCACATTAGATATTGGAATACTTAGGTCCCGCACTGCCATAGGTGGGTCAATTCCACTGGTTGAAATTTTTGTGCAATTGCATCAGGCAGATTCAGACACTGTTCAAGTAAAATTACAGATATTTGTTTATTTCACGAGATATTTTGAAGAATGATTTTACATATGCCCTCAGGGTCTTAATTGTTATAAGTGATATAGAGTGTCCTGCATGGCTGAATGGTAGGGAGTTGCACTAGCACTAAAAAATAAAAAAAAAGGTTCAAATTCTTCTAGTCCGCTGATCATGTATGGTGTACATAAGTCAGACAGAACTCTTAAGATGAAGTGTTTTTGAGAAAAGTCCTTACACATTGACTTATGCAAAACAAGAGAGCTCATAGAAGGGTTAAGATAGTCCTGACGATTGAAGAACTCCAAATGCCCAGAATGAAATCCCAGCAACTTGAAATGGTCTGAGCACATTGAAATGCCCAGTACATCTAGTACAAAGGCACTCATAAGTGGTCCTGACTTATTGAAGAATACATTGTCTCACGATCAGCTCAACATCAAATTTACACACAGTTAGTAATGTCATGTAACACAGCATGTTGTTGAAAATTTTTACCAGATTTTGAAATATGGCAGTCATAGACAAGTATCTGAAATGTCAATAATAAAGTTGAGATGTAAATATCATAGGTCAAGATACTTAGATGTAAAATGTGAAATTTTTCACCGTTAATGCAGATGTTGTTGACAAAATTATGGAAAGAATTACGGACCCATCAAAGACAAGGGGACAGATAATAAGAGAGCTTAAGCGACAGGAGCTGATTAGTAGCGCTAAGGACCTGAAGAGGAAAACAGGGTAAGAGATGGTGTACTATCATTATCTATAGATTTAAAAATGTGCACATAACCTGTACCTTTATCTGCTCAAAATCATGAAGGGTAATGGATGAAATCTGTAAGGTGGAAGAAAAAATCACTTCGTGATAGCCATTAGTGATACAGGTTACCTTCTCATTGTAGGAAAATACAACCTGCTGTTTTTGTTGTTGCTATCTACTGTCCGATTTTACTGAAAGAATAAATGATATGCTCTAAATATCTTTGTTCTCTTCCAAAAATGCTGTAACATGAATTTTTTTGTTACTTAAGTCTCGTGTGATGACCACAGGGCTTTCTCCTAATTGGTCCCAACCCCCCTAGTCGTGCTAATGATATATTAGTACATTTTGGGGGTTGTGACCAACAGGGCCAAAGCCCTGTGGTGTGACTTTATTTTTGGCATGATCTCACTTCGGATTTCTTTATGGGATGTAACTATTGCAACAAAACTTGCATATATCATACACATTTGAAATATAGGAATTTAGAATGAAGGTGGTGTATTGTTTATGAAAAAGGTCTTTATTTTCCTGCATTTGAAGTTGTAAAATTCTGAAAAGTATGAATGAGAAAAAATTAAATGATCTTCATGAAGACATACCACAGAATATTATACTGCAGGTTAAACACTGGGAGGTAAAAAAGCAGTAAATAAGGTATTTTATATACTTTAAAAATTTAACAATTAATTGAGTCGTAAATGTTACTTTGCATTTCTTTTAGGGCTTTTCGAGTAACGACATGGACCGAGGAGCAGGAATACGAACTGAAAGATTTGTATGAGAAACACAAAGCCAGCAATGGTAGAGTACAAAGTCATTTATGTGTTTGTTGCCTGTCATAAGTTAGGAGTTTATGATCTAAGTAGTGTTTGTTGCCTTCATAAGTTAGGAGTTTATGATCTATGCAGTGTTTGTTACCTGTCATAAGTTAAGAGTTTATGATCTACGCAGTGTTTGTTGCCAGTCATAGGTTAGGAGTTTATGATCTATGCAGTGTTTGTTGCCTGTCGTGAGTTAAGAGTTTATGATCTTTGCAGTGTTTGTTGCCTTTCATATATTAGGATTTAATGATCTATGCAGTGTTTGTTGCCTGTCATAAGTTAGGAGTTTATGATCTACGCAGTGTTAGTTGCCTGTGACGAGTTAAAGAGTTTATGATCTATGCATTGTTTGTTGCCTGTCATGGGTTAGGAGTTTATGAACTATGCAGTGTTAGTTGCCTGTCATGATTTAAGAGTTTATGATCTACGCATTGGTTGTTGCCTGTCATTCATGAGTTAAGAGTTTATGATCTACGCAGTGTTTGTTGCCTGTCATAAGTTAGAAGTTTGATGAATATGATTCATTGAATTTTCACAAAAATCATTTCAATTACAAAATTCAAATCACAAAAACAGAATTTCAGACTTGATGACTTTGGTCAATTTGTTTTCTATAACTTTCAGTGTATTTTCCACATAATATGCTGAACTGCAAATCTTTTGATGCAAATATGGTTTTTGACCAGATTGCAAAGCAATTCCGGTCTATGATTTGGCGAACACCGTCTGTCAGTCCGTCTGTCCATCCGTCAGTCCGTCCATCTGTCCTTACGGCATCAACATTTTGCGTTTAGCATGGTTTCTCTCATACCTTAAAGGGTACTTATGTCAAAGTTGGTAGGTTTTTAGATACTTGAATGTTCTATCCAACCAATACAAAAATTTAGTGACCTTGACCTTGACCTTGACTTTATGCGTCAGTGAACACACACTGTTTTTTGCCTTTAGGGTGACCACTTGCATACATGTATTGTTAATGTTAATGCAAAGCAATTCTGGTCTGTAAATTGGCAAAATAAGTCCGTCCGTCTGTCTGTCTGTCCGTCCGTCTGTTGTCAACTTTTTGCGTTAAGCCTTTGCAATCCGGTCATACCGTCGTTAACGGTTTTTTGTTTTTTTATCAGGTGTCTAAGAACAAATTCAAGAAGTTTGTTTGAATTTTCAAGAGAAAGACCACACTTTGTTCTTGTGATCCTTCAGTTTTATTATATCATAGCTAATACATTTTGCTACTTTACATGAATTTATTGCCACCTAAATATCTGTAGCTTCAATGTATTTTTTGTTTGTTTAATTTTCAGACATCATTGGCAATATTCTTTCAAATTTGACCACAAAAAGGAGTAAATCAAAAGTGATTGAGAAACTCTTTGCCCTCGGTTTGGTTCATGACAGAAAAGAATTATACAAACGTAGAAGCAAGAAAGAAAAACCTAAAAACCCATGGAACGAAGGGGAAAATGATGCTCCGATTGTTGATGACTGGAGTGATGAGGAGGACGGGGGAAGTACAGTCAATGGAGGTCTCGGTAGAAAAGAGAACAGTAGCGACAGTAGCAGTGGTAGTGAGGAAGAAAGTAACAGTGAGTTTACTAAGACCTTGAAGAATATTATGATTATCTTTTTAAGAGTCCCCCTTAGGTAGAACCTGAGGAAAATATAGTTTTCCCTCTCCTTCTGTCCGTCTGTCTGTGCCCCTTTGATTTTCAAGACTTTCTTTGGAACCATTGAAGTTATTGCCTTGAAATTTGGTATGTAGCTTTCTATCAGTGAGTTACAGATCAACTTTAAGTTTGGTCATGATTGACTGATTATTGGAAGAGTTACAGCCCCAGGACTTACGGAAACTGGTGAGGGACATGTATGGCTTTAACAATACGCAATATGCTTGTTCTTTAAAGGCTTTGATGATTGTAATTCTTTTGTTTCAAAAGTTTCTAATATTACAGTTTTTCAAGGAATGTTTCTATAATATTTTACTGTTATATAGATATGAAGGTTTCTTGACCGATGCATGTTTGTGGATCGGTCAAAAAAACTTCATATTTGTATAACGGTAAAATGTTGTAGAAACTTATGATTTAATTAATAGATGAGTATAAATAAAAAATGCTTGAAAATATGATTTATTAGGAATAAACAATTTCAAATTTAGCAAACGTTAATGTGTACCTGCTGATTGCCAATGGCAACTGCCGACATCAACACCACCTACGTCACCAACCGCCATTGTCAACAACATGTGCATGTTCACAATCAGCAACCAAGCAGAATTTGCAAATTCAAAGCGTAATCATTGATATGTAGAGAAGGTAAATGTGCAGGCTGTGTAAGAAGTGTTAGACATAAATCCTGTGGACATGGAATTTAGTGAAACTGAAGTAGTCACAACAGAGCGAGGCATAAGAGCCAGAGGCACTGCGGAATTTGCCTTAGTGAGGCTTGTGCTTCAACATTGCTGTAAGGCATGACGGCAAGTTCGGAAGGATTTTCAGTGGAAGTAGAAGTTAGTGTCTCACTGATTTGTTTCTTTTGCTTGAATCTGGCATTGTTCACAGCTTGAATGGCAGTAGCTCATAGACATCGCGTCATGTACCTTTTATTTCAATAAATGAAAAAGAGTCTTAAAAAGTTAGAAATTGCCTTTATTGATCCCAAATGTATCACTGGCAATGGTCACCATATTGTTTTGAGACACAAAAGCAGTTCCAGTAATAGTGGGTGTGTCCCCATAGGAAAGTTTTTGTGACAGAGATAATATCAATTTTATGACCAATCAGAATCATTGATACAGTTGAAAATAAATCATATATTGGTTAAAATTTTCACTACCTTTTTGTGAGTTATGCTATAAAGGTAGTTATTATTTTAGGAATTGTATTGCTCTTAATTGAATTTTGATTGCAGTAATTAAGTATATGACTATATCTATATCCATTATCTTAATTTCACTTACAAATATCTGTTTGTAATAGTTTTTCAAAAGTTTTAAACTAAGGTCTTGTTTTCTTTGAAAAAAAAAGAAGTCATGAATTTTTATATGCCCGCATTTAAAAATGTGGGCATATTATGCTATACTGCTGTTGTCTGTCTGTCCATCTGTCCATCCGTCCATCCATCCTTGTCAGGGCTTCTCCTCCTTAACTAAAGGGGGAACAAAACTTTTGATGGTGTTATATGAAAGGATGTGGCTTGTAGTTGTGCATGTGGATTTCAAAGTTAGGGTCAGGCCCCTGGGATGGGGGAAAATGGGTAGGGTCGGAAACGTTTTCCGGGCTTCTACTCCGTAACTAAAGGGGAAGCAAAACTTTTGATTGTGTCATATGAAAGGATGTGGCTTGTAGACCACATTAAAACATGATGCGGGCGTATCCTGCACCTGTTAGTGGTGCCCTATTTTTTGAGATTGTGTTTTGAATTTAAACACTTTTTACCACTGTTATAGGTTCTGGTAGTTCTGATGATTCTGAGGGAGGTAGTAACAGTGATGATGAAGATGTCAGCAGTAGAGATGATGATGTCAATGGCAATATCAGCCTTTCAGACACGATGTCTAGTCTCATAGAGAAAGGTAGAGTTCTTAATATGGCCTTGTTTTTTACTTTGTTATTTAGCATCTGGTTCGTTCTTGATAAGCCTACCATTATAGGACTAAGATAAAGAGTTATAGCTGTATCATTGTTCGATAAACGTTTATTCTTGTATACTACCAAATTTTTCTGTAGTATAAACACTTCCTACAAAGCACCATATTTACATACTGCCATCGGCCACTGCATTCCAAGGCGCCACTGGGTATCAAGTGGTTAACTATAATTCTAAATTGCCAACAAGCAAAAAGTAGTAAACAACAATGTGTTCCTGTTTTTGTCATTTGCATTCAGTGGAAATGACAGTATAATGTGTGCATTTTATAAGGTATGCATCTCATGTCGGGTGATTTTGTTAATGTTGATAAACAGCATGGAATCAATATGATAATAGATGTATATACATGATAAGAGCTATTTAATTGCTAATGATGACCAAATCACACAGGAATTTGATATCGTTGCCGTAGTTACAGTCTACATGCACCATTGCCTCGGGCAACGGGAATCAACTGTACATTGAGGTTATTTATCATCATTTCATCTTTAACAGGCGACACCTAGTGGTGAAGCGCAGCCTTGTATAGTTCAGCCTTAATTTTAAGATGGATTGTGGCCCAGCTTCATAATCTAATGAAATGATACAAAAACAGTTTCAATAGTTTGATAACATGTAACACAGAATACATACCATGTTGGCAGTAAACTTTCTACATTACAACTTGTTTTAAATAGTACTCAAAGTGAAAAATGGCTACAAGTTTACATGGCCATATAAATGAGTATACAGATATGTGTGTTTTACAGGTTATAAAGATCAGATATTGTGGATTCAGAGGGCAATTAAAAGAAAAGCAGATGACAAGGAAAAGAAAGGTATATTTCAAACAATTTTTTTACATTTAGATGAATTAAAGGTATTTTACATACAATGTTAATTAACTTGTTTAGTTTGTCCAGTAATTTGAAGGAAGGAAAGGTAAATATCTTGTGCAGCCTAAAGTAAGTTTTCTATATGGAGAATAAGGGTACAGAATTAGATGCCGTCTTTGATATATGGGACAATTTATTGGTTCAAGTCCTAGTTGAACAAGTGAGAAGGACTGCCAGGTTGGTGTACCAAAAATGGTCTGGTTTTCTGGTGAGTGCTTGTGGTTCATCAACCGCAAAGCACAAGATGCCACCATATAGGTGGAATAATCCAAGTGTGGAACGGAAAATAAACAAACAAGCATTTGTACTGTTTTTGATCTTTGGATGGAACTTTTAGAAGTATCATACAGATCAGAATCTTTAGGAAAAATTTAAAATTTTGATTGGGAAAATTGGTTGATTATTCATTTATTGCAGATAGATGCAATTTGCATTGGCAGTGATTAATGATTTAGCTTCATGCAATTTTGTCCCATAGATATACATTTCTTCAGTGATATTTATCTAGTTTTTCTTGATGCATAAAGAAATATTTTTTACATGAAGCATAAAGAAATATTTCACCATTTCTGGAATTGGTACATGTAAATTGCCGTGGACAATGTTTAAGATAGTTTTAAAGTTTCTATATTTATAAACTTATATATATTTATATATATATTTGTACTGAAAGGTATATATGAGAGTTCAGTGTTTAAGTTGCACTCTGAAAATGAGGATTTAAACTATGCAGAATTCTTGACAGTGTTTGCTATAAATTGAATGGCTTGGATTAAAATCTGAATCCAGTCAGAGATGTATTAGATTTCCTTAAGTACTGGTAGTGAAGATTGTATATGTATATGACAGGAGCACAGTTCGTAACTTCATTGTATAAGGGTAGGATTTGTGAAATGAGTGTAAACCCATAAAATTATTTCAATTTGAATCTCAGTAAAATATTTGTTGAAATATGATTTTTGAAACTTTTAGATAACACTATTTCTGTACCCATTGTGCCACTCACGGAAGAAAATGAAACAGCAATGGAAGATGAAGTGTTTACATCATTTCTCAGCAGGATTGGCATTGCTGCTCCTGCTAATGAACAGGTAACAATTCTGCTTGCAGATTTGTAGGATCACCACTGTCCTATCTATATTATAACTGAGCTGAAATGTTTTACTTTATCACATATTTGACTACAATGAGTCTGTGTCTGAAAGTTTCCATTCAAGATAAGGTGTTTCCCGTTTGAAAGATATTTTCCCGAAAAACTTACTCTCATTCACATTAAAGTAAGAAAGAATTACAGCATACATTGTATGTAAAATGAAACATGGAATGTTTTCCATGAAATACAAGTCACAAGCAAGTACATATCCTGAGGACTGATTTTGATAGGCAATGAAAAAAAAAACATAAGTAACAGATATTTTTAGTATAAAATTCCTTATTTCTAGTGTGGGGGTTGGCCTTAATAAACCATTTATGTATTAAACATAGTGTAAAAATGTATATATAGAGTAAAATGCTGAGTCAAAGGGAGATAGCATGCTTTGAGCTTCTTTTTATCTTGCACATTCAAGGAGGCATTTTGGCGGATTCCAGGGGAGCTAACTGTTAGTGAGTTAAGGAATATACAAGAAGGTCTGACAGTGGATGATGAAGGTCATCCTTCTGCAGCTGATAAACTTCAAGAAAGGAGTGTAAGAAAGAAGAAGGCACAAAAGAAGACAGAAAAGAAAAAGAAGAAAAAGGTAAACAAGTAAATTTGATTTTCATACTTTAGGTATTAAACAATTTATTGTCTTTGTGTATGTGCATTGTTATGTAGAAAATATATAGATTACAAATAGGGCCATATTGTTTTTGTTACGCTCTTACGAACTACATATGATTTTGATCTTTGACGTTTGAAGCATAAGAGAGGATGTTGCTATATGGTATGTATGAGAAGTATGGTAAAGTTGATGTTAGTGAGTTCTTGAGACGTGACTTCGACTTCTTGACATCTTATGCCCTCCCAATACTTCTGCCATTCACATGTATGTGTGTAAAGTAAGCATAATTTCTTGCATTATACTGACTACATTTTGAACTCAGTATACAATATTACAGCCTTAAATGTCTGTTTGCATCAAGCCACCGGCAGAAATCATTGTTTTTGTTTTATTGATCATTGTTTTAAGTCAATCCACGATTATTTTACATATATGGTGGTGCCTGATGCATTGCTTAGAAATTTCTACCTTTACAACAGACCCACTCGAAGCAGTGAGGGATCTTTTACATGCCACACCTACCGCGACGGGACCATGGTTTTTACTGTCTCGTCCAAAAAACAAGACAATGGTGTACCCATGGCGGGAGTCAAACCTGGGCTTCTCGGTCATGTGCCGAGCACCTCATCCACTGGGCTACTTCGGCTGCATTGTTCTTGACGTGGGCAACTAATGATTTATAACGTCATAACATTTACAGTGTGTGGATGTGAATATTGACAAAAGTGCAATAGCAGTATTTCATACCACATGCAACCTTCTGAAATATCTATCTCCACTATGGATATTTTTAAAAGTTTCATAAAAATTAATGCGGTAAATTTTAATTGGTCTTCGGTACGAAGATGTCATAATAGAACATAGTAGTTTATTTCATTGCACTAAACATTCTGTAAACGATTTAGGTAACATTGACAAGCTAATTATATGGGTTTGTTAATGTGTATATATTATATAGTTTTTGTCATGAGTAGTAATATGTAAAGATGGCCTACAAATGTTATATGTAAGTACGCGGTTAACATATATACATGTATATTATGTCATTTCTGGTTTGTCTCATTTTGTAGTTTGAGTGGATTTGTAGGTTGGTCATTGGCAATATCCACGATCTTACTGATTAATCAAGTTCTGAAAAATTTATTATTTTGATGTACATTGTTCAGAAAACAGAGAAAAAGAAGTTACCTGAAAAATTCAATGCCTTACGAGACCTGGTACAGAAGAAAAAAGAGGCAAAAGAAGAAGGCAGGTTAGCAAGAAGGGAACGCAATAGGTATGTTATTATTCAACATAAATTGTCCATCAGAGAATGCATTCTTTTTATAAGGAACTTGTTCTTATCAGTGAAGTATCTGGTCATTGTTTGAGTCTCTGTATCATCTGGTCATTGTTTGAGTCCCTATACCATCTGGTCATTGTTTGAGCCCCTGCACCACCTAGTCATGTTTCAGCCCCTATATCATCCTGTCATTATTTTAGTCCCTGTACCATTTGGTTATGTTTCAGTCTGTGTACAATCTGGTCATGTTTCAGTCCCTGTACCATCTGGTCATTGTTTCAGCCCCATGGTATAGTCAAGAGCTAAGCCGTTAGTTACTTTAACAGTTGGCAAGTTATAACTTGCTGAAAAGATTATGAGTTGTCTGTATTTCAGAAGATGGAGATATTGATTTAACTCTTGCTTGAGTGCTCTTCCACATTGCTCAAGTCCCTTTCACTTGACTTGAGTATTCTTCCACATTGCTCAAATCTCTTTAACTTGACTTGAGTATTCTTCCACATTGCTTAAGTCTCTTTCACTTGACTTGAGTATTCTTCCACATTGCTCAAGTCTCTTTCACTTGACTTGAGTATTCTTCCACATTGCTCAAATCTCTTTCACTGGACTTGAGTATTCTTCATAATTGAAATACAAGCAGTACAGTTACCTAGTTTAAAAAGTGAGTTACCAGTAGATATTCCACATCTCATGGTACAAACTTTAGACAGAGTGACCATGGCTTTTTGTCTACATTAAAATTATGTCGTCTCTTCAAACTCAATTCATAATTCAATATATTAGGTAAATAGTAAAGTTTTTCTTTATCAGCACTTGTCTATGTAGTACAGATGTTTTTGAAAGGTAATCAAATGGCTGCTTAGATAGAAGAATTTTTGGTTTAGTTCTCACAAGCCTTTTTTTATCAAATATGCTAATGCACTATAAATTGAAGGGTTTGAGTTGCTTTCATTTTTTCAAACATAAACAGACACCAAGTGGTTCCATTACCCAATATGTATCAGAATTAACTTTCTCTGAAAAAAGGCCCAAAACACTATTTAAGTAGGGACAGTGTTTCTGGGTAGCATGGGTCTGGGTTAACAAAATATTAACTAAGGTTGTATTTTGCCATCAGTGCCTGTGACTACAGAATACTTAAAATGATTTTATATGTCTGTCATAGACGGGAAGTATTATGGTGTGGCAATGTCTATCTTTCCATTGGCTATGAGATGCAATAACTTTAGTAAACATTGGTGGTTTTTCATGAAACTTATACAGAATGCTTAAATAACAGACGAAGAGCCCATTCGATTTTGAAAAAAAGCTGCCTTGTTATGGAGTTATGGGACTTTGATTTCTGATATTGATAGGATAATGGCAGATTCTATGGGATGTGATAACTTCAGTAAACAGTAGTGGTTTTCATGAAACTTATACAGAATGCTTAGATAATGTAGTAGAAGAGCTGTTTTGATTTTGAAAAAAAATTGTTTTGTCGTGACAGAGTTGTGGGACTTTGATTTTTCTTTTTATGGATAGAATAATTGCAGTTTCTATGGGACACAATAACTTTAGTAATCATGGAAGAATTTTTATAAAACTTATACAATATACTCTGATAAAATAAAAGAAGATGGTTTTCGATTTTATAAATATCCCCTCTGTTGGTAAAGAGGAGGGGGTTAAATTTTTCCCTTTGCTACCACTTCTTATTGCCTTCATTGATTTCCGTAATATTTTATAGTAATGTTGCCTAGGGCCAAAGCATATGTCATCTTTAGGTAAGGTCCTGAATAACGGGCAAAAGGGAATGTTCATATTTCGTCCCTTCAAACTAAGCGACAGACGTATTATGCCACACTAGGTATTGTTCTTGTTATAAATGATGACTAGTATAAGACGTGTTTTCCTATTTTCTCGCAAAAACCCAAATTACCAAAGCATTGTTCATGAAATATCATCATCATATAGGTGAAATATTCTTTAACATTACAGTACAGAACAAATTCTGTTCTTTTTTTTCAGGAGATCTGTGGAAAATGTGGCTGTCACTATGGAGACTGAATCACAAAGTGAAGAATCTGTTTTGAGAATATCAGAAAATTCTGACGAAAAGGTCACCAGTTCTAAGAAAAAAAGGAGGGTGAAAAGATTTGTGGACTCTGATAGTGATGATAGGTGAGAAAAGGAATCTTTTATCATTTTTGTAAATGAAATAATAAAGTGGAAACAAACAAGTGAATACATCAAGAGTATGTCTTGATTTTGGTGTTTTTCTATTACAAAATATTGTCCATTAACATTTAATAAAAAAATTGTACTGTTGCTATAAATAGGGAAGTAAATATATTCAAGACAGGCAAATACTGCATGTTTATACACTACCCTCCATAAATAAGTACCCACCCCAGGAATTTTCTATAAAGACAACAAACAATAAGTCAATATTTTAGGTTGTAAAATTTTAACTCATAGAATGTTGGGACTAATTGTCTGCCAGGAGGTGCAGAACACTTGTTAAAAGCATGCCTAAACGTATTCAAGCTATGATAATGGCAAGAGGACGGTACACAAAATATTAGACTGAAATGTGCATTATAGATTATTATTGCATTGTATATGATTTTTAAAAAAAGTTTTGTTAAACTTCCCTTTTTCATTATAAAACATGTTCTTTCAGTGAATATAAACAGCAAAATACCTGAATTATTTCTATTCCTTTCATTTTTGTCAAATTAATTCCAAAAATATGAAAAATGCAAAAGTATGTACTTATTTATGAAGGGTAGTGTATAGTTACAGTTATGCAGAGTTTGATTTTGCTTTGAATCTTTCCAAAAATATTTTTACTAACATTATGGAGAATATATCAGGTATTTTGATATCCTTTGTTATTAGTTAGATATCAGGTATTTTGATATCCTTTGTTATTAGTTGGATCACTAAGGGGTATGTTACTGACAATTTCTGACTTCAGCCTACCCTTACCTGGTGTGAGAATAGCACCTGTTCAATTACCTTCATACTGCACATTGCAATCATACTTACTCTGCAGCATCATGTTTCCCATGAAGGTTGATATACTAGATCTATTCTGATGTTGTTTGACTGGACACTGTTAGTCTACTTTCTCTTCCTTCCAAATATAGTTGTTCATGCATTCACCCATCTTGAAGAACTCTGCTTTATCCTCCATTATATAAACTAAACTGTCTGTTGCATTTTGGAATTGCTTTTTTTTTTTGGGCTAAATTGCTAAATGATTCCAGTGTCTAGATTGGCAATGTCCGTGCGTCTGCCAGCTGTCTGTTTGTCAACATTTTCGTTAAGTTTCTGGTTGAAGCAGAGCTTTCAAATTACATATGTATGCCATGACCTTGACCATGAACTTTGACCTACTTCAAAAAAAAAAAAACTACAATTTTGGCTATATCTTTTGAATTAGTATTGGTAGGGCTTTGATATTCATACTTAAGTTCTTTATGAACAGATCTTTCAATTGATACCATGACTTAATCTTCTGACCTTGACCTTGTACTGATAAGTAAATGATCAGCCCAAATGTGTGCTTGTTAAAGGGATGAGAGAAATATATTCAATCACTACTTTGTACTGACAAAGAGAAATTCCGTGTGTCAAAGATTTGCTACATCAAAACTCAGCAAGCTTCATACTTAAAATGTAAAATTTCCAAATGTACTTGGGTAGTACTATCTCCCAAATTGCTTACGAATCTTCCATTATCATATTTATAAGAAACTATGTTCTGATTGTATTGTAGTGAGAAGGAAGAGGAAATGCCTCAAGAGAATGGCATAAAGGATGACACAATGAACGAGGACAGTGAGGAAATCAGTCAGTCTCAGAAGAGACCTTTAGACTTCGGTGATAGCAGCGATGAAGATGAAAGCATAATAGCCCCAAAGCCAAGAAAACGTGCACGAACTTCGAATTCTGACTCTGAAGATATATCTTCATCCGTACAAAATGCTGAAAATATCGAAGATAGTGATAATGATGATGAAGGGCCGAGTTTTACGAGAAAGTCAAAGACAAGAGCTATACAGTCTGATGATAGTGATGAGGAGGGGGAGTGAATTAGAATGGCATGGTAATTGAAGATACTGACTGTATATCTGTTTGGCATTGTTTTTATAATCAAAGTCCATAGTCAAGGATTCATATGTCTGCTTTCAGATTGTGGTAGGCATGGCATGTTAAAGATTCCTCACTGCTTCGGTTAGGTCCGTTGCAAAGGTCTAAATTTCTCTGCAATGTATCAGGCAGATGTCGTCACCATATACATGAAATGATCCTGGAGTGGCGTAAACCAATAATCAATCTCCTATTTTATGCCTTCCAACATCACCAAGTTTTACCTCTGGTTTACACACATCTCCCTCCATGTCCCTCCATGACATGTTGCTATGAATGCCACAGTGATATCTAGGTATGTCCCACCATGATATGATGCTATGAATGTCACAGTGATATCTAGGCATGTCCCACCATGATATGATGCTATGAATGTCACAGTGATATCTAGGCATGTCCACCATGATATGATGCTATGAATGTCACAGTGACATCTAGGCATGTCCACCATGATATGATGCTATCAATGTCACAGTGACATTTAAGCATGTCCACCATGATATGATGCTATGAATGTCACAGTGATATCTAGGCATGTCCCACCATGATATGATGCTATGAATGCCACTGTGATATCTAGGCATGTCCCACCATGATATGATGCTATGAATGCCACTGTGATATCTAGGCATGTCCCACCATGATATGAAGCTATGAATGCCACTGTGATATCTAGGTATGTCCCACCATGATATGATGCTATGAATGCCACTGTGATATCTAGGCATGTCCCACCGTGATATGATGCTATGAATGTCACAGTGACATCTAGGCATGTCCACCATGATATGATGCTATGAATGTCACAGTGACATCTAAGCATGTCCACCATGATATGATGCTATGAATGTCACAGTGACATCTAGGCATGTCCCACCATGATATGATGCTATGAATGCCACAGTGACATCTAGGCATGTCCCACCATGATATGATGCTATGAATGTCACAGTGACATCTAGGCATGTCCCACCATGATATGTTGCTATGAATGCCACAGTGACATCTAGGTATGTCCCACCATGATATGTTGCTATGAATGCCACAGTGACGTTGCAGCAGTTTCTTCCATGTTTTACTTTAGAATGCTACACAATAGTTTGATCTAATCCGAAACATAAATCCATGATATCTTGATTTTTTTCCTATTTATTGCAGCTTCTTCATCTACCTTGCCATACCCACAGTGTAGATATATACTCATCTAAGAAAATATTTAACGGAGATTGGTAATTAACGGTAACAGAGATTTTCACTATCCAAACGTGGTAGTTTATGGAGAGACATGCCTTCTGTGATAATCTAAAGATCAACCAAGATTCAACATGAAAGCTTATGGTTGAAAGACTTTGCCATAAAAGTATGCTTAACCTCTGTGCTTATCATTGTATATTTATTCATATTAAATACTAAATCATGTTTCCTGTTTGTCTTGCTTGTATTTGAAGGTTAAGTGGACTACCAATGTAGCAACTTTATTCTTTTGTACATGTACATTCATAGAAAATGAAATATCTGTCAAACTCACTGCTAATGAAAATAAGGAGTAAGATAACTATCAGACCACTTTACTACATGTATTGTGAGTATCATTAAGTGAAATAAATCTTGCAGGTTTTACTATATAAATGTGTTTGTATGATATGTATATCTCAAAGAGATTCTTTCCTTTGTCTTGGTGTTTATTTGATGTCCGTCTTTTCCCAGGGAATGGTTATGGAGTATTGACACTTTATTAGTATGAAAAACATAGTTTCTAATTATTACGGTAATAACGCCTCCTAGCACACACAGTTTGGGGTGTAATTTAGAAATACTGTATCTGTTTGTCTGTGTCCATCTGGACTTTTCCAGCCTATAATATCCTTATGGTTGCATTGATGAACTCAGTCCTTCACAGTTGTTACCCATAAGACAAAGGTGTGTCATATCCTGGATTTGAAGTCATAATTGTCAAGATCACAGTAAGACTTTTTCGCTGAGACAAATGGGAGCTAATGTCCTACCCCAGAGTCCCCTGACGAAAACTAACCTGGGCTTAAACTTTTGAACCATAAGAGAAAGGAGTTGGATATTTCATAGGTAGATTCCTCATGGCCAGAGCCTTCATTTGGTACCATCACTTTTGACCTCCTGACCTTGACCTTGAACTTTAACATACTTTCAAAAATTTTAACCTGGGCTATATGTTTTGAACCATTAGAGATAAGATTGATATTTTTAAAACGTGTAGATTCCCTCTGACTAGAGTTTTTATTTGATACCATCACTTTTGACTTCATGACCTACTTTTGCATAAACTTTGACTTTGGCTATATGTTTTCAACATAGAGATAGAACTTTGATATTTCACATGTAGATTTCTGATGACCAGAACATTTATTTGGTGCCATCACTTTTTACCTTGTGAACTTGACCACCTGCTTTTCAAAAACTT
The DNA here is from genome assembly GCA_035048485.1 of Pteria penguin. Taxonomy (NCBI): domain Eukaryota; kingdom Metazoa; phylum Mollusca; class Bivalvia; order Pterioida; family Pteriidae; genus Pteria; species Pteria penguin. Next base: position 19,655,182 of record CM068584.1, read on the forward strand.
TAACTTTGTCTCTATCTTTTCAACCATTAGCAGTAGGGTTTTAATGTTTCACACGTCGATTCCTTATGACATAAAACTTTCATTTTTGATGCCATTACTTTTGACCTTGGTCTTTTTCATGGCATACATTATACCAAAATGCATCACAGACGTATAAATCTTTGCTTTTAATGTTTTTAAGACGATTATAACTTGCACAACTAACAACTTTTTGTTTCTGGAATTGTATTCTTGTTTTGATCCAGTTGATTTTCACAGAATTATTACATGTGACACAACCAAGGCCGTACATCATGGTAGACATGGTACATAAATACCCCTCACTATGGTAGATTCGTTACACAGGTCTAAATTTCTGTGCATTGCATGGGGCAGATACGTCACCATAGTAACTGCAATAATAGTAGTGTGACAATCGAGGTCGGTGAGACAAGATTGTTATGTGACCGTCCCCAAACGTCACATCTCGAGGGTCAGGATTAGATTTAGGAATTTTTATTCAGTCCGGTCTGTCATGATCTTGATTCAAGGTCATGGTGATTTTGGGATTTTGTGGATATAGATTTCCTCGATAGTAGCAGTGTATGACTAGCCCCTGAGGTATTTGTCCTAGTATAAATGTTCTAGATGTACAGAATTATGGTGAAGATTTGGTTTCCAGGTGATGAGTAAACTTGAGTAACATTCACTCATCCTATTGAAATAAAATATGGATGATTTGATAGACATAAAGAGAGGAATTTCCCATCGAATTTAAGGGCAGAGGGTCAAGGTCACATCATTTGAAATAATGGTGTAGATATTATTGTAAAACACGGTTTCCGGATGATGATAACTCGAGTAGTATACAAAAGGTTCATATCAAAATTAAACATTTACTTGATTAAGAAGAGCGCTTTAATGATTTTCGGCAAAGTACAGCATCTAGAACAAGCAGTTCCCATCAATATGGAGTTAAATTGCGTTTGCGGTTATAGCAGTGGAAATACAGTGTACTAATCAAAATTTGGATTAAAGGATAAATCCGAAATTGTTTTCGAATATAACAACTCTTAGAGTATTACTTCTTGCGATAAATTAGTGACAGTTAAACTTTTCAAAAATTCTTTTTTCCTGAATTGTATTTGAATTATTCAGAAAGTATATTGCATAAATTTTACTCTTCCACATTTTGTTAAAAAACGTGACGCTCAGAGATATGAGTGTTATGACACCATAAACAAGCACGTCTTCGAAGAGAGGTTTGTCTGACCTCTGTTGACGTCATCTCAAATTGAAATCATGTGTTATGGATGGATCAATAGACCCTTTCACCATTACTGCATGTCTGAGCTTTGGTTGGCAATTGACAATTGGGTCTTTTCGTTATACAGGGTTATTTTCCTTATGACGTCAAACCACTGTGACATAAAAAAAGTTTGTACCGCAGTAATAATGAAAGGGGCTATTATGTGTAAAAATGATTAAAGAAATTGAATGTAATGAAAGCAAATTGTTAATGTAAACAGTGGACATATCTATAGATATGTGGGTCAGATTGAGCTTGCAGAACTAAGTTTAGTGAGAACAGGTTATCATATTACATTATTCAAGATCTTCAATCAGGAAGTTAGAAATACGAAATAAGATTGCCGATAAATTGATGGGAAAACAACTTGTTTCCGTTAATTGACAAAAATAGAGGTTTAATTGCCTGCTCCGGAAAGAATTGTCGTAAAAGTACCTTAACAATCTACTTACGTATGTTGGAAAATCGAAAGGACTTTCATCAAATATTCCAAGCGATTCTCAAATATTTGAGTGGTTTAATGCTCCTTCTTGGCACGTGATCTCACTTTTAACGTTGTCCAATGTGTAGGCCTAAGTATCGGTGCAATGCACATGCCGTCATATATAAGGGATAAACTTGGCGTAGCGTAAAACGAGAATCAAACATTACTGTAAAGGTGGAACACAGTGCGGCAAGGCACATTTATATGTAATTTTAGGATTTTAGTTATTGATGATTTTTGCCGTGGTCTATTCATGTTACACCCATCCCCCAGTGTAATCTGTTATTGCCCAGTGTTTTATCTCGATACTTCATCAAACGTATGGTTTTTAGTCCTCAATCGGATCACCAGAGATTGTTATAGGTTTCTTCTCCATCCGTTAGTCATTCTGTCACACAATGATTTCTGGGTGATACCTCAAAAATCATACGTCGAATTTGGATATTTACCTCGTAATGAAGAAAGAAAGATGTATCTTGGTTTTAGACCCAAAGGTCAAGATAACAATACTCTGAATCTAGTGTGAACATATGGTAAAACCCCAATTTCCCGGATGGTAAAGTCCTGTGCCATGCTCAAAATTAAAACAAAATTTGGATACACTCTTTATAGTCATGGAGAAATGAATATGTTGATAAATTTCGAGGTCAAATAGTAAAAGTTGAGGGACACAACATCAGGATTTAGAATGAAAATATGACAAAACAGATGACATCACGTGCCATACATCATATTCAAACCAAATTTATATATACTTGATCATAAAGAGAGATTTCGATTAGTTTTGAGGTCAAAAGGCAAAGTCAGTCTATCTTAACGTTGGGCAAAAGTATGGCATAACAGAATTTCCAGACGATAACTCAAGTAACAGTCAAATTTAAACCAAATGTGGACATATACTTAGTCGTGAAGAGAGGAAACTGAATTTACACTCCACATTGAATAGAAAGATTTATATTGGGCAGATATCGTGATGTATCTTCAGACACGGCCATGTCTCATTTAATTATATCATGTACTGAAGTAGATCACTTACGCGTTTGGCCCCAGACTGAAATGTTCAGTGTTTGAGTCCCGAGAACAGTTTGAGTCATTTCTTTGGGATAACTTAGTAAAATGTTCTTCAGGTAAACATTGAATCAAGAGTTTATTTTTATCTAAATTATAGTGTTTGCTTCGGTTTTATTAAAAAAAAAAAGAGAAAAAAAAATGAATAAAAAATAAAAGAAAGTATAGAAGAGAAAAAGGTCTTTTGTGTCCATGACCCGGTTGTTTCCGGAAATGTAAAACTGAACTATATTTTGAACATGGATACTGCCATTGCTAGAATTACTCTGTTCGTTGTACCAAAATTCTCAAGGACTTGATATAACAAAATTCAAGCGAACATCATGTTAATGTTACTAAGTTACTGGCATTTGTTGCTGGTCATTTCTGGTTGGTATCACTTGACCTTCGATGTCGTCATACACATGATCGTTCATTGTGCAGTATGTATCCCTCGTGGTCGGTATTGTGACAGAAACAGCAGGCATGTAATGGTCTTCAGTCCGTCTGGAAGAACGCCACCTACAGTAAGAAATAAAAACGGTTATAGCATGTTAGTGTACTATACAAAGGTATGACGTCAGTGTGGTACTCACAACAGCGGACATCTACATAGGCACTCACAACAATGCCCTACAGCACTACGGTGGGCATCTATACAAGCATTCACTACGATACACTACGGTGGACATCCATATGGGACTCCACGACATTGTACTACAGTGGGCATCTACATAGGCATTCACGACAATGTATAACAGTGGACATCTATATAGGCATCCACAACAATGTACTACAGTGGACATCTATATAGGCATTCACAACAATAGGCTACAGTGGACATCTATATAGGTATCCATGACTATGTAGTACAATGGACATCTATATAGGCATCCACGACAATGTACTACAGTGGACATCTATATAGGCATTCACGACAGTGTACTACAGTGGACATCTATATAGGCATTCACCTCAATGCACTACAGTGGACATCTATATAGGCATTCACAACAATGTACTAAGGTGGACATCTATATAGGCATTCACGACAATGTGCTACTGTAGACATCTATATAGGCATTCACGACAATGTACTACAGGGGACATCTATATAGGCATTCACCTCAATGTACTACAGTGGACATCTATATAGGCATCCACGACAATATACTACGGTGGACATCTGTATAGGCATCCACGACAATGTGCTACAGTGGACATCTATATAGGCATCCACAACAATGTACTACAGTGGACATCCATATAGGCATCCACGACAATGTACTACGGTGGACATCTGTATAGGCATTCACGACAATGTACTACAGTGGACATCTATATAGGCAACCACGACAATGTACTACGGTGGACATCTATATAGGCATCCACGACAATGTACTACAGTGGACATCTGTATAGGCATCCACGACAATGTGCTACTGTAGACATCTATATAGGCATCCACGACAATGTACTACGGTGGACATCTATATAGGCATTCACGACAATGTGCTACTGTAGACATCTATATAGGCATTCACGACAATGTATTACAGTGGACATCTATATAGGCATTCACCTCAAATATACTACAGTGGACATCTATATAGGCATCCACGACAATGTGCTACAGTGGACATCTATATAGGCATCCACAACAATGTGCTACAGTGGACATCTATATAGGCATCCACGACAATGTACTACAGTGGACATCTATATAGGCATCCACGACAATGTACTACGGTGGACATCTATATAGGCATTCACTTCAATGTACTACAGTGGACATCTATATAGGCATCCACGACAATGTACTACGGTGGACATCTATATAGGCATTCACCTCAATGTACTACAGTGGACATCTATATAGGCATCCGCGACAATGAACTACGGCGGACATCTATATAGGCATTCACAACAATAGGCTACAGTGGACATCTATATAGGCATCCACGACAATGTACTACAGTGGACATCTATATAGTCATTCACAACAATGTGCTACAGTGGTCATATATATAGGCATCTACGACAATGTACTACGGTGGTCATATATATAGGCATCTACGACAATGTACTACGGTGGACATCTATATAGGCATGCACAACAATGATGTAGTACGATGGACATCTATATAGGCCCTCACAATGATGTAGTACGGTGGACCTCTAAATAGGCCCTCACAATGATGTACTACAGTGGACCTCTATATAGGCCCTAACAATGATGTAGTACAGTGGACCTCTATATAGGCCCTAACAATGATGTACTACAGTGGACCTCTATATAGGCCCTAACAATGATGTACTACGGTGACCTCTATATACAAATGTAGGCTCTCGCAATGATATAATATGGTGGACCTCTATATATGCCCTCACAATGTTGTAGTACGGAGGACCTCTATATACGCCCTAACAATGATGTACTACTATCTTTATAGGCATTCCTGGCTATATACTAATAGGCGTCCACTAGCTAGCTAAACAAGAGATCTTAATACTTCCGGGGTATTTGGTCTTGCACGTGAAATTTCACTATTTAGTCTATTAGAATTAAACATTTTGAACCTAACATTAGGTCTCTTTATAAAACAAAGAATAAATGTCTTTCTCTACAAACTGTGGTATTAATACATATATTCAATATTTAGACCCACCAGTTGATATAAGTACCGAATGTTGCGCTTACCTTTTATACAGGAAGATAAGAAAAATAGACATGACTATAGCAGCTAGCCATATTCCATTCAATATAACAGAGGTAGTAAGTAGATTGTTCTGTCTTCTTGCTACTGGTGTTCTCGTGGTTAGCATTGTCATGGAGTTTGACGATTCATTGTCATTGTTTAAAGTTGTCATTTCTTTTGGTACCAAATCTTCGTCTAGAAGTGTTACTGTAAAGTAAAATACGAAAATCACTGGTGTTACATGACTATGGCACTATCAACAATGTACAACAGTGAGCATTCACAGACCTCTGAAATTCAGAGTAAGTAAAACGATGCAGTAAAAGTAAAATAATAAACTATATATATGGTACTGTGGTTACCAATGCATACGGTACTGCAGTTACCAATGTATACGGCACTGTGGTTAGCAATGTACACGACAATGAAGTCAACAGTGTTTACGGTATTGAAGTGACCAATGTATACGGTACTGAAGTCACCAATGCTTACAGTACTGAAGTTACCCATGTATTCGGTGTTGAAGTCAATGTTTATAGTACTGAAGTTACCAATGTATTCGGTATTTAAGTAACCATGTATACAATACAAAAGTCACCAATGTTTACGGTACTGAAGTTACCAACGTATTCGGTGTTGAAGTCAATGTTTACGGTACTGAAGTTACCAATGTATTCTGTGTTGAAGTCAATGTTTACGGTACTGAAGTTACCAATGTATTCGGTATTTAAGTCACCATGTATACAATACAAAAGTCACCAATGTTTACGGTACTGAAGTTACCAATGTATTCTGTGTTGAAGTCAATGTTTACGGTACTGAATTTACCAATGTATTCGGTATTTAAGTCACCAATTTCTACAATACAAAAGTCACCAATGTTTACGGTACTGAAGTCAACAATGTATACGGGTCTGACGTCACTCACGTACACGGTGCTGTAGTCACAAATGTACACGGTACTGAAGTTACCAATGCATACGGTACTAAAATTACCAATATATGCGGTACTGAAGTTACCAATGCATAATTACGGTACTGAAGTCACCAATATATATTGTGCTGAAGTCACCAAATTATGTGGTATTGAAGTCACCAATGTACACTTTACTGAACTTATCAATGTATACTTTACAGAAGTCACCAATGTAAACGGTACTGGTCAACAAATTATATGGTATTGAAGTCACCAATGTAAATGGTACTGAAGTTATAAATGTATACAGTACAGAAGTCACCAATATATATAGTAGAAAAGTAATCAATGTTTACAATACTGAAATTACCAATGTATACGGTACTCGAGTCAACAATGCATACGGTACATTAGTTATCAACATTTCTTATCTTCCTATTCTATATATTTATACATGTTCGTGGCGATGTTTGTTATACAACTTCTTTTTCTTCTCTAAACTACTTAACATAATTTTTGAAAGTATAATGAAATATATGTAGAAATTATTCTACGTAACCGTGGCAATATCAGCAACGGACTTTGGTGAACATTATGGTCCCTGGGAAATCAAAGATGAGACCAAGTGCCAGTTGATCAAAATTTTAACCACTGGTTAAACTAACCGATAGTAAAAGTTTGAGAGACAATCTATTTAATTCTTAAGATTTATCAGTACACAGACAACGATGTTAATTCTTATTTCAATGGTTAAAATTTCGAACAACTGCCCCAATGTCCCTGGTGAGGGGAATAAGCGTCCCTTATTCAACAATATAAAATGTAATTGAAAGTATGTTCTATTCACTGCATGGCACAAGATTTAAACCGTATTTAGATACATCATACCGTTTTCTGTCTGATTTTCCATATACCATTCTTGACATCCAATTGAAGAATTACATTGTTCGTCAACAGAGCAGTTGCACCTTTCTCTACACCCATATCCATAGAATCCTCGATCACATGGCACAGAGCATCGGGTACCATGATAACCTGGCGCGCATTCTGTGAAGTAATGTAAGGTTATATCATTTTACTTAAAAGATTCATGAGTTGCACTGTATGAAATTTATGAATAAAGTTCGTGCAATATAAAGTTTGTAAAATACATTATAATTTTTTTTAAAGAGAACAATACTAAATTAGCGAGCAAACTGCAAGTCAATGTCAAATACAAACCCGTATGAAGTGTATTCAGATTTAGATAGCACTCAAAAGACAGAATGGAAAAAGTTTAAAACATTTTTTGAGATTTTTAACATACTATATATTTAGAAGAAGATAATTTACATAGCTGCATTGTCGGGAATACGATACTTGATATGAGCATATGTGTAAGGGGTACATTCTTACTTTTTGACGGTTATTTACATATTTTGACGGTTTGCATATTATTGGAAATGATAAGAAGTCCTCCCAAAGGAAGTATGAATTAAATAAGTAACAGAAACCCTCAAGTTTTACTTCGGCAACTTCGCTTTTATTTAGTGAAGAAAATTAATGATGAATAAATAAATAAAAAAAAAAATAAGTAAATAAATGAATAAATAAATAAATTGATTAAAACAACAACAACAACAACAACAACAACAACAACAACAACAATAATAATAATAATAATAATAATAATAATAATAATAATAATAATAATAATGATAATAAGATAACATAGAATAAACCAGTTGATTTGTATATATATTTTATACTTTCTATAAATCTTACCCTTCTCTATGCTGCATCCCACTGTAGAGCTGTATATATATTCTATACTTTCTATAAATCTTACCCTTCTCTATGCTGCATCCATCTGTAGAGCTGTATATATATTCTATACTTTCTATAAATCTTACCCTTCTCTATGCTGCATCCCACTGTAGAGCTGTATATATATTCTATACTTTCTATAAATCTTACCCTTCTCTATGCTGCATCCCACTGTAGAGCTGTATATATATTCTATACCTTCTATAAATCTTACCCTTCTCTATGCTGCATCCCACTGTAGAGCTGTATATATATTCTATACCTTCTATAAATCTTACCCTTCTCTATGCTGCATCCCACTGTAGAACTGTATATATATTCTATACCTTCTATAAATCTTACCCTTCTCTATGCTGCATCCCACTGTAGAGCTGTATATATATTCTATACCTTCTATAAATCTTACCCTTCTCTATGCTGCATCCCACTGTAGAGCTGTATATATATTCTATACCTTCTATAAATCTTACCCTTCTCTATGCTGCATCCCACTGTAGAGCTGTATATATATTCTATACCTTCTATAAATCTTACCCTTCTCTATGCTGCATCCCACTGTAGAGCTGCATATATATTCTATACCTTCTATAAATCTTACCCTTCTCTATGCTGCATCCCACTGTAGAGCTGTATATATATTCTATACCTTCTATAAATCCTACCCTTCTCTATGCTGCATCCATCTGTAGAGCTGTATATATATTCTATACCTTCTATAAATCTTACCCTTTTCTATGCTGCATCCCACTGTAGAGCTGTATATATATTCTATACTTTCTATAAATCTTACCCTTTTCTATGCTGCATCCCACTGTAGAGCTGTATATATATTCTATACTTTCTATAAATCTTACCCTTCTCTATGCTGCATCCCACTGTAGAGCTGTATATATATTCTATACCTTCTATAAATCTTACCCTTCTCTATGCTGCATCCCACTGTAGAGCTGTATATATATTCTATACCTTCTATAAATC